>OX463758.1:33191704-33791704 GCA_949824845.1 Rhingia rostrata
TATAGCAGCGCCGTAGATGACTGTCATTTATAAAATATTGTCTATTATCTTAAAACGATCTATATAGTATGTAAAGGCAGTATTTTCAATCTAATGACCATTTAATTCAAAATACTTCTTCTCCAATTACATCATTCCCCTTATTAGGTCAGTTGCTTTTAGTTTCAGTGAATAATACACAGGTGTTGGGGCTTACTTCAAACTGGTTTTTATTGCTCTCTTTGTACACGCTAAAACTTAAATTAAAATGGCATGCCAACAGTCTAATTGAAAAGTAATTAACGTCTTCTAACAATGAATGAGCATATTGCGTGTGCTTTGACTGCTATCGGCTTTATTTATTCGTGTCATGTTGAAGTATCATTTGTTTGAGGTCAGACAATATCCGAAATCTAAATAGCATTGGTCTTGTGGTCGGCGATACATTTATGTTGCGGTTTTAATAAGATAGCATTTTTTTCACTGGCCGAAATGTTTAGTCAAATGGTTTAAATGTTATTTCATGTCTTATCAAAAATGACTGATGACAATGAATTTTGTTTCTTTTAAATTAAACGTAACATGATAACTAAATTCTAAAGTCATGGCAAGGCATATCAATTTAATCGAATTCGAGCGCCTATAAGCACGCGATAAAAATCGCACTGTTTGTGATGGCGTAGTACTTAAATTTGTTTTCTAACTTCACCTCTGATCTTAAAAAATCTAGATAGAACCAATTTCATGATAATGAATTTATGGATTTAACAACTTACAACAAAAAATAAAACCCACACTTTTTTGGCGCAATAGGCTTGTTACTACCCAGGGCCTAGCATTCTCACAGTCATTTATTTGTGCGTGTGTACTTCTTGCACGATGGCGAGACCTCCTATTTTATGCCGACTCCAAACGGCTAATTTGAAAATCATTTAAATGTTGGTATGACTAGGAATTGAACCCAAACCTATTGCGCGGCTGTTCATCTCCACTAACTATCGAGCCACTGAGCCCGTCAACAACTAACAACATAAATGCTCATTCGAAAACCGAATTGTACGTGTCTCTCAAGACCAGAACTCATTCTTTTACATGCCTACGAAGTACATTTGTATTTTTAATTTGTGTTTGTAAATCGCTTTATGTAATACCAATGAAAACGATTTAAAAGATCCGATCAATCATTATCAGTCATATTAAATCTATTCCCGTACAATATTTTGACTGATTTTAAATGATTTTTACATATTTTACATATGGCAGTAAATTCCGGAACGTCATGTCATTTTTCAATTAAAAGATTAATAAATGAATAATTGAAGCGCTTATGTTAAGAAGGGGGTGAACGACTAATTTAGGAAACAAAAAATGAACTTACATATAATTTTGATTAAATAAAATCGTTACTCTTAGAAAACCGTTTCTCTATACTTTATGTCATTCCTCTGGTACTACTCTGAGTTGTTAATTTAATCAAAGTCACAGTGCAAAAGCTTTAAGCTCAAGTATCTCGAAACTATGCAAATGCCACTTATATCCTTCTTCATCTATGAGCTTCAATTGTACTGTATACTCTATGTTTTGAAGTCCCATTATTCAACCTTTTCATAAAAAACTTGGTATGCAAATGCGTTTCTAATCACCCAACTCTATATTCGAGAAGTAATTCAATTTATGAATGACAATTACACACATTTTTAGGGACAAACTGAAAATGCAGCAATGGACGTTTTAACATTTAAGCTTCAAAATTTAATTAACATCGTTAAAGGCTTTTTTCGACAAAATAAACGTTTAAGACAATTTTCATCAAAATGTACAGCCAAGGAACTGAAAAATTTGAGTATTCAGTCATATTCAGAAGAACATCCGTCTTACACTATGTACTCATAAATATTCATTTTAAATCAACGCAGTCTTTCTTGAGAAATCAGTCATTTTTAGAAGTACATACAGTTATGCATATTTTTCGTGAAAAATTGTTTGTCATCTTGTAGAATTCAAAAACGTTATATGGGAAGTACCATATTCCAAAAACCCGTTTGTATGACCACCAACAACAGTCAAATCGGCCGATTAGTTTAGACCTCAGCACCAATAACGGACTAAAGACATACATTTTAAAAAAAAATACTTTTTTCGGACTCAGTGTAGTAAACATACAAATTTGTAAAAATTTCAAATTCGAATTTTCGCTCCAATACAATACTTCCCTATACTACGTATACTGGGAAAGTAATAATGTAACAACACTTCAAGAATTTTGAGAGTTTACCATTTGCTTAATAAAAAAAAAACGCAGAGCTACTTTACTTAAAGTTCTTCCTATTCATAACCAGTTTGGCCTCTTAACAATTTCGTTTAGATCGCCCACTAACTTCTTTCAGATTCTGACCGTTAAGACTCCATTAGAAGTAAAGGGTGATCCATTTCGAGGTTCCCTACTTTTTTAAAGAAAAAAACACAGAAAATTCAAATTTAATGGAGAATGTTTATTATCATTTGAAAGAACATTCTTTGGCATTTATTTTTTGAAGATTATGTCTATCAAATGTTGGCCGTTGCTACGTCGCAGATGGTCCATCCGTTGAGTCCAATTTTCGATCACTCGTTCGAGCATTTCGACTGGTAACTGGCGAATGACACACGTGATGTTTTCCTCCAAGGCCTGAATCGAAGCGGGTTTGTCGGCATAAGCTTTTGACTTTACATATCCCCACAGGAAAAAGTCTAACGGTGTGATATCACACGATTTTGGTGGCCAATCGACCGGCCGGTGATAGTGTTGCGAATAGTACGCTCAGTAGGCCGATTATGTTGACCATAAGTTGAGCGAAGTGCACGAAACACATTCCTCACAGAACGTGAATTTTCATAATAAAGTTGAACAATTTGTAAACGTTGTTCACGCGTAAGTCTTTCCATTATGAAATGCCAAACAATACTAAACAAAAATAACATGACAGCATGACACGACTCAGACTAGATCTGTCAAAAAAGGCTATTGAAAAAAGTATCTCTACTTGGATCACCCATTATATTCGCTTATGTTGACGTTTCTGCTTTGAGATTTTTTGAAAGAGCGGGGATGCAAGACGGAAGTATCTTCTTCTTGATTGTTACAGCTTTTGCTTGATTGTTGCAGACAATACTAAGCCGAAGAGCATTCCTGCCTAAGATACCGTGATAACGTTGGTTAATCTGGAGACATTTTCTTGCCTCAAATTAGTGCCTAAGGCGTGTTAGTGGTTACACAGAAAGGCTAGTCCTCAACTCTAATGACTTCTGTTGGAGCCGCAAGCACGCAGAGGACGAAAAAAACAATTCTTCAGCTTCTTTGCAACTGCCCGGCCT
Source organism: Rhingia rostrata (assembly GCA_949824845.1). NCBI lineage: Eukaryota > Metazoa > Arthropoda > Insecta > Diptera > Syrphidae > Rhingia > Rhingia rostrata. The sequence continues at coordinate 33,195,038 of OX463758.1, forward strand.
TATCAAACAAAAAGGATCTCTATCTTACAGCTTACTACTTTCAAAATCTCAGCGATTTGACAAAACAAAAGTCTCCTCCGTTTCATTAAACGCTCATAATGGTTTTTTCACAGATAGTAAGGAGAATGGACAAGATCCACAATAGACCAAACAATGGTCTAAGTGTGCTGCCGAACTCGCCGGCAGCCACTCTAACCAAAAGTGGTTGCCATACGAGAAGAAATGAATGACAGAAGACGTGCTGTAGTTATTTGGGTACTATGCTAAATTGCAGTGTTGTACTTAAGTAAAATACAAAGTTTTGCAAGCTTTTTCTTTGTAGTTTATCAGCGGCGCAATCCTCCAATGTTTGAAGTTTCCCGGACCTCGTGTGGATATTTCGCAGTCTTTTTATTTATTTTTTTCCAAGGTAAGAATGCGGATATCCACCACGCCACAACAATTCAGAAATATTGTGAAAAAATTGAATGTCGATAGACAGCAATCGCAAGAGACCGCCAAGACCTTCTCGCAACTTGTATAGGACACGTAGAACGAATGGGCACTAATACTCCGGCTCGCAGAGTCTTCGATTCCCAGCCAGACGTCGGACGCAGTAGAGGAAAACATCGCCTTAAGTGGCGCGCACAAGTAGAAACCAAACTCAAGCAACTTGGAGTGTGTAACTGGAGCAGTTAGCTAAGGACCGGGCTTATTGAAGAGACATGTATTGGCTCTGAGAACATCGTCGGCTTCTTGGCATAGACCAATAATTTAATATAGCCCCATAAAAATAGTATAGAGGTGGCCAATTGATGGCTGCGTTCTCCGAACTGAGACTTCTATAACTCGATATTTGCACTCGCTGTCTGGCTTCTTGCACCGTCTTGTTGGAACCACATATCACTGATGTCCAATTCACGCAGTTGCTCAATGAAATGTCGTCCAACATTTTTCTGTAGCGAATATCATTTACCGTATTTCATCGATGAAGCACATGAGGGTTCTCACCTTTTCAGTAACGGGCATAACGTAGTCAATGGCACTGCAACATCAAACAGTGATGCTTGTCTACTGCGAGGAGAATTACGGCTGAAAATTAGCGCAAACCCTCTTTAAGCTGCGACCAGCGACTCGGAATTTCGGTAGTAAATTTTTGTTATTTGTATGTGTACTTCACCATGATGAAAATGTTGTATTTACTGTTATCTATTATAATAACAGATCTAATTTATTTAATACAAATAAAGCTTTGACTTTCGACATTATTTGTTTCTGAAAGGGTTGTAGTACATTGTACATTTCGTTCTGAAACCCCAGCAATCTGGATGTTTGACAAACTGTACAGACACACTATTCTAACAAGAAATTGACACGAACATGTTGGTAAACTATACAGACACACATAGAAACCGACAGGAAAATATCCCGAAACCTAATAGATTCGATATATGACTCCAGAGAGAAATTGAAATCGATCAAGCACTTGAAACTAACGCATTGAAAACTTGAAAACTCTAAACATATGCGTTCATTTTACAATATAAAACTATATTAACATGTATCTAGATGTATATAGATAGAAATATGTAAGATTCCAACGATAGCATATAATATTTTTCGCAGTCTTTTTATTTATTTTTTTCTAAATTTAAAAGTGAAGTTTAAAAGGTTTCTGGTCGCTTTTTGGCTGGCGATATAAATCCCAATAGCAATACGTGATATCAGATTATTATTCAACCAAGGGGCAGACTGTTGAATAACGAAGACAGTGCTAAGTATAACGAACGTACATTTATATTTACTCTGAATTGAAATTGAAATTTACAACACTTCCACAAACTCTCTGTACATATGTGACCCAAGAATAACTAATTCAGTTTTTAGAATTGCAAATACAATCTGTTACCTTAGCCTTTTTCGGCTTTTTTTTCCAACAAACATTACAATTTCAAATTAAATGGACGCGCATATAAAGAATATCAACGTTGCTCCATTCATTAAAAACTTTTTTTACGAATATATATTATATAACATTATATCAAAATTGTGTCAATTGGTTTTTTTTATTTTTAATTTTCAATATTGAAAGGAAAATTCATCAACACTTTTTGAAGATTCAAATTGATCAACCTGTTAATGCAAGACAGCATTGAACAATAAAAAAAATGCTTACTTGTTGTCTTCCTTGACTTCAAAAGGAGACCTTTGATACTATAGGCAGAGACATTCCCTTTTGCAAACTTCAACGGTACGGTGTATGTGGATGTGAACTAGAATGGTTCAAGTCGTTTCTGAATGGCAGATCGCAGAGAACCAACGTTACTGGGAATACGCAACATAGTAGCAACAGAACTTCAATAGGCGACCCTCAGGGATCTAAACTTTGTGCGCTGCTTTTCATTATATACATAAACGACATAGAAGGGGAACAAAGAAAGCGCGAATTGCACTTTTTGCCGACGATGAGTTATTGTTCCTGGAAGGAGTAAGCCCAGCAGTAGAATACGAGCACATGATGCAAGAGGAGTTGCTAAGAATATGATTGTGGCTAAGGTGAAATAAGCTTAAATGTTAAGAATGTTAAGTGCTTGTTTCTAAAACACAGCTTTAGCTTAAACAAAAACATAGAAAACGAGCACTCAGAGCATGTGAATGAAATTCTAGATACCTAGAAGTAGTAATCGACAATAAACTAGCCTTCGACTGCCATGAAATTATACTATAAAAAACTTTACAAAAAAGTAGTCTTTCTTTATCGAAGTTGCGGTAAAATCTCAACGATATGGGCTGTAAATTTCTTCAATGTAAAACCACATTTTGAATATTGCTCTTCTACACTGTATTTATGGCGTGGTTCAATGTTACTGACACTACAACGTCTGCACAACAAGGCCATGAGAATAATTATTAAATGTAATCGCTTTACCCCAATGAGATCAATGTTAAATGTGCTCAAGTGGTTAAATGTCAAGCAACGAATTATGATAAACGTTATATGTTTTATTTTTAAAATCAAAAATAGGTTATTTGTCAACGTATTAAATGAAAATCGGGGACTCCCAGCCCTATAACTTGAGAAACAGATATGACTTGCGCCAATATCTTGCAAACCAAAAGCAAAATAGTTTTGTATACAAGGGGTGTCAATGTTCAACTCACTTCCGCCAGATATACAAAATTAAAGGACATATACGTATGCAATTAAAAAAAAATATAATTGAATAAGTAAAATTCAATTAATGAATATTTACGATAGATTAAGTTCCTATTAAGTTAAAGCTGTAATCTAAGACATTTTAATGAATTCTAATAGCAAAGTTCGCTGAATAAATATCAATCCAAAATTAAACTTACAATATTGCGATCATGAAAAAGCACAGAGAGCTGCAACTCCCGAAAAAAGGTGAGGTAATTTTACAAAAGAAAAAATAAAACGCCAAGACCTTTGACTTCTGGTCCCAAGAGTGTGTAAAAACTATTTTTTGTTGACTATTCGACGGATAGAAGATCAAGTTCTGTAGACCAGCTCCCGTAATTAAAAGCCTCCCTGTCGAGCTATTTAAATCCAAAAATAGAATTTAAGCATAGTTTGCACGATCAACGATTTGCAAATAAACAACCTGATCGACGTCTACCAATGTGATCACACGGAAGTCTACAATCGGTCTAACTATGTAACTGGCAAATCATGGAAAACCCGAGTCTCCAGTAAGAAGAAACTTCGAAAATGTTGAAAGATGAAGTTGAAAAAGTTGCTCAAAGTCACAAATCTGATTTTTCAACCACGGTAAAATACAAATAAAAGAACTATTAATACAGAAACTAAGACGGATCAATTCCCCTGATCTGTACAAGCTAAGCCCAAGAAATTATTTAATAATTTAAAATCAAGTCTTGAAATTCGACAGTTGGCGGATTTTTCATTTAAATTTTTTATTGAATTGGAATTTTTGTTTAATTTGCTACATTTTGTAGAGACCTAATTTATCGTATAGCTCTAGTCGTTACAGTGATGCTGAATAATCCACAACTTCAGATGCATCAGCTGTATGTAAGTGCCGTTTTTTTTATTGTTAAGTAACACAAGAATACTGGTGCCAATATGTATTTTTCTAAATATTCGTTAACTATCTGACTGAAATCAATCTTGAAATGACGGAACTTTTATAATTAGAAATTTCTGCAATTTTTTTTGATCACTTTTCAAAAATGTGTTCAGAAAAAGACAACGATAACCTAAAGCTCATTTTTACCGTTTTAATTATAAAGCATTGATAAGCAAAAATAAATTGTTTTATTAATTCAGTTTACATTTTCATTGGAAGTGATTAAGACAGGTTCAAAAAGGAACCCCGTTGATTTGACAAAGAAAGTCCATTCTGTATACATGTAATGTATAATATGATGTCCCTTCCAGGGTTTAATAATTCAAATACAAATTTCAGTCAATTAGTCGATCTGACATGCAGCCTACATGCAATCCCATTCTGTGTAAAGCATATCAATGGTTTAATTATTCTGGAAGCATTCCTCGCGTACAATCTTGAGAATGTCTTTCGATGATTTTTCCTTGAAGTATTATGTATAATTTGGCAACGATGCCAACAAGCCATTAGATCAGCCGCAACTGATGTGTTAGGTTTCCTGCGTCCACCAGCAAGAAACCCCTGCTTTAATGAGGAATGCCAACAGATGCTCGAAACCAAGAACGAGGCCTACAAGGGTAAGCTGCAGGTGAAGACGAGATCTGCCATTGAGTTCTATAGGCAGAGAAGAAGGGAAGGTCACCGGTTTTTCAGAAAGAAGAAAAAAGAGCAAGAAAAGCGCGCAATCGAGGATCTAGAGAGGTGCCACTCCAGGAACTATGTTCGCATGTTTCATCAAAGAGTAAAATGTCAAAGCCAAGGATACAAGGCTCGAACAGAGTCATGTCGAGATGAACAAGGAAATACCGTAGTTGAGACATAGTCAGTTCTGAGGATATGGAAATAAAGGCGGCGGAAATCACTTGGTAATTAACATCCACCAACTCATTAGCCAAATCTGGTCGGAAGAAAGTATGCCTGAAGAATGAAACCTCGTTAGCCCGATTCACGAAAAAGGTGACCCTCTAAGCTGCGCATACAACAGAGGCATAAGTCTCCTCAACACCGCCTACAAGATACTGTCTGCCGTAATATGAAAACGCCTGATACTGTTTTCCAACAACCTGATCGGCCCTCAGAAAAGTGCACAACCGATCAAATTTTCCAAATCGGGCAGATCTTGGAAAAACCCCGAGAAGTCCAAAGCGATACCCACCAACTATTCATCGATTTCAAAGACGCATACGACAGCATTTATAGAGACAAACTATACAGAGCCATGTTTAGTTTTGGTATACCGCCCAAGCTCGTCCGTTTGTGTAGGATGACCATGGATAATTATCGCTGCTCCATCTTGGTCGGAAACGACCTCACCAACACGTTCTATACCAAAAAAGGATTTAGGCAAGGCGATGCGCTGTCATGTCATTTTGATTCTTGAGAGGAAAATCGGTGCAACTATTTACTAGCATACGCCGACGACATTGACATCATTGGTAGTACTCAACGTGATTTCATAGCCACGGTTGCTAGTATACACGTCCTGCTCTACGGCGCTAAATCATGGACCGTCTTAAAAGCGGATGAGGAAATCCTTGTTCGATTCGAGACGAAAATTCGTTGAAAAATCTTCGGTCCCGTTTGCGTTGACGGGCTATGAAGAAGAAGATTCAACCAAGAACTATATTAGCTGTACAGCGACATGTCCCTGGTCAAAAAAAACTCCGCATTGATTGTTTAAGATGGCTAAGACATGTAGAACGAATGGACGCCAATACTCGGGCTCGCAGAGTCTTCGATTACCAGCCAGACTTCGGACGCAGTAAAGGAATACCTCGCCTTAAGTAGCGCGCACAAGTAGAAACCGACCTCAATCAACTTGGAATGCGCAACTGGAGGCAGTTAGCTAAGGACCGGGCTAATTGGAGAGGCATGTTGGTTTAGGCCCAGGTTCATTCCGGACTGTAGCGCCACTTAAGTAAGTAAGTAAGTAAGTATAATTGTTCAGACAGTTTATCAAAATCTTGTATGGTTCGACCAACAACAACGTTGTTCTCCTGCATATGGTATGGCGTAGGGTATACAATTGGTTTTTGTATGAAAACGTCTCCAAAAAGTGAACGTGGGTAAAACTGATACATGGAAGAAATGTGGGATACTAAGTAAGTATTATGTTAACTTTATGATATCTTGGTATTGTTATTAGTAATGTTAGAGGTTAATATCTTAGAATTTCAGTAAAGAATAGTACATGGAACAATACATTTTGTTGCAATTAAACGATTTTGTTTTAAACGAACAACTAAAAGTCAAGATGCATGACGCCATAAAAGATAGAATAGATATCAACTTGTGAAATACATCGGATTTACAACAGTTATTCACATTTGTTCTGCTCTACAATAAAATACCCGGGGAAGGATCGGCTAATATGATCCTACCCCTTGCAGCATCAATACAGTCGAACCATACATGTGCCAATAATGGTTAGTGGCAACATAGAGAAGCTTTGTAATTATAAAGGCAGGCCCAAACCGCACAGTGATAGTGACAAAACCACAATGAACACTGTCAACGCACTATCACATTTAAATATTTTTGTCCACATGAATACATTAAAAACCGAACGTTAATTACAAAACTATGATAATTGATAAATAAGTCTTCAAATTGTTTATGGCTTTAACATATCACATACATACTTCAATGTAGAAACAATGGTCATGTTCCGGATTTTAGAATAACTCTGAAAAATAAGGTAAGCTGATGTGGAACGAAAAAACTTACTGAATGGAAAGGTAAATGTCAAACCATGCCAACTACCCTCTCCAATACCACGTGCCTAAAATGGTCGATTGACCAAAGATAGTAGAGTTTCATCAAGATATCTAAGGGCCCAGTTAAAGCCTAATTGAAAAATTTCTTTTACATCTTGTGTTTTTTTTTCTAAATTCAATCATTGTGTCAAAACAAAGCTTATGAATTTTAGAACATGTTTATCCAAAAATATTGTAATTTCGAATTACAGTTTTCGCAGAAAATCACTTTTTGTTTTTCACTTATTCACTTATTTTAGTGAAGTAATGATTGCCATTAAGGAATTGGAAAATTCCATTTCAGTTCGGTGGAATGGCAATCATTACTTGACTAAAATAAATGTTGATCGGTGAAAAATAAGAATTGATTTTCTGCGAAAACTATAATTATAAATTTGAATATTTATTTCTTCATGTTCTAAAATTCATAAGCTTTGTTTTGACACCAACTCGCCAATGATTGAATTTATAAAAAAGCCGCAAGAAGTAAAGGAACAGTTTTCAATGAAAGTTTTCAATGATAGCTATAACTGGTCCGTAAATGTGAAATCCGGAACACAGCCACATTACCTTGTTCTAAGTTGTGCTGTTCTGATCTATTCCGAAGTTCATCTTCATTAAGCACAACTATATACGAGGCACTGAGAGCAGTAGTGGCGTAAGCCCAAACTGCATCAATTGAGATATTCTTGGTTAAACATTTTACAAAAAAATAAACCCGCATTATTTGATTTATTTTTTAAATAAAAACTGAAAAACGAAAAGTATAAAACAATTTGTGACAGTTTTGCATCGAATAAAATTATGGTGAAATAAACTCAAAATTGAGAAAATGAGGGTTACGCCACTACTGCTCTCAATGCCTCATATAGCTGAAGGCAATGAAGGCAAAAATGAAACACTTGCCAAATTTGTTTTATTGTAAAGTAAAAATTGTAAACTTTTCATCTTTGTCAGTTTAGCTTAGACTAATTAAACAAATAGATTTTGTTTGATTGGCATTTGCATTGACCTGTTGTTAGGTTACTTACTGTTGGTTTCTCTTTAAAGCCACCTTCCTTCCTTTTTGGACGAGTTTAGTAAAACTTGCTTTAATATAGCTTTAATTTTCGGGATTTTTTGTATAAAATATGGAATTCTCAAGAAACGATTTTAACCGAATTATAGCCTTAAAGTTATTTATCGAACTAATAAGGAGTTTACTGGTGGATTTTAAACAGCTAAGGTAGCGAATTCACTTAGTGTTTAGTTAAGTATATCACTGTATTGTACATTAGGAATTATATACGTTTTTCTGAAGTAAATTGGACCTACTAGTGGTTGAGTTATTAAAAAAAAACTCATAACCGACTACTGGAGAATAGATGGTCATCCAATTAAATGTTTTGTTGACTGCAGACATATTTTACCTAATTTTTTTTAATATTACTATAAGGTAATACCTCTATACCAACTAACTATTTAATCATTGGAATCTATTGCAAAAAAAATAAACCGCTTATTCCAAAAAAAAAACTTTGAACAGTTTGTAAAAACATAAACCAGGGCCATATTCTGCAAAAAGTTTAATTATTCAATAGGCAAACGACTTAACGACAAATTTATCTAAGCGCCTTTATAAATACCAAAGCCAATGGCAGTTGAATTAGTTAACAATTAGAAAAACTCACCTTCACGTTGCAACAAGTTTCTCAAATAACGAACATTATCCTGATGGCGTTCACGCAATGCAATTCCCTCTTCGGATGCCAAAATATTAACTGCTTCTAGTGCACCGCACAATACAGTCGGGGGCAGTGATGTGGTGAAAATGAATCCAGCTGCATACGAACGAATCATATCAATAAGTTTCGCAGATCCAGCTACATATCCTCCGATGTTGCCGAACGCTTTCCCCAAAGTTCCAGAAATCATGTCCATTTTATGCAATTGATTTTCACGCTCTCCAACACCAGCACCATGAGCGCCATACAGGCCAACAGCGTGCACTTCATCCACAAAGGATATTCCACCGTATTCGTGGGTTACGTCACATAGTTCCTTTAAGGGGCATATTGCTCCAGTCATGGAATGTACGGTCTCAAATGCCACTATTTTTGGGACGTTTTTGTCGACTTTTTGCAACAAGCTGCGCAAGTGGTCTACATCGTTGTGCCTAAATATGTGCTTAGGTACAAGGCTATTACGAATTCCCTGGATCATTGACGCATGGTTCCCAGCATCTGAGAAAATATGACAGTTCGGTAACAATCGAGCCAGGGTAAAAAGTGTCGAATCGTTGGCTACAAAACAGGAGGTAAATAGCAATGCTGCTTCCTTCTGATGCAACTCGGCAAGTCTAGCCTCCAGTCTCTCGTGGTGCAAGGAATTGCCAGAGATATTGCGAGTACCACCAGCGCCAGCACCGTGATTCTCCAAGGCAGTGGCAACAGCTTGCTTAACTTTTGGATGACATGACATTCCCAAATAATCATTAGAACACCATACAGTGATTGGTTTCTCCTTGACCGAATATTCCAGCGCCGTAGGAAACAAACCAGTTCCGGCTAATCGATTGACCTTCTTAAATACACGGTAGGAGTGGTCTTGCTTCTTTTTCATTATTTGCTCGTGGAAGAAATCTTCGTAGGGAAACGTGCCTCGATCAGAGTTTTGCTTTTGAGCAGCCTGCGCCAGAGTAGTTTTCACTTCGGACTCAATTGGGGCCTCAGCAACCTTGGCATGCTGCTGCAACATTGACATCTCCCTAATGGGCTGGGTGGGTGTTTCATTTCCAGCTCCGTCGGCACTTCCGTTTGGAGTATTGGCACCACCAGAACTTCCCATAGAAAATATACCCCTTGCTACTACTGGACACTGAGTGCCATATGACTGAAGGAGAGTATCGGCATAATTGCGAACATAGTTAGCACTTAATCGACTTAGAAATGGGCACGGCATAGTTGATAATATTTTGTATTCTAATATTACTAAGCACTTTATTTTAAATGTTTTCGGGAATGATTTTCTTTTGGTTAAAGGGTAGAATTACGTAAATTTAGCCCACTTTCACTTCTGCCACTTGCACGAACTTTTCACGTTGTACGGGTGTTTTAATGACTTAATGCACAATCTAGTGGAATGACTATTCAGTTAATTTGCAGGGATAAATGAAATATTATTTTTTATTAAGGTTTGCAACTTTATTTTTTGAAAAATATGAAACCAACTTTAAAACACTGCTATCACTTCGAATGATGACCAGTGAATGTTACATAAATTGACACGACAAATTGTTTTATATTCATCCTTGGGGGAATTTTTTTCGTATGGGACATTAAAAAATTTGACGTGCATATTCAGCAAAAAAATTTCATGCTAAACTGCTGACAGTGACAAGCGCCGCAGCTGATTTGAAAATGACACTTAAAACCGCGTTCATAAGTAATAAAGCCTTCAAAGATAATTTTTTTTTTTTGCGTTAAGATTCCTTATTCAGAAAATTTTCCTATTCCGAAACAGCTGCTAATGTATTTACGTATCATACGTAAATAAAGCTATAACCACACGATTTTCAAAAGTAAAACATTATTGCGATTATATCGTTACAAAAATACTAGAAAATAAGGGCCTTTATGCAACGTCGTAAGTTTTCTGCGTGCGAAAAAACTTCACTCGATAAATGAACTGTCAAAATTTGTATGGGAAATCTTTTCCAACAATATCGGAATTTCGTCACAGGAAGTGGATGTGTAAACTGAGATGATAAACGTTGCAAACTTTTGAAATGCTAATTTGACATTTAATCAATCACTTTTGCACATCAAACGTATTCGATAAATTAAAAAAAATGGACAACGGAGAGATAAAAAAAGGAACAAAATTCTATCAATAAATAAATTACTAAATTGACATTAAATTCACTGGGTTATCGCATTATTTAGTGGTACAAATTTAGGGTCTATCATGAAACGTCGTCGTTAAATTACAATCATTGGCACGTTGTAATATCACGACGTTGCATGAATACCCTTATTGTAAGATTACGACGACGCTACTTTAAAATTCATTTTAGTATTTTTTTTATTATGTAATACACTTTTTTCCTTTTGTTCCCTTTTCGTTCTTGATATTTTTCCAGTTTGACAGTTCATTCCCCACGTCGTAAGTTTACCACGTTTACAACGTGGTGTCATCAATACCATGACAATGGCCGTTATCCGGCTTTAAGTTTTACGAAGTTAACTTTACCGATGCACTATTCTCATTGGTTAATCGAGCATTTTTAGTCACGTGACATGGTCGATTGACTAATGAGAACAGTACATCGGCAAAGTTAACTTGTACATTTTAGCTTTATTTTAACCAATTCTCACATTATGCTACATTGTCTGCAGAAATACGTATTGAATTTGCCCATATATATATATATATATTTTTCCAATATTTTAACCAACTCCCACTTATTCATTAGAATTCACTAAAACACATCTCAACTGTTGTATACAGTGCGTAAGTCTAACACGTTGACTGTTGAGTAATGACTCACATGAGTGCAAAGGAGAAAGAAAGTTCGAAAAGTTGAGAGGAAAAATACTTGCCCTGTGAGTCATGGGTACATTTTTCCGTCACTCGTTTTGACGTTTTCTTTTCTCTTCCGTCTTGTTATCGTCATGTTGCTTCATATAATTTCGTTGCTTTGAGAGTCAGTTTCGCTACGTATGCTTTTGCACATAGACTCTTGAGAAAAAAGTCGCAGTGTGCGAAGCAGGATAAAAGAGGAATGTCAAATTTGAGTCAAGACAAAAAGTGAAAATCGGGGTTCTCATGGGTTAGCTATAACATCCTATTGGCGCGGCGTAAATGGTCTTGTGGAAGAATCTCTTGTGCCAACTGAATCTTAAATGGAAAGAAATTTTTTTTTCCGTGGGCTGGTGGAAATCTCAAAAGACACGATGAGCACGTGCCCAAAGTAGGGTGGGACTTTAACTTGTATTGCAACTGAGTATGCGACTAATCTAGCAATTTTTTTTATCACAAATAATGAATGTTTGGCAGGTAACTTTCCTGTGAAAGTTCCTGCCTTTTCCGCAATTTATAGAGCGGTTTGTTATTATCGGGCCAAATTAAAGGGCTTAGTTCTTTGAAGACGCCGCAATAAATTTGTTTTGTCAAGAATTCGGAGGACCGTTGTGTTAACGTGTCCCAATAAACATTTTTTATGTTTGCGTGCAAAATTTTTCGTTTCATCTTTAACCACGGTAAATCCAGATCACTGCGTAGATCTTCGTTCCATATATACCACGGCGCATTGAAAAATTATCTTAACATTTTGTATTCAAAAGTTTGTAGAGTGTTTAGATTCGTTTCACTGGTACAACCTCATAGTTGTATACCATATGTCCCGACCGGCTTTAGCACTTGCTTGTATAATGCAGTTTGTTATCAAGGTTAAGCTTCGAATATTTTCCGAGTAAAAAGTACAGTTCTCTGTATTTATTTTTAAGTCTTCCATTTAAATTGTGCATCGAGTGTGATTCCGAGATATTTCGCTTCATTTGCAAAAGGGACTCGAACCGTATTGAGAAATACTGGCAAATTGTTTGTCCGATTATACGAAAATACGATTATACGATTATACGATTTGTTCTCGTTAAGTGTAATCCGCCAGGATTTTGTGGAAACACATGCAAATCCTTGTGCAATATGTGGCCAAAGTTGTTTTTTGAAGACCAAGCTCCTGAGCACGGCGTCGAATTGAGGTTGATGGATTCTTTTGAACACTTCCTTGAGCTACAGACCCTCTTTTTTCGAAATCATTCACTACACGATAAATGCGTTTTGTTGGAACGACGTTTTTCCCAAAAATTTCTCATCGTCACAGTAATCGATGATTGATTTTGATAAAATGTTTTAACGATTAAAACACGTTGGCTTATCGAATATTTTTCCATAATAAATTTGCCACGTGTCTACTTCACGACTCCCAAATATGAACTGTCAAGACTAATGTTTACCAAAATGACGGCAAAACGAAGTAGTATACCTTCCCGTCGGACACCCTCTATTTCTATCGAAATTGAAAGTTGCCTTAGTTCGCAAGCTGATGCTATCTGTTTGGATCACAAAACTCGTATGTTTCCTTTAGCCAGTTGCTTGTTGCCTCCGTGGAAGAGACGCCTCAAATTGAAGCAGAATTTTTGATCAAAACAATTTATCAAAATAAAAATAATTTCGCAATGTCGCATATGACAACAGTCTTTAATTTCACCGAGTGATTTCGAAAACTTTTCGAAGCTATGAAATCGGTAGAAATTTTGAACACCAAAAACAAATTCACTCGATTTTCAAAAGCAATTTAACACTCAGTTCACTCGATTTCGGAACCTAGCTAGTATAATAATAATAAGACTTGGTGGACAACAAAATGTGATTTTCTGCGAAACAAATAAAATTGAGGAAGCCTACCATCAACTGCGCACTTCTATAAATTTGAATCGAACACACCTATTGTAAATTGACAGTTCGCCTATATTTACAACAATCTCTTCACAGAATTTAATAATTTATCATCTAAATAAAATTCCAACAAGAAACTATAATGCTGAAACCAAAAGCGCTAACACAGGTCTTGAGCCAAGCCAATACTGGCGGAGTTGAAAATACATTGTAAGTATGATCGGACACGTATAATATCAATAATAAAAAAACAAAACATCTTTCGTGCTTAAGACTTCTTAGCCAGGAAGGTGCGCTGTTAGCATATTCTGGGTACGGAGATCGAGATGCCAGAGTTACAGCTGCAATAGCAAGCAACATTTGGGCGGCTTACGAAAAACATGGACGAAATGCGTTCCGTGAGGACCACCTCACCTTTGTCCTATTAGACTGTGAAAGTGGTCATGTTGCCATAACTCAGGTTATTTGATAAACAAAAGCCAGAGTCTTAGAAATTAAAATTATTTTTGCAGGTCGCGAGCATCTTGCTGTGTTTGTATGCGAAGGAGACTGTTGGACTAGGACTACTTAAGCAAAAAGCTATGGCTTTGGCTTCATACCTTGAGGGACCACTGAAGCAAATAGCAACCTCCTGATTGTTTTAGGAACTTTTTATTTCCAAATTTTGTTGTTTCCATTCTATAATAGAATAATACTAATAATACATTAAATTATTGTTTGTGGTTTACATTTATTCATTACAAGTACATTATTCGACATCCTAAATGTCGGCATATTATTCGATCGCGTATAACTTGAGCGTACGATCCATGCTTGTAGAAGCCAGATACTGAGCGTTCTTGCCAAACCGAACACCAGTAGCAAGCGCTGTATGGTCGTTAAATATTTTCAAATCTTGCCACTGTTTACACAAATAGATCCTGCAAGTAAAAAAAAAACGTTTGTATTGTGGTCTAATTGAACAATTGAATGATAACCATACCTTACATCAGTTCCTGCGATAGCTAAATAAGTTCCACTTTGGTCAAAGCAGAGATCCCTCACCTCGTATCCATCATCTAGTTGAATTGTCTTGAAGTTCTTTAATTTGCGCAAATCCCAAAGTTTAACGCATGCATCATCGGCAGCTGTAGCCAAGTAGTAACCATTTTCAGAAAAGGAAATAGCTGAAATTGGTCCAGTGTGTCCGGGGAAATTCGCCACATTACTTTGTTCCTTCAAATCCCAGATTTTCACTTGAGAATCGTCTGTGCCAGTGCCAAAAATTAAACCGTCAGGGTGAAATTGGGCTGTTGTGAGACCCACTTCAGCTGTGTCAATCACCTAAGTAGGAGAGTAATTAAATGAAATAATAAAAAAAAGTTACCATTATACAGTATTTTTGGTGTGTTAGGCGTTAACCATAGCTAGTAACACAAGTAATGTCTGCAGTTGCAAAAATTATCGAGGCATTCATTTATACATACTTGCTGACAAAGATGAACATTTATGCTATCAATTTTTTTTTGTGCCAGTTTGAGGCCTGATTCATAGTACAACTCTATAAATCAACAGAACTCTTGAATACCGTTTAGTAATTATTTTGCTTATCCCAAATAATTTTCTCTTGGCAAGAAATGCTTTGACTTAATTCATTGAATTATATCGTACCTTAGTCAATAGTCTTCCAGTACGGATGTCAGAGAACGCCCAGTGTTTGTCTGAAGATGTTGAAAGAACATAGTCACCAGTTGGATGAAGAGAGAGCCCTGTTACGGGACCATCGTGGCAGCGCAACAACAGTTGTGTTTGACTCGTTGGAACATTCCAGATACGAATACACATGTCCGGAGATGCTGTTATTACAGTGTCTTCATCAGGGTGATAGATAACTTTAGTTATTTTCTTTGTGTGTCCTTTGAGTATAGCTACGACTTGTTCCGTATCTTTGTTGAACACTGTTGCATTCTTGTCATTTCCACCAGTCAGAATTTTACTATGATCTGCACTGTTAATATCTAGCGCAAGGATTCCAGGAACAGAAGCCGAGTGTAATCCCTGAAAACAAAATAAATTGATAAGAATTTTTAATAATGATCTGAATAACAAAAAAAAAAAAACTTACTGGATGCGAAGCGACAGTCAAAAAAGTTTTTATTTGATCTTGTGTAATGAGCTCCTCGGGTACTGTACGTCCGCGTTTCTTGCGCTCTTGTGTTAACACTGTGGCTTTGTCCTGTAATTTTTGAATAACCTCGGCACTCATGCCAGCCTGTTCAACTGGCTGAGTAGCAACGCCAGCTGCTTCAGCAGCAATAGCAGGCTGTGGGATAGTCGAAGGTGTTGCGATACCAGCTTGAGGCTTTAGTGTAGCTAAAGCTTCTCTGGCAGCAGCTACCTCTTTAGTTAACCTTGAAACTACACGACAAGCTGCGTCATGCTGATAAAGAGCGTGGCTCAACTCTTGGCGAGCAATTTGAAGTTGCTGGCGTTGGGTGAATGAGTGCAGCATGAGTGCATCCCATTCATCTTGCATGGTTTTTAAAGTTGCTGGAATGCTGGTGGCACTTGGAGGTTTTGGCTTCACAATTGGCGGTGTCTTGATTTCAATCAAATCCTCTATCTTAAGCTCTTTTCCAGTAATTGGGTCGCAGGCATTTTCAGCGATGTACTTTTCAATAATTCGCTTTTCAAAGACTGCTCCAGATAGTGGGGATATAACGGGTGTTTCCGGCACTTCGTTTGTAACTTAAAAAATAAAAATATAAGAATGAGCATTTTTTAATGTGTAAAATAATAAAAATCTAGCATACGACATAACCTAAAATATTTCAAATGTATTCGATTTTGTTTTTAGACAAATGAAAATATAGATAATTTTGTTCATCACTTACTAGCACAAACTAAAGCCATTTTGTATTATTATAGATTTATTTTTATTCTAAATATTTAGTAGTTAAGTAGTTTTTTACTATTTAGCTTAAATTGTTTCACACAAAACTACTTCACTGCGGCCTGCGACGCTAATGTCAGTTGATAGGTTTGTTCGATTTGTTATCGAATAAAATTCCCAGTTTTAGTTCTGTTTAGTTTCTCAATGAGCCAACAAAATCGGTACTAGCCCGGTGTTTAGATTTGCAAATATTAAATCAAACTTTCATGGTATTTATATGGATTAGTGGCTGATTGTTCGAAATATTTTGTTAGATCGACAACGCCAGGAATGTGAAGTTGAGGTTTTTTTATATTTGTGCAATTTGCGATTATATTATGTCTATTGCCAAATTTCTTTTATTTGCCGTACCCTTTTTCGACGGTGGCTTTTTTTTAATTTTATTCAAATTTCAACCAATAGGTATTCATTTTTATTTTAATTAGCAGTAACTTTTCAGTGGAATTATCAGACCTTACTAGGAATTTATGTCTTTTTGTTTGTTTTTATATTATTATCTTCCGTGACATATTTTTGAACGACCGACCTGACGTTTGGCTTTGGTGATATGTATATTCAGTAGAATTATCATGCGTGCAGTTAGAACCCATCACCACTTGAAATTGACACATGAACTCACAAAAATATGACACGCTATGTAATTTCATGCGTGCAGTTAGAACCCATCATTATTTGAAATTGACACATGAACTCAAAAAACTAACAACATAAAAGAAGTTACAAAATTTAATACCTGCAAATCTAAGCCATGGGGGTAACATTTCAATTTAATCATGTGTTGTGTTCCCTAAGGGCCCAGTTATAGCTATCATGAACAACTTCATTGGAACAAAAACCACGATGGAATTGAAATGTCACCCCCAAAGCTTCATATAAGAATTATTGTAAAATTCCGTTTCAGTTCGGTGGAATGACAATCATTACTTGACTAAAATAAATCTTTATCATTGAAAAATAAGAAGAGTTCAAAATTTACATGGGACTTCAATCATGAAAAGAACAGCTAATTTTTGTTCAACCTGTAACGAAGATGTTTTTTATTTCAGTAAAATTATCCGATAACATAAGTTAATTTAAGTTATTTTTTTAAATTTTCTAATAAATAATAATTATTCTGAATATATAAAAGTAAATACAATTCTATATGTATATGGGAAATCTAAATTCAAAAATAAACATTAAGGCATAAATTTACTCTAGCAAAATCTCACTTTTTTCGGCTTAAACGACTCGTCTTAGCGTTCTGATCATTTATCCGTTTTTAAAAATCGTCGCTCATATTTAGTTTACAGGTTATGATTAAATTAAGATTGCACCTTTTTGGATATAATTCCATACAAATTGAGTGTATTTTTACTTTTGTTTGCTGCTGCGGTATAACAGCATTGCCATGTTAAAAAAATACAAAAAAAAATATTTTAACAAACAAAACTGTTGACTAAGTCGCCTGCCTGACGACTTTACATACCCTGACCGGAGCAACGAAGTTGAGTTAGCGTGGACTGTCCCCAGAAAGAAAGTTAAAATCCTTTGTTCCCGCGAAACGGACCACCCAGAGTATCATAAACAAAATAACTGTTGGACTTAGGAACCTGCCAGGCGACTTAACATACGCTGACCAGATCAACGAAGTTGAGTGAATGTAGAAAAAGATTTAAAATCCTTTGATTTTTATTTTTACATTTTGGAAAATAAGGCCATGTGTCAACTGCGTTAAAATTTTAGCCTCGACATTAGTATGACTTCAAAGAGAGAGAGACTTCAAAATTCTAACCTGCTCAACAGCTTGCTAAAATGTATCTATGGGTAATTTTTAACATTTGATATACTGAGGGGGGACAGAGATACAGAAATGTCAAAAATTAGCCAGTGGATAAAGTTTAACTTCCATTTTAATGCGATTGACACACGACCTAAGTAGTATTTCATTTTTTATCTGGCAATGCTGCAGTGGAATTTTTTTCTCTTAATTTATCATTTAGCTATGTGTGAAATGTCAAAAAATTTGTCGAATTTTGATTGTTTAATAACTTTTTAACTAATTGAGAGCGACGAGCATAAAACAGTGGAATAATAAAAAATGAAAAAGTGAGTTTGTGTTAAGTAAATTTGTTCCAGGATTGGAATAGTTTGACATTTACATTTCAACTTATTGTGGTTTTGCATTCCACGTTACCTTACCTCGATTTTCAGTTGTAAACTGAAATGCGGAACAGAACCAAGATTTAGAACTGAACGTACTAAAATTACAACTGTCAAAAGTAAATGTTACGATAAAGTGAGGTTATTTCAAAACTAAATATTTCACACTTGTACTCTCTTTGTAAATGAAAAAGTGCAACTAAAAATGTTAAAAAAATTAATAAAATTAAGGGGATTGAATATTTTACTTCGGCAAACAACTCCGCCTTGCAGTAACTACTTCCACCATAATCTTCGACCGTTGTCAACGAACCGCTGCCTTTTACAAAGTTCGGGTGAAAAAAAATTCAACCCATTTTCCGATGAAAAACCAAACAAACCGACCCGACAAGATCCGCTCCTAAACGTAGATGATCCCGAAACTAAATTGAAAATAATTCAATTAGAAGTGGATATAGCGTACCAAGAAGGTCGTCGTATTCCAGACACACAATCACTTAAGCCTAAGCATTGGGAGAACCTTTTATCGTTGCCTTCGAAATCGGCTCGACAGAAATACCTCAACTACCTATGGCAAATCGAGAAAAAGAAAGAGACACGACAAGAAAAGAAACTCCAAAATCAGATGGAAATTGCAGTACGTAAAGCTAAATTAGTTGAAGATGCCAAAGAGAACAATCACATAATATATGGTCTTGCACACACAACCTTTTTCTTAAGGATCTATGATTCTACAATTGATCGCTTTAACAACTATAGGTACCTAATACTAAAATAAAATATTTCCAATGAATTAACCTTTAGCTTATAGGTTAATACGATCCATGCTTCATGGTTCCAAAATCGTATTCGATTGCTCCTACGATCAACACATGAACAATCGCGAAGCAGTTAACGCTTCTAAACAGCTAATGCTTTGTTTCGCAGAAAACCGAATGCATGATGATCCCTTCGATATTCACTATTGCAATGTCGACTTGAATAGTACTACAATGCAGAGCCTGAAACGATACATTCCAACAATGTTGAATCCAGACTTTCCAATGAATATCCACGAAAAGTGTTTCACAGATATTTTTCCAAAAGAAAACCTAGTTTACCTGACTCCTCACTGCCGCAATGACTTGGAAAAATATGACCCAGAGGATATCTACATAATTGGCGCAATGGTGGATAAGGTTCGTGTGAAATAAACTATTTGCAAACAAATTCTAAAAAGACTTCTCTTTTATTTAGATGAACAACGAACCGTTGTCTTTAGCGAAAGCCAAACGTTTAGGAATACGAATGGCACGATTGCCCCTCGAAAAACATTTGCAATGGGGTACTGGTGGTGGAAAATCATTAACCCTAAATCAAATGGTAAATATTATGCTGGATTTAAAGTCTACTGGCGATTGGGGAAAATCACTTCGGCATGTCCCTAAAAGAAAAATCATCGACCTTCAAGACGATCAATCGAGAGACAATCGTGCTCTGCGCAATCGAGCAGATAAATTGAAATTTCATCTGGATACTTGGGCAAAGTCGAAAAAACGTCAAGGAACCTAAACTGTAGATTGTTAAGTTGAACTTTTAACAAAATATATGAGTTGTTAGTATTAGAAATGTGTTGCATAAAGTTTTATCCATATAGCAAATACGAGTATAAATTAAATAGGACATCATAACACTTAACAAAAATAAATACAAGGGCAGCCGATGGCCTCAGTCGCCAGTGCTGTTATGTGTCTGTAGTTCGATGCATTCATGTGCGAATTACTGTGATGTCAATGTCAATAAATACAAGGGAGTATATTATTACATGAGAAAAAGTAAATTTTAGGGACTTGCTTCAAAATAATGTATTTATCATTACTAACACTTTGGGTGGCATCTGAACTGTCTTTGGGGTATCTTTTGTTTTTTTGTGTTCGTATACTTTTAGGCGAGTAATTGACGAACTTTGGACGCACATCCTTTACTAGCTCTCCTTTCGCTATGAACTGTTAGTTCTCCTGAGTAGTATCAACTGCCAAGAAAAGCTCATCATAACATAGCCGATTGGATTTGTTATAAAAATGTTGTACTGGTGCATGAGGTACAAGCTTAGGACTCAGGGAATAGGTTTTTCACCACCATTTCTTTCTGGCGTGAATTTCTTTAAAAAAAAACTTTAAATACAAATCCTCAAGGATGTTATGAAAATATAGTCAGAATGTTACTTTGTCTTTGTTCGCAACCGAATTGTAAATCGAATAGTCACTGTAATTCGCTGTAACGCAAAGATTATACCGATTCCGTTCTTATCTGTATCCGTATCATAACATCCGTCCATTTGCATTCTTTTAAGTATGTTCTCTAGTAGAAAATAGGTTTTAGAGTACACTGATAGCCATTTGTATCCATACTATTCAACTAACCAATTGTTAGTTGCATAATGTGGGTTGCGTTATTGAAAGTGACCCTAAGGATAATTGATATATTCACCCTTATATTAGGTTACTCCCTTCGACATCGAATATTTGGAGTGGTGAGTTTTTACTTTAATTTACACCTTGCATAATGTGTATCAAAATTTGCTTAGCAACTGTTATTTAATCGAATCATAGAATTCTATTCATATAAAAAGCAAATACATTTGTTTGAGAAAAGAAAGACAAACAAATAAAAAAGTAAAATGTTCTGGGGTGTTAGCGAAGCTCTAGACCTCGTAGAGGAGTATCAAAAGAATTGCAACGCCGATATCGAATCTGTCAACATCCTCCTTTATGGATCCTGTGATCCCAGGCATATAATCAAAACCGCAGCGAAGGCTTACAAGCATAATATAAAACTCAATTTCTATGTAGTCGATGGTTGCATTGAAATTGTAGCAAGAAACATTGCGCTCCTTGCAATAGCATTTGAATGCTCGGAATGTGTGAGTGTGCAGCAGAAAACACATCTATTTATGGATGTATACGGTAACTCGTTACTTCGTCCCTCATCGTACCAATTCCTGGCGAGTAAAGCAAATACACTCCTGAAAATATGCACGGATGAAGATGCTAGAGCACATTTAGCTCCAATCTTTGACATAAAATCCCTTAAATATCGTGAACGAGATGGTTTGGAAAATGCCTTTAATTTTTGGCTGCCAAAAGCAACAAACCAGTTTAACATACAAAAGTATTGGGAGGAACGCAACCGACATTTACTAAAGTCGCGTTATGATTATCGGGATGGTGCTTTTGACTGGGATCTGCAAATGTGCCTCAAAGAACGTGGTGCTAAGCAACTATGTCCTCAAGAGTACAAGACATGGAGGAATACTGGAATCGCATTCACTTTTCCTGAATACGAACAATGCCAGTCGAACAGAACTCTGGCGGCAGGGCTTATTCGAAATGGAAATACTTATCATACTCGTGGGTATCTAGGAGACATGCAAGTTGGTCCATTTTGTGGATTTGGTCTTAAGTCAGCAGAGGAATCTATGGCAAGATGTATGCACGGTGACAATGACTATCGAGCAACAGAAGTGAGTGAACGAAATCTAATGGAATTGTTTTCTGAACTACAAACAAAGACCGAGTACACCCATGATATTAGTATTTCACGAAAATATGGCAATGTAGTTCTACAAGCAGGAAAGAACTTTACAGAACATGCAAATGAATTCATTCAGGTAGCAGATTATAATCAACCGATGATATCTCTCCCTAGCACTAAAATTCACTTTCTCTCGATGGATGAAGTATTTGGACTACAGGAAAATAACAAATGGAATTCGTTTTTTGATATCGTATTTGTAGCTCAAAACTATTTTCGCTTTCTCAAACCATCGTTCATGGATAACTTACGACATAATTCGTTGGTGTGTTTTGAAACAAATCTCTATACAATTTGCAGAAAGGAGGACTTAACAGAGTTCGGGGATAAAATCAAGAGTTTTGCTAAAGCTGCGCAGCTAGATTGTGTAACAAATTTGAACATCAACGTCAAATATTCTGTACTTAAATATAAACTAAATGAAAAAAATTAAATTTTAACGTTTTGCTTCTTAGCTGTAGATGGTTAAAAGAAGAAATAAATAAAAAGCTCCCACAAGAATGCTTTTAGATGAGTTTAATTGATTCCGGACGCTTTTGCAATCGAAATCGCAATGTGAGTTTGCACATGATTTGGTATTGCGTATTCCAATCGACAGAAGTCTTGATTCTTGTGAATACAAACAAAAAGGGTGAGTGATCTTGAGATATTTTTACCATTTTTCTGCACGGTTTCGAAAATGTTAGTTAAGAATAATACATCATTCAAAGAACGTTTTGATAAAAAATCAAAAATTCTTTCAATATCAGAATTGAAAGGAATGGATTTGAGCTGTAGTTTAGCTGTTTTAGTTATGCATAATTTTGGGTTATTAAAAAGTAAAATTTTATATCAATTATTAAAGCGAACGCACATTTAAAAGTTCCCAATGTTCCCGTTAAGTGATTATCGTTTGACGATAATATTTCGACGGTACATCTTGCAGCACGTAAGATCAACACTCGTTTTTGCTGTCGGCGATATCACTTTATTTGCTTCACGTAGAACAATAATCGATGGTTGGGTGTAGTAGAACGGGGGTAGAGTCTTATTGGCTTTAATTTGGCAATGCCCAGTGGTTGTAACTCTGACTACACAACAAGTGCTTGTTTTTTTAACCTCCAAGTGCTAACCATACGCGCAACGCGTATCCCATAACCTCTCGATTAACACCATTCCACCAGCATCGAATGTCGAAGAACAATGGCATCGATGACAACAACCAATTAGATCAGTCGCAACTGATGTGCTAGGTTTCTCGCGCCCACCAACAAGAAACCCCTGGTTTGATGAGGAATGACGACATACGTTCGCAGCCAAGAACGAGGCCTACAGGGCTAAGATGCAAGTGAAGACGAGAGCTGCCGTTAGTCTCTATAAGCAGAGAAGAAGGGAAGAATACCAGCTTATCAGAAAGAAAATCGAGGATATAGAGAGGTGCCGCACCAGGAACGATGTTCGCAAGTTTTACCAAAGTGTAAAATGTCAAAGCCAAGGATACAAGGCTCAAACTGAATACTGTCGAGATGAACAAGGAAAGATCGTAGTTGAGACTCAGTTGATACTGAGGATATGAAACAACCACTTCTGCAGACTGTTAAACGGCGATGACGAACAACATTCCGCTGTCAGGCAGTACGAACCATTCAATATTGGCAACGACAGCGTAAACTGACTATTAGGATATTTAGCAATATATAAACACAAGCTTAATAAAGCTGCCGGAAATGATGGCCATCCAGACGAGCTTCATAAAGCCGGCAGAGATGACTTGGCAAATAACATCCATCAACTCATAAGCCAAACCTGGTCGGAAGAAAGTATGCCTGAAGAATGGGACCTCAGCATCGTTTGCCCGATCCACAAAAAAGGAGACCCTCTAAACTGCGCAAACTACAGTGGCATAAGTGTCCTGAACATCGCCTACAAGATCCTATCTGCCGTAATATGTGAACGCCTGAAACCGTTTACCAACAACCTGATCGGCCCTTATCAGTGTGGTTTAAGGCCAGGAAAGTCCACAACCGATCAAATTTTCACACTTCCGCAGATCCTTGAAAACCTTAAGAAGTCCAAATCAATACCCACCACCTATTGATCAATTTCAAAGCCGCATATGACAGTGTTGGTATTCCGCCCAAACTCGACCGTTTGTGTAAGATGACGATGGAGAATTCTCGCTGCTTCATCATGCTCGGAAACGACCTCACCGACACATTCGATACCAAAAAAGGATTTCGTCAAGGCAAAGGATTGTGCAAAACTCCCGAGTTAACACCAGGGCCACAATTTTCCGAAAATCGGTGCAACTACTAGCATTCGCTGACCTTTTAACATCATTGGTAGGGCTCAACGTAATGTCATAGCGACGTTTGATAGTACAGAGAAGCAAGCGGCAAAAGTGGGTTTTGCAGTAAATGAGGGCGAGAAAAAGTATATGCTGTCAACAACGACAACGAATTGGACAGAACGTCACCATAGATATAACTTTGAGGTAGTACGGGGCTAGCTCGTCTCCGCTATCAACTCTGACAACATCTCGTCAGAAATTAAACGAAGAATTGCTCTTGTCAACCGCTGTTTCTTCGGGCTAATAAGGCATTTCAGTAGTAAAGCCCTCACTCGAACTACTAACGTGGTCCAATATAAGACCATGATCATCCCAGTCTTGCTCTACGGCGCTAAAGCATGGACCATCTCAAAAACGGATGAAGAAATCCTTGGTCGATTTTAGAGGAAAATTGTTCGAAAAATCTTCGGTCCCATTTGCGTTGATGGGCAAATTGGAGAGGCATGTTGGTTGAGGCCCAGATTCATTTCGGACTGTAGCGCCACTTATGTAAGTATGTAAGTTTTACCCACGCCAACATTTTGGAGGCGTTTCAAATAAAAGAAAACGTTTTGTATAACATATTTTAGAGAAAAACATCGTTTTTTTTTTGTCAAACAATAACAAATATTGATAAACTGTCTGAACAAGAATTTGTGACAATGGCCGCCTTCCGGGTTTGAGTATTACCAAGTTAACTCTGCCGACGCACGGTTCTCATTAGTCAATCGACCATTTTAGCCACGTGACATTTGAGGGGAAATGGCTGGCTATGAGTGAAACATAGCTTGGAATTTTTCCCATTCTGCAATCAATTTACATTGCTGAATGAAAAAAAAATTCGATGGGAAAAAGAATTCCCGATAACCCTAAGTGTCTTATATGTTTAGGGAAATTATGAATTTCTTAATCTAAATCCATCTGATTTTAATTTCTATTTAGATTTAGCAAATCATCGAAAAGACAAAATACTTTCATCGACTATAAAATTCTATAGAGGGATGATCGAATTGGGGAACTCGGCTGCAACCAACGCTAGCAAAGGTTGGCGATAGTTTGTGCTAGAGTACTTATAAATCTAATATATGGATAATAAATAACGTGGTCGTAGATGACGCTTTTTTTCTTTCAAGCCAGTCCACGCTTGTGGTTTGTAAGAACTAATTTGATTCTTATGTTTACGCATTGGCGTGAACTCGCTGGCGTTGCCCGTAACCGCGCCCCTTAAAATTTATACACCGCCTAATACTGGATGACACGCGATGCAACGTTTGGAAGCAGCGGAACTATTCCAGGTGTGTACCAAATTCTATAAGAAGAAGGTGGATGGTTCGTAAGAAAGGTTGTCCGTCTACTGGATTATGCCGAGGATATCGAAAACAAAATTCCTAAATATTCCTAAATCTAAATCCATCTGAGGTCGAATCTCGTCTTCCGTGAACTGATCGGCAATCGTACGAACAACAATTACGTGATTCGTCGTAAAAAAATTGTTCAAAAACAGCTAAGAGATAGCATCAATCCACTTTTCTTACATAGGAAAGCATGTAATTGAAAAAACTGTCTGGTATATAAATAATATACGTAGTGTACCTAAGTATATATAAATTGATAATAATTTATTTACGGATTTATTAATTTGAGCAAATACTAGCACGACTGAAAACTTTTGAGTTCTTCTTCTTATATTTCCTTTCGTTACTTTTATTCAATTTGTTAATTGAATTCCGATCCAATCTTAACATTTTCTTGATGGAGTGCCAATTTCTCTTCTTTTTTTTTGCTGTCCTCCGAAGGCTAACATTTACCATATTAAACGAAGGAAATCCCCTGTGGAATCCTTTTACATAGTACATTTTGTCAGCCTTATTGGGAGACATGGGTAACATTAGATCATGTCTTAGCATTTACAAGGTCCTCAACTGATACTTCCATCCACTTGAATTATTAAATTAAATTCATTTTATTTGTTGCACAATTTCTACTAAAAATGTTTTTTTTACATATTTATATTAATAAATTGACATCTAGGTATTTTACATTTTACAGTGGCGCGATGGTTAGTGCGTTGAACTGCCGCGCAGAAGGTCTGGGTTCGATTCCCAGCCGTAGCAACACCTAAATGATTTTTCACTGGCCCTCCTCTCGTGATGATCTGACAAATAATCCGAGTATGTAGTATCAATTGTCATTAATAGTTTATCTCAACTTAGCCGTTCGGATTCGACATTAATCAGGAGGTCCAGCCATCGTGCAAAGAAGTACAATCGCACATATGAATGGTTGTGAGAAAAAAGCTAGGCCCTGGGTACTAACGAGCCTTTTGCGCCATAAATTTAATTTTTTTTTTATTTAATCCATTTAAAAATATTAATGGACACTTTACGAAACCGAGCTACTGCTTCACGGAGGTCGCGATTCCACCCCTGATTTTAATTTCTATTTAGATCTCCTTCCAATCAATTTAGATAAAAAGTTATTTTGGCATACGAAACATCTTCGGATAAAAATTTCTTTTTTTTTCCTTTGAGGGGCTTGAAAAAATGTGCATGGCTTCAGTTTGTTATGTTTACACAAATCATTCAAACTTCGAGGTTCGAAATTAAAACAGAGGAATTAAAATGTATATCACACATTTTAACTTTCTCTTATAAAGAGAAAGATATTGTTTTCGTGAAAATTTTCGACCTCGAGATTTTGATTGATTCTAACATTACGATGATAGCGAAACTGAAAAAAAGTGTTTTTTGGAATTACGTCCGTGCGTCGGTTCGTCGGTCCGTCTGTCCGTACAAGTATCTCCAGCCTAAACGACTTGACTTCTAGGCCATTTTTTTGTTTGCTTTTAGCCATGTTATTACTTGATATTGTTGTTAAAATCGAACCCAAGCGTAAGGATTCAAAATTAGTTCCTCAGTGCAAGTGCTGCCAAGGATGTAATCATACGCAAACCTATTATCAGAAAGAGACGCGGTGTGTAAAATGTGCCGGAAATCATCTGACGGTAGATTGCGGATCAGATAAGAAAATGCCTGCTTTTTGCATTAATTGTAAAGGCGATCATCCAAGTTACCGCGGCTTCGAAGTAGCTAAAGAGTTGCAATAAAAGCGGATGAAACTTACTAATAAAATTTCACAGAAATTAATTTAACTAAGAAAAAGCCTAAAAGTTCTCCCAAACTTATCCCAAAGCCAAACAAATACCTCGGCCAACAGAAATACGATCGAATCTTTTATATCCAAAACCAGATATACAAACTTATGCCCAAGCTGTAGTAACAATATCCGATAAAAATAAAGGGTTTTTCAATAAGAGCGCTACAAAAGTTTTGGCTATCAATGAAATTCTTTATTCCTGTGAAAGTATGTTCGATGCCATTATGTATGGAAGTCGATTTCTTTTGCATGGCCACCACGGGCACGCTTGCAGAAGTCCAGACGCTGAACCCAATTTTCGACGGTTTTCAAGCATAAATCGGCCTATACTGCTGCGATTTCACGTTCGATATTCATACGAAGTTCATCAATCGTAGCTGGCTTGTTGGCATAGACTATAGACTTGACGTAGCCCCACAGGAAATAGACGAACGGCGTCAAATCGCACGACCGAGGCGACCATTTCGTGAGATAACACGTTCTCCAAACTTGGTTTCCAATAAATTGATTGTGGCATTCGCTGTGTGGCTTGTGGCGCCGTCCTGTTCGAACCACATCTCCTCCAAGTCCACATCATCCAATTGGGGCCAAAAATATTCGGTTATCATTGAACGTTAGCGATTCCCATTCACAGTAACGTGCCGCTCTTGATCATCACGTAAGAAATACGGCCCAATGACGCCGCCGGCCCATAAACCACACCAAACCGTATTTTTTTCGGGATGCAATGATGACTCATGGAGTACGTGTTGATTGCTGCCTGACCAATACCGCATATTTTGTTTATTGACGAAGCCATTCAGCCAGAAATGAGAATTATCGCTGAAGATGATTTTTCGATGAAAATCCGAATCATTTTCAAGTTGTTACTCAGCCCAATTCACGAACATACGGCTTCAGTTCTTGCGTCAATTTAATCTTGTAAGGCTGTAGGCCAAGATCTTTTCGCAAAATTCGCCACAACGACATCACAGAGTTGCCCAACGCTTGAGAACGACGTGTGAGAGACACATTTGGGCTTTTTTCAACTGAAGCCTCAGCGGCAGCTATATTCTCGACACTACGGGCACTTCTTTGTCTTACTGTCACGGGAACATTTTGTACTGTGCCTGTGGATTCAAAATTTTCCACTAGACGCTCAATTGTTGATCTGCTAGGACGATTATGATTATGACCATAAATTGGACGTAGGGCTCAAAAGAGTGGCAAGAAATATGTATCGTTTGCTGTCCCTGTCGCTCAACTTTTGTAGCGTCCCTGTTGAAAAACCCGATATTTCACCAGACCCCGTTTCCAACGTTTTTTCGATTATTCTTTCAAAACTTGAGGAACAAAGCGAAACGAATAAACTTATTTTCGACAGGCTAGTAAAGCTTGAAAATAGTATTCGCAACAGACGTAATCTACCTTCAACATGAAAAGATTTCTTAAAATTCTTACGTGGAATGCCAACGGCCTTTGGCAGAAACTTGGAGAACTTGAATTGTTTATGCAGTAAAAAGATATTGACGTCTGTTTAATATCCCAAACTCATGCAAAGAGTAATTCCCACTTTAATATTAAAGGTTATTTTGATTATCATGCTCTACATCCATCAAACAAGGCTAGAGGTGGAGCATCGCTATGTATAAAAGAGTGTATCGAACATTCGATTGATTTTAAATTAGATGTCGAAACAATGCAAGTTTGCTCTATACAAGTCAAAAGCAGACAATCCTTTCTGAAGATATCTTCTATTTACTGCCCATCACGATTGAGAAAATTGACTTTGAAAACTTGCTTAATTCCCTTGGACAGAGTTTTGCCATCGGAGGGGAGTTTAATGCAAAACATACATTCTGGGGATCCAGATGCATATCACAGAAATGTAGGATGATTTACGATGTTGGTAGAAAGTACAATACCGAATTTTATTCTACGGAAAAACTAACTTACTGGCCAACTGATATTACAAAAATATCGGATTTGATCGATTTTTTTCATCGTAAAAGGTATGCCGTCCAATCGAATAAAAGTTGAGGAATGCTATGATCTTTGCTCTGATCATTCTCCGGTCATTCTAACAACGAGCGAGTCTATCATTAGAAAAGAAAACCCACACAGACTAATGAACGGAAAAACCAACTGAGAAGGCTTCAAAAACGATATTGAAAATAATATTCGACTGGGTGTATCGCTTAGATCCCCATTGGAACTCGAAGTCGCGGTTGACTCTTTATCGATACCGTTCAAAAAGCAGCATGGAATAATACTCCTCAACAACAGAAAATAGAGAGCTATAGTAATATCAAGTACCCATGGGAAATAAAAAAATTGGTTAGACAAAAAAGAAACTCCTGCCTCCCAACATAAAACACAACTCAATCGGTAGAGTAACATGCTATCAAATTCGATTTAAAACTTTAAGAACCATGCAGTAGACACATATCTGCAAAGCCTAACCGCTGGAAAAGAATCGAATTATTCACTTTGGAAAGCAATTAAAGTCATAAAACGGCCAAAAAACGCAATGCCACCAATTAGGGTAACTCAAGATGTTTGGGCAAAAAGCGATAAGGAAAAAGCAGACGTTTTTTGCAGCACATCTTGAGGAAACATTTAAACCATTTGATGGTCCAGAAAACATTAATTTATTCGAGAGTACAACCGACAGTAATCTAGCTAGATATGCAAGTATTGCCGAGCTTAAACGGGAAATACAGAAATCAAAGCCTAAAAAATCTCCGGGTTATGACCTAATTACAGGAGAACTTCTTAAAATGTTGCCTCGAAAAGCATTAACTAAACTCCTGTACATTGTAAATGCAGCAATTAGATTAGAATACATACCAAGACAGTGGAAGGTCGCGGAAGTGATTATGGTTCTCACACCAGGAAAATCACCGAATGAAATAAAATCTTACAGACCTATTTCACTTCTTCCAATAATTTCAAAAGTTTTTGAAAGGTTATTAGGCGGTCGCTTACACCCAGTTATTGATCAGAAACGCCTTTTACCTGACCATCAATTTCGGTTTAGAAGTAAACATTCGACTGTGGACCAAGTTCATCGAATTAATGATGTAATTGAGAAAGCTTTCGAAGAAAAGATAATTTGCTCAGCCATATTTCTTGACGTGTCGCAAGCTTTTGACAAAGTTTGGCATAGCGGCCCCCATTTCAAACTAAGACAAGTTCTGCCTGAAAAATTATATAAAATCCTTGTGTCGTATCTTGAGCATAGACTCTTCGTGTGAAACTTGGAAACGAATATTCGGAGTTCAAAGAAATATTGGCAGGAGTACCCCAAGGAAGCGTCCTTGGCCCACTTTTGTACCTCCTATTTACACGTGATATCCCGCAAACAAAGGATACAATAGTTGCCTGGTTTGCCCTGCTGACCTATACTAGCAGTTGGCACAACAATAGAGGAAATAAAAACGCTCTTAACGAGGTTAATGAATGGACAAAATCCTGGCGGATTGCACTTAACGAGAGCAAATCGATTCCTGTAAATTTTTCGTAAAGGCGGACACACAATTTGTCAGTATTTCTCAATACGGTTCGAGTCCCTTTTGCAATTGAAGCGAAATATCTCGGAATGACACTCGATGCAAAATTAAAATTGGAAGTCGCATGTAAAAAGAAATGCGAAGAACTTAAAAATAAATACAGTGAACTGTACTGGTTACTTGGAAAATATTCGAACCTTAACCTTGATAAAAAGCTGCTATTATACAAGCAAGTTCTAAAGTCGGTCTGGACATATCGTATACAACTATGAGGTTGTACCAGTGAAACGAATCTAAATATTTTACAAACTTTTGAAAACAAAATGTTAAGATCATTCGTCAATGCGCCGTGGTATACAAGGAATGAAGATCTACGCAGAGATCTGGGTATTCCCGCGGTTAAAGATGAAACGAAAAATTTTGCACGCAAACATAAAAAACGTTTATTGGGACACGTTAACACAACGGTCCTCCGAATTCTTGACGAAACAAATTTATTGCGCCGTCTTCAAAGAACTAAGCTAAGAACCTGCCATATAAAAATCATACATGACCTAAATTTGCTCAAAAACGGCTCTAACGGTTTTTATTAAACTTCTTATATGCTATAAGCATATTAGCTTCAACAAAACTGAGATCCATATAACATATTTTGCATTTTGCATAAAGGAAATTGTCAATTTCTCGCAAACTATTTTGCCAAATTGAATGAAATTTAATTGGTATACTACTACTACTTTTTTCATATTTTTCATATTATTTTGTATTGTGACCCAGTCGTGCACTCACCACTAGTTTACTTCGGCGTGCGTTATCTATGTTAACTATCTGTTTCTCCATTCTTACACTTTACTTAGTTAATCTCTGATGTTTACTAACCGCGAACTGTAAGGTGTCACATTATCTTTTTCCGATGACTGAATTTTGCTTGAATTTTGAGACACAAGTTATTAAGCAAATACATATTTTACTAAATGCCCAACGTTTATTTTTTCAAAGAAAATATAGAATTAATTTACTTCTACAAAAGTGAAATACTTAACTTAATATTTAAGACAGGGGTGATGATTACTTGAACGAAAGTCGTCTGTCTAAACAAGTTATTTTAAATGTGATAAATGTCATTAACAATGAATTGAAACAAAGACAAGATAAACTATATATGAATGAAAGTATAAATAAGTTGTACTATGTAATTGACAAACATATGGTGTTCAATAAAAACATATCGAAAAAAACAATTTTAATTAATTAATTTTCTAACATTGAAGCCTATTTTAGCTTAATTGGGAATGAGACATTATTTGGATTTTTCATTGGCGACAGACTCCAGCTTCTCGGTGACTTTTCCCAGGTCCATATCCTTGGCAATTTTTAGGTACATAGTTTTGCGAACTTCATGAAATGCAATCCATTGCGGGCAAACCTTCGAGATCAATTTTATATGGCTCTCGATATCCTTGCATGTCAGAGACGTCCGGAAACTGTTTTGTATCTTCTTTATGACGATCTCCAACGTAAGTACTCCTTTCTTCTCTGTAATGAACACGTTCCTAAGATGACGAGACAACTCTGGTAATCGACTGTACATAGTTGCTTCCTGGTCCTGCGAGGGTCTTCTGGTCATGGCATCCAATGCTTTGGCCGCTTGTTTGGCGCGAATTTTTTCAAGTAGGGATTTAGGTACCCCCTTCAGCAAACTTTCTACTTCTTTATTAGCAGCAATCTCCGTTTCTGTAGGTGGGGGCCGATTTGTTGGTTTCATTAACTCCTGCTGCTCCTCTGTAGTTTTCGACTCGAAACGTTCCATTGCTCGTTCTAATGGGGTGGCACAATTGAAAAGATTCCTTGCTGTCGATAGAATATCTTTAGCTGACGAATATTTTTCAACATTTGGCGGCTGAGGCAGTTTAGCGAGCTCGATTTCTGAACAATTTTCTAGATCGAACGATGGATGCCAACGTGTTAGCTTTTGCCTATCCAGAACAATTGGTGGAACCAGTGTCAGCAAGAATTTTTGATGTTCATCCTTAACACGTTCTAGTAAGACTTTTTGGAATTTCTGAAGACGCTCAGTCATGACATGTGGATTCATTGCGTTGGTGAGGGCCGTCGCAATTACATTTTCCTCGTCGATTTGTAGCATTTTATTCGGTGCCACACCTTCAACGTTTGGAATAATCACCAACTGAAAGTAATCCTGCTTTGAAGCTGATCCGTAGTTTCGCGTTTTAACCTGGTGAAAAACGAACGCCTCCGGATATAGATGTTTAATTTGAGCTAAATGTGTTTCTGTGAAGTTCCTCCGTAACATACGCTGAACCGCAGGCTTTAATTTCTTGAACGTGATGCATTCCTTTCGGTTGAAGAACATTGCACAGACAGAGTCCAAACACTTGAATACTTCAATGAGCTGACGGTATTTGAAGGGGAGATGCAATGCTGTTTTTGATGTCTCAACCAAGTGCATGAACTTCTGATATGCTGGCGGTACAATAATTTTCGATGGACTTCCATCTTTGGCTGGACTGAACAGCAAACGCTTTGATACTGGCGTGTGCTTTGGTGACATCAACTCATTTTTGTCCGGTGTTGGGGGTACTACCTTGGTGGGTGTCTTGTAGCATTTAGCAGGACTGAAAATAAAATAAATATTAGTCATTTAAGTATTAATGCAGAAAAGAAGATCAAGAATTAGTAAACAAATAGAACTGTGGCCAATCAAGATCGAAGTGAATTTCATTTCAATTATGTTCTGATGCCATTTTAAATCTTATTCTAGAGATTTTTCATTTTCGAAACTCCTACAGATGTATATCTGAAGTGGATACACTTGAATAGCTTCACGGGAAACCAAAATATGTGGATTTTTACTTAATAAAAATGTATGATAAAACATATTCACCAATACCTCGCTTTGCTTCGTTTCGTTTTGCATTTTTTTTCGAAGCTGCGTCGCTGCTGAATTAGTAATAATTTTCACTGCACGTCGTTTGATTTTCGAAGTTGAGTTGTTTTGGGTTCGAGTATTCATTTTCAAAGTTCAGTTTCAATTAGTGTGATGTACTTTTTTGAAAAGAAGGTTGTTTCTGGTTCCAAAAGAGGTATTGGCAGAGTTATATTATTTTTTTGACATACCTACTGTAGAATTTTATAACTATTATTTGAATATAGTGTAACTTGCCCATTCCCTTTAAGAAACTTTCTTTATGTAACTTGAATTGCATTACATGAATTACTTATATATAAGAAAAGCTCTTCTACTGTTATAATTCTTTACTATAAATGCTACTTAATGGGCTTATTCCTGCAGTCCTTATTTAAAACTCTATGCTCAATATTATTCTTTAATAAATCATTATATTACGACACATATTTAATTCGGGTGTTTTTAATGCGTCATAAGTTTACTGTTTGATAGCATTTTTCATATTGGTGCCGAAACCCGGGAACGCGTTGTAATATATTATTGAGTTCGAGTCAAACAAATTAATCGCGAATTAGATAACATAAGTTTAATTCTTTGTTTGAACGAATATGGAGAACGTTAATCGTGCCACTTATAGAGGGCAAGTAACTCGCATCGTAAAGAGCGCGAACGAATATTTAGAAGCCGATGAGTCCAAACCAACGTCCGCGAGCGTGGATAACTGGGACACTATCGAAGAAGATCTATCGGTTCTTCTACAACGTTTAAAAACTGCGCATGATAGTCTTAATAAAGCTAATATCGAGGTACGTACTAATGGAAAAGTTGAAGATCTTTTAAAGGAATGTGAGGCCGTTGCGGAATACGAAGACAAAGCCGTTGCCGCCATTGCAAGGTTAACAAAGCGGCTTGATAGGTTACACCGCATGCAAAACTCTACGGAAGTCTCATTGCGAGTTTCGCCACGTGAAAGTGAAATCAGCACTGTCAGATTACCTAAACTTGCATTAAAATCATTTTCAGGAGATTTCAAGCAGTGGCTTCCCTTCTGGGAGCAATTTCGAACAGCAGTGCATGAAAACAATGCTTTGTCCGGCACGAACAAATTCAACTATCTTCAGTCTGCGTTATCGGGAGCGGCAGCAGCAGCTTTAGCCGGTTTTACACCAAGCGGTGCATGTTACGACGCGGCGATTGCTTTGTTGCAAGAAGAATTTGGTAGCATGGACAAATTGATTGATAAAACCATGAATCAGTTGATGTCAATTCCCCATGTGTCTTCTAAAACAGATATGAGAGGGTTGCGTAATCTTTACAACACCGTCATGACGTGCACAAGATCGTTAACCGCTATGGGTGTTTCATCGAGCAGTTATGGTATTATGCTTAAGTCCAAGCTCCTGCGATGCTTGCCAAATGATTTACGCGTAGACTATTTTCGTTCACATAACGAGGAAGAAATAAGTGAACATCAAGCAGAAGCACCTTCAGCTTCAAGATCAGATGGTACGGTTACTCCTTCAGTGAGCGAAATTTCTATAGGAGACAAACAAATTAGCAATCTCTTAAAATTTATTAAAAGAGAAGCGGGAGCTTTAGAAAATTCATTCGAAGAGAAAGACATTCGGCGACAGCAGAGAGTTTTTACAACAGCAGCTGAATTACTTACTACCACCTCTAAAGAGTCCTGTGTCTTTTGCAAATCATTGTCTCATCACACCAGGGATTGTAACGGACCACACACACTGAGTCAACGAAAGAACATGCTAAAGGAGAACAACAGATGTTTTCGTTGCACAAACCGCGGTCATTCGGCTAAAAACTGTTCTTTGAAACGTTTGCGATGTGGTGTATGCCAAGGTTGGCATGCTAAATCAATGTGCGATCCAAATTATTCACGGCGTGACATTGTGGAACACTCAACTAGCCCAACAAATTCTGACAGCAAAATTAAAGTGACTGGAACATCGAAGCAAACTCTTAGTGTGTGTGCTACCAGTGGAAACTTTTCCGGAGAAGTATTTCTGCAAACAGCTTCTGTATTTGCAATTAATTCATATTCGAATAAAAGTTCTTATGTTCGTATTATTTTAGACGGAGGCAGTCAAATGTCGTTTGTAAAGGAAAGTTTAGCCAAGAAATTGAATTTGCCGGTAGTGGGTAAGAGAAAGATAAGTATCATACCGTTTGGAAGTGAAAAACATCAACGCGCAAAGAATTGTTCGAGCGTTCGATTGACATTGAAAAGTCAATATGACAAGAGAGCAGTGGAAATCGAAGCCGTAGTAGTGCCAGAAATTTGCTTAGATGTTTTGGCAATTCCGTCAGCAAATATTTCCGAATGTTTCAATCTAACTTTGGCAGATGCACGCCCATTTGAATATCAACCCGATGATGGAATCTCAATATTGATTGGTGCTGACAGTTACTGGATGTTCGTTTCGGGAAATAATAAACGCATTTCTGACCGCTTAACAGCAGTCGATACAGTGTTTGGTTGGACGCTGCAAGGGCCAGCACCAATTAGCACTGAAAGCCTTCATGCTGGCTTGGTTAAAGTGAAAGTGTTTTCTGTAAATGCGATAGAGGATAAGGATTTTCATGCCACCTGTTTTTGGGATCTCGAAACCATTGGCATCAAACCTGAAGAAAAACTAGCCTATGACTTTACACAGGATTTTGCACGTAAGTCTATAGTGAAACCCGGGAACGAACCGGGGACCTTTAGAGTCATTCTATAAATTTGATGGTCTGGAAGATCATATGCCGACTTAATTTCTCTGCAGTACCAGTAGAATCGATGTACATCACGATCTTTAGGATGGAGAGACACTTGGAGAAACGCCTTCTCTATATCAGCAACTATTCCAATAGGACCCACTCGAAAATTCAGCAATATTTTGAATACATCTGGGAGCAGATTTGATCCCTGCAACAAGAGATCATTTAAAGAGTGACAATTTGCCGCATGAGCTGAAGCGTCGAAGACTATACGTAATTTGGATGCATGGTCCTCCCTGGTTGCTATGTGATTCTGAAAAGTGGCCTACAGAAAACAATGATCCTTTATCAACAGTGGTATCTGCTTTTAAAGTGGGTGTAACAACTAAATGTGCGTCTACTATGGATCCTATTTTAAACATGGAAGATTTTAGCAGCTGGAAGAGATTACTTCGAGTGAGTGCATATGTATTCAGATTCATAAACATTCTTTGTAGAAGAAAAATTGGATATCCGAAATATTTATCTGCAGAGGAAATTAATAATGCTGAACGATATTGGATCAAAACTGTTCAGTCTTTATATTTTAGCGATGACATCCATTCGATAGAAAAGGGTCAATCTATTGATAAATCATCTAATTTATTGGCTCTCAATCCCACTTTAGACAATGATGGTATATTACGCATAACTAGTCGAATTCCGGCTACCGAAGAAGGTGGATATTGTGCAAACCCGATAATACTACCTAAACGATCACATCTCAGCCTCATTATTATATTGGACGCACATGAGGGATTGCTGCACAGCGGTGTTAACTCTGTTCTTACCAAAATTAGATCACGCTATTGGATAGTTAGCGCTAGGCAAATGATTAAAGCGGTTATCAGTCGGTGTATTACCTGCAAGCGGCTATTAGGAAAACCTGGATCACAGCCATTTGCTCCAATTCCTCGCGAAAGGATGTTTACTTCGCGGCCATTCGAGATGACAGGGATTGATTTTGCTGGACCACTGTATATCCAAAATATTTCGGAAGGAATCACCCAAAAGAAGGTATACATTTTACTTCTAACGTGTGGCGCAATCCGCGCTATCCATTTAGAATTAGTCACGGACTTAACTGCTGAAAGCTGCTTGTTGGCTTTAAGACGATTTTTCGCACGAAGGGGAAAACCTTCGATAATTTACTCGGACAATGCCAAGACATTCAAACGTGCTTCTAAGGAACTTAACATCTTAAACATGGCTTTGGGTGCTGAGTTAGTGCAGGGATTTGCTAGCAGTGAAGGAATCAAATGGAAATATATCATCGAAAGAGGACCATGGTGGGGTGGTTTTTGGGAAAGACTCGTCAAAAGTGTAAAGGCAGTGTTAAAGGCTACTATTGGAAGGGCATCACTTAGCTTCGAGGAGTTACGAACGCTGTTAGCTGAAGTGGAATGCGTCATCAATGCCCGACCATTGACGTATATCTCCGATGATCCTAGAGACTTGTCTCCACTAACCCCTTTACATTTTCTTACAGGTTCGCATGAATCCTCAGTTACTACTTCATTGTCGGACACATGTAATGGAGCTAGTGCTGACATTCGCAAAAAATGGAGCTCCAGACTAAGATTTCTGAGATTGTTCTGGAAGCGATGGAAGACTGAATATTTGCAGCAACTTCGTTCAATACACTTCAACAAGAACCTACCCACATCTAACTTCAAACCAGGGGATGTCGTTATATTACAAGATCCATCACTTCCAAGGATTTTGTGGAAACTAGCTCTTATCGAAGAAGTTTTCCCTGGACGTGACAACAAAATACGAGGATGTCAAATTCGCCTACCGAATGGTACTACGCTAAGGAGACCTGTCCAACTTTTGTTCCCACTTGAGCTTAACTAACACCAATCTTCTGGCGCCCGGAGAATGTAGAATTTTATAACTATTATTTGAATATAGTGTAACTTGCCCATTCCCTTTAAGAAACTTTCTTTATGTAACTTGAATTGCATTACATGAATTACTTATATATAAGAAAAGCTCTTCTACTGTTATAATTCTTTACTATAAATGCTACTTAATGGGCTTATTCCTGCAGTCCTTATTTAAAACTCTATGCTCAATATTATTCTTTAATAAATCATTATATTACGACACATATTTAATTCGGGTGTTTTTAATGCGTCATAAGTTTACTGTTTGATAGCATTTTTCATACCTACACTTTAAATTTAGCCAAATGAGTGGAAAGGGCGCTGCCGATAGAATTACCAAAAATACAAAAAAAAAACTATCAGCTTGGAGACAAAATTAAATATTCTGCGACGATTTGATAAGGGAGAGAAGACTGTGGAGATAGCAAAGGCTGTTTGTCTGGCTGCAACAACTGTCAGAACTATTATAGATCGAGATGGGAATAAAATAAAACGATGACCCGTACAAGAAGTGCTTTGATCATCAGTCTCTTTGCTTTCTATTTGGATTGAAAATCATGTTGCGCAGAGAATACCATTAAGTAAAATGGTAATTCAGACAAAAACAAGAAGCTTATTTGATGACATAAAAAGTAAAGCAGCAATATCCAACGGTTATGCTAGTGGTAGTGATACAGACAAGAAATAAACATTTGAAGCTAGTCAGGGCTGGTTTGAGAGATTCAAAGTTCGAGCAAATCTGCACAGCATTGCTCTTAAAGGCGAAGCAGCTAGCGCTGATATAACTGCTGTAGAACGTTACCCAACAGAGTTAAAAGCGTTAATTAATGAAGGTGGGTATGATCCGAAACAAGTCTTTAATGTTGACGAGACTCGGTTGTTTTGGAAACGTCTACCTAACAGAACTTTCATATCTTGGTGGTAATGCAAATGGTGAATTCAAATTTAAACCATTTATCATTTATCGATCAGAAAATCCAAGAGCTATAAAAGGTTGTTCAAAAAATCTGCTTCCTGTCCATTGGCGAGCAAACAAAAAGGCATGGATGACAGCATCATTATTTCAAAACTGGGTTGTAACTTGTGCTATTCCAGAAATTAAAGCTTATTGCAACAAGGAAAACTAAATCTCTTGGTATTGGTCCTAGTAGACAATGCTCCTGGCCACCCAGTTTATGTTGATGAATTGTCAGAAAACGTGAAATTTTGTATTTTTGCCGACTAATACGACATCAGTTATTACCTTCGATGACCATTTAAACTTCTTTTAAGTGAGACTGATGGACAAGATAAGCCTACCATGCTAGAGTTTTGGAAAAAGTTCAACATTACGAAAGCCATAGAAATTATTTCCGATTCGTGGGTGGAGGTTAAACCATCTTGCATGAATGGTGTTTGGAGCAAAATGTGGCCTGAATGCGTTCACAAAATATGCGCTGCAGAAGTTGGTGGTACACCAGTTGTTTGGGGGATGAAATTTCTAATTTAGCTAGAGAGTCTGACATAAATGAATTTCTAACCTCGCACAACCAAGAATTGTCTAATGAATACCTATTGCAACTGGAATTGCAATTTGCTAATGAAGAAGATGACAGTGACCGTTCATCAGAAATCTACGAAGAACAAACTTTTATCTCCAAACAAATTTCCAGCGTTGTGTTTGATTGTCGAAGCTATGGAGTTTTTTTTTAAAAACGATCCTCACAGCGGAATAAGTTTTAAAGTGTCCCAAGCGGTAGCTACGAATATCAATTTCTACAAGGAAATTTTTGTAATGTTGAAGAATAAAACTGGTCAGCAAACATTGGACCAATTCTTTGTGAAAGAATGGCGACTTACGGGAAAAGCGACTATGGACTCATCAGACAGTGATTAATTTTTCTTTTGTTTTAAATAAATTAATTGAATACTTTATCTTATTTTATTGAATTTGTTTTTTTTTAAATGTTTTTACTTATGTTAAAAAATTTTATATAAAGGTATTTTAGTTTTTTAAATGTTTACTTTGTTCAATTTTCTTCTTAAAATTCGTAACCCTGAAACCATCTTCGGTATTTACATGGTTTGCTGTAGAAAATCATAATTCACTTTGCGTCATGTTTTTTGGAACGTAACCACGACGCAAAGTGAGTTATTGGTGTATTTGATCGTCGCTGTTCTTAAATGCATGGGGTGTATGTAACGGGTGATCCAAGTAGAGATACTTTTTTCAATAGCCTTTTTTGACAGATCACGTGTGAGTCGTGTCATGCTGTCATGTTATTTTTGTTTAGTATTGTTTGGCATTTCATAATGGATAGACTTACGCGTGAACAACGTTTACAAATTGTTCAACTTTATTATGAAGATTCACGTTCTGTGAGGAATGTATTTCGTGCACTTCGCTCAACTTATGGTCAAGATAATCGGCCTACTGAGCGTACTTTTCGCAAACCCATCACCCATTTTGAGACCCTGCATTCATTATTGGATAATATTCGACCGAATAGAACACGTCCAGCACGCTGTGAAGAAAATATAGCGGCCGTAGCTGAGAGTGTACACGAAGACCGTAGTGAGTCGATTCGGCGCCGTTCGCAGCAACGACTTGGCGCATTTTACGTCAAGATCTTAAATTGAAAGCGTACAAAATACAGCTTGTGCAACAACTGAAGCCGCTCGACCTTCCCAAGCGACATCGCTTCGCTCTATGGGCTCTTGAAAAGTTCCAAGAAGATCCGACGTTTTCGAGGCAAATTTTGTTTAGCGATGAGGCCCATTTCTGGCTCAACGGGTATGTAAACAAACAAAATTGCCGCATTTGGGACGAAGAGCAACCTGAAGAGATTGAAGAACTGCCACGTCATCCAGAAAAAAACAACGGTTTGTGGGCCGGTGGAATCATCGGTCCATATTTCTTTAAAAATTATGCCGGTGCGAACGTAACCGTCAATGGCGACCGTTATCGTGCCA
Organism: Rhingia rostrata; assembly: GCA_949824845.1. NCBI lineage: Eukaryota > Metazoa > Arthropoda > Insecta > Diptera > Syrphidae > Rhingia > Rhingia rostrata. The sequence continues at coordinate 33,236,491 of OX463758.1, forward strand.
TGATAACCGACTATTTGATGCCTGAAATTGAAGCTCGTGATCTCGGCGACATTTGGTCTCAGCAAGACGGCGCCACTTCCCACACATCGCATCAATCAATGGACTTATTGAGAGAACATTTCGGTGAGCACATAATTTCACGTTTTGGGCCGGTCGATTGGCCACCAAGATCGTGTGATATCACACCGTTAGACTTTTTCCTGTGGGGATATGTAAAGTCAAAAGCTTATGCCGACAAACCCGCTTCGATTCAGGCCTTGGAGGAAAACATCACGCGTGTCATTCGCCAGTTACCAGTCGAAATGCTCGAACGAGTGATCGAAAATTGGACTCAACGGATGGACCATCTGCGACGTAGCAATGGCCAACATTTGATAGACATAATCTTCAAAAAGTAACTGCCAAAGAATGTTCTTTCAAATGATAATTAACATTCTCCATTAAATTTGAATTTTCTGTGTTTTTTTCTTTAAAAAAGTAGGGAACCTCGAAATGGATCACCCTTTATTTATAAAAATTGTTGACCCATCGATATTCAGTCCACTGGAATTGTTTAAAATGTTTGCTTTTTGGTAGTACCGTATTTTATACATTTTTAGATTTTCAAGATCGTTTTTAAACCACTCAATTTTAATAGGGAATACACGTTTGTTTATAGTTAACCCAACGAAATAACGAGTCACATAGGCGCAATGAATTGTATTTGGCGACATTTCCAGTAGAATTAAATGAATATAATAAAACTCTCTTGGATGCACGAAAGCATGCCCGGTGACTGAAATTTCAGCTACATATATCGTAAATATAAACAAGTGATCAAATGTCTTGCCCCAACGAGGCGTATCCCCATTTAATGTCTGGACACGCGATGCAACGTTAACGAGTAGTTAACGAGGACGAGACAAAGTATTAAAATCGCATAATGTGCACCCCCAAGAAGTACAATTTTTCAAAAATATGTTCAATTACTTGCATATGGGAATGATATTGACTTATCGGAAGAATGTGAGCTGTCAGTGGTGCGTTTGCATGTATTGAATCGGAGTCGGTAAAGATGGGATTCTCAACATCGTCGACTCGCCATGGGCAGCTATAATTTCAAAGTCGTTAAGAATATTATCTACCTTGGTTCCACGGTTACTTCGCAAAATTACAAGCCATCGGGCTCAGTGGCGCGATGGTTAGTGCAATGAACTGCCGCCCAGAAAGTCTGGGTTCGATACGCAGCCGTAGCAACACTTAAATCATTTTTTACTGGCCCTCCTCTCGTGATAATCTGACAAATCATCTGAGTAGTACCTAGAAAAGCTTTTCTCAAACTCGACGTTTGGAGTCGGCATAAAACAGGAGGTCCCACCATCGTGCAAGAAGTACACACGCACATGGATGGTTGTAAGAAAACTCGGCCCCGGGTACTAAAGAGCCTGTTGCGCCAAAAAAATTGTACTTTTTTTTTAAGAAGAACTTTTGACTAAGAAAACATCTAAGTAAAGCCCTCTCTCAAAAAAAAAAAAAATAAACAAGGAGACTTTATATCATCATGCCAGTCCTGTTATCTGGCGCAGAAGATAAAAATTCCCTCGGTTGTTTTAAAAGAAAGGTTCTTCGCGTGATATTTGGTCCAGTTTTTATCGATGGAGTGTGGAGCCAATGAACTATAATGCTCCAGTTCGAATTCCAGCCTTAACGTTGGAGAACAAAGAAAGCAGAAGCACCTATCTAGTATCTAGAATGTTTAGTTTCTTCGTAGTAAAAAAAATGAATAAAAATAATGCAGCACGTGGAGCATTCTGTAATTAATTGTTATTTTCTACCATATTTGCGGGACAGCACTGAGATGACATGGCTGACGGAAAATTTTTGATTTCATGTTTTAATTTTTGAAAGAACTAACATAATACAAAAAATGTATGTTTTACAACGATAAGAAATATGTACTCACAGTACTAAGCAAAAGTTTGAATTTTTTATTCCATTTCAACCGTATGATCTCTCTATAAAGATGAAGAAATTCAACCCTTTAAGATACTCATTGCACAAACCCGCTCAAAATAATGTATCTACAAACAAGACAGACAAAAACCTATCATTAAAATTAAATTAAAAAAAAAAAATATGCATATGGGAATTCCTAAAAGCCGTTGATATTATTTAAATGGGTCGTACCTTACTTCTGCTACCCCTAAACAACGTTCCAAACCACCGCACACCCTGAAGACATTTCTACTTTCCAAAAATAGAACTAATTACATTCAAGCATATGGTGCTTTGAAATGTGTGTAGGGAAAAAGGGATTCAAAAACAAAGCAAAATGGATTCAATCGCAAGCATTTTTGGATTGGTTGAAAGACAATTATTTAGATATGTAGTTAGGAGATTTCTCTTCACAGGAGACCCTAGATAATTAGAAAAGAAAACATTTCCACTTAGTGTTAGTGTAGGCCTTATGTTTAGCAATGCCTTGTGCATGTGTTAGAACTAAACAACATGTCGAGCTGTATCCTATTTAAACAACGATAAACGCGTCACCATCATTGATAGCGAGTATCTGGTTGCTGGCTTATAAATTGACCGCAGGTATCGTTAATGTTTGCTATATTTTAGTAGTAAGATGTAAAACAAAATTGATATATTGATAAGCGAAACAATGTAGACAAATTCTGTAAAATGTTGCTTTTTCTTAATGAAAAATTCAACTTCAACTAATCATTATTAGACATTCTAGATTTGATTTTGCATTACATACTAACTAAATTGCTAGTTTCAAGTAAAAATCTCCTTGGCAACAATATATATATATAATAATAAAGCAATTTTTCATCAAATTTGCTGTCCGATAAAATACTATTTTATGTCCAGACATTGCACTCGGTTTGTGCGACTACTCGTCGTTACCAACAAATAAATAAAATTAAATAGATCTCTAATTGTTCTAGTGCAGTAACACATGTAAATTATTGCAGACTGAACAAAAACCTTCAGCACTGCACAAATAATACAAATTGCCAGAGACAATATACCATAAATTAGCACATACTGCATTGCATGCATTATTCGTACAGCCAACACAACACAACTGTTCCATGACATGTAGAAGCGACCCAAATTCACAATATTTTCTATAACCGGGTTTCTCGAGGCCGCCGAAATGATATTTACAATAAAATTATATAATTAAATGCAATTATTACCTGGTCAATACTTCCAATTCGATTGTTTTGAATTCCTTTAGAGTAACTGCAGTGGGTTTCTTGGTTGAAGATGGGCCACGTTCGCGCAGACGGCTGTTCTTTTCCTCCTGGGCTTTTCGTGTCTTCTCTAGTTCCTGGATGCGTTTAAGTGATTCCTTCAATTCTGCAAGTTTCTCATGTCGAGATACTTTTGTCTTGACCTCATCAAAGTTCAACTCCTTTTTGACCATTGATTTGATCTCCTCCTTTCCATGAGGATTTTTTATAATCTGCTTGACTGGCGTTTTCATGCCACGTTCTACATTTGTGATGTTTCCCTTTGAGGCGAAAAGCGTCGTAGTAGATTCTTCAGCCTGGATTGATAGTGATTTCTCCGGTTGTTGCTTCTGTGGTGTAGGCGGATTTTTCCGAGGCGACATATTTCCTTTCTTTACGAACTGCACCAACTTCTGCTGTTTGAGAGTAGCTTCAACTTTCGGCTGCTTTGTCAAAGTCTCTGTTCCATTGGCTCCAATTCGCTTAATAGTCCTCCCAGAACGGGTCCGAAGACCTTGTTTTAAGGTGGATATATCATGTTCCAGAATTTTTGGAGATGGATTTGGTTGGCTAGATAAACCCTGTTAAGAAACAAAAATACAACTTAGACCACACTTCACAAACAAACTAAGATGACGCCAATATCACTAGGAATTTAAAATGGAGAATGTCCTTAAAGAAACTTACATTAATTTTAGATAAATGTAAGTCATCTGCTCCTGCTCGTTTTCTTGTGTTAAAAAACGATGCTACTGACGGCTGTGACATTGTGTTTATTAATAATGAGTTACTTTATGTAATTAGAATATTTTACTTTATATTTCTCTATATTTTATTTCTACAAGTCACTGGAAGAAAAGCGCGCGCTATTATACTGTCACGTCCACTCTGTTCAACGATTTCCCTCCAAAATTATCTTCTTTGCGTAATGCATTCCGTCGACTGGGAACCGATGCATTGAACGAAACTTTTTCGCGCGTTTTTGTTTTGGGATATTTTTTTTCGGTTTTCTTTTACAGGGTATTCGTCGTAATGTCATCATTCACAAGGTATATGTTTTCGTCTCTTTCTTGCACGAAACACGGTGCAAAAGAGAAAACCTGACACTACGGTGGTAATTTTGTAGAAAAACTGGATTGATAGGAAACAAAGATATTGTATTTTTTCAATTTCGCTGATTAACCGAAACTAGATAATCAAGAAATATAATAAAACACTAGCAAATTATCTCTAATTTTAGAGAAAACAAGTAAGAATGTTTGGCCAAAGCTACAGCTCTTTCCTTCTTGCAATCGCGAGACGATACAACTACGCACTTGTTCACATTTACGATACCAGGGATGGCAACAAAAAGGGGGGTATTTATTGTGGTTTCGTTAAGTATTCGTTTGGGATATTTCAGCCCGGAATATATTTTATAATATTTTCAGATTGTTGTATATTTTAAAATTGTTTGTCTAGAATGCTTTACAATGCTTCAAAATGCATAAATCTAGATTTTTGGTTGTTTGTTGACTCATAATGGAGCGGCGGAAAGTAATCGCCATTACGTTGAAAACGTGGTAAATAAACTGTCAAAATTTGTATAGAAAATCTTTTACAACAATATTGTGAATTTGGTACACGAATTGGGTGTATGAACTGAGATGTTATTAATCAGTAAATGTTTTTTTCTCATTTTCAATGAGAGATAAATGAATTTAAAATTAATTATACATCAATTCTAATCGCACCTTTCCACCGATCCAAAACTCCGAATCTCATTTTCTAAGTTCAACATTTCAAAATAGTGTTCCCATAAAAAAAAAACATTTCAACTGTCAACAATTTTTTTTTATTTTTGGTTTTAAATAGATATTGTAACCGAGTTACCTAAAAATGGAAATGTACTGACTTTCGTTGGGAAACACAGATCGAAGCAGAGTATCTAAAGACTTCGATTGTGGATTCATAAATGTTGTCGACTCTGACAACAAAATGGAATACTCTGAAGAGTTTCTGGAGGTATACATAAACTTAAATATTACAGAATCGATTTCGAAAACTTGGAAGAAATTCGTCATTTCAAAAATTCTTGATTTCAGCCGAATTGCTTTAATTCCGCCATACAACTTCACATTGCAGAATGCTGAGTTTCGGTGAAATGCAATTTACAGCCAACTACAAAATTACTATTTTCCCCGATAAAAAAGACTGCCTTTCATTTATAAACAAAATTATTTCTCCAGGTTCTAGGTTACAATTATATAGTCAAAACAAAAAATTACAAAATGTAAAAAACAATGAAATTCATTTTTTTTGACAGTTGAAATGCGATTTTTTTTTTGGTTGGAACACTATTTTCAAATGTTGAATTTCGGTAATGAAATTACGTATTTCGGTTCGGTGAAAACGTACTATAAGAAAATTTCTATCTTTCCAGTTGGAAAGTTTCGATTGTTTACATTTTTAGAACAATAGTTAATTTTTTTTCGACACATGAATTCCAATTCGCTAATTTACCTGGGGCTTAGATTTGCAAGTATTATATGTAGCTTTCATGGTATTTTTTGTGCTAGTGAATCTGTAACACGCGAGCTCTGCTCGCACTAACACATATAAATACCATAAAAGTTCAATATTTAATACTTGCGAATTAAACCCGAGATTAATTGTTTCATTACAATAAAACTAGATTTGTTCGATTTTATTACCATATTACAAATAAATAGTACGGTTACTTTGAATTTGTCCGTCTGTAACAATTTAATAATTTGATACCGAAATGATGTTATTTGCTCATTGTTGCGTTAGTTTCCATGGCTGGATTGATTTTATTTTAAGAAAGCAATAGTGTTTCAGCCCTAGACTCTGTCTTTTTTACAGAGCAAAATTTTCTCTAAACGATTAAAAAAGTTAATATGCGTAACGGCAAAAATAGATCAAATGAGACAAAAATGGTGTATGTACTATGAACAACATACTGATTTTGTTAGTGAGGATTCTGAAATAATTTCCAATTGGCATCTGCATATATCGACAATATCAAATTATAGCAATGTATTAAAAGAACTATAATGCATCTAAAATTGGATTTGGAGTTTGCTTATCGAGTATAAAATCAACTAGCCTTATCAAACAAACTGACATAACATTTTAAGCAAAAGAAAAATGCAAAGGAAGAGCAATAATGAACAGATGCATTTCTCACATTAACCAACTTTTTTCATTTATTCTAATTATTTGTTCAAGCTAAACAATCAGAACAGGAGTGTCTATTTTCTATAAGAAGTACTAAAAACAATCGTATTTATAGTTTCAATATTTAAGTGTTTATTCCAAAGTGCACGACACAAAGAAAATGCTATATTATGGTGTTTTCCGTTGGCAAACAATGCCATGTAGTTCCGTGAAAGCGGGTATTTTCTGCAATATCCCGAGATTCAAACTGTTGGTTTCGTCTTCTTAACCAATCTGCTAAAAGGAAGGAAAATCCTTAAGTGAACTACGGTTATTGACTCTAACAGATCATACATGATTCCTCGCCTGAAAGAGTGTTCTTCAATATGATAATACCTACTAAAATTTGTTGGATTCATCTCCTCGCCATTTTTGCTAAGAGAGTAAGTTTGGTTTTTTTTATATATCATGATTGTATCTTTATTATTAGTTGTAAATGAGGGTTATGATTGTTTGAACAAGAAGTACACCTCTCTTTGCTTAGTGTCAAAAAATTGAATTTTATATTCTAGTAGATTAAAACGCTATCGTTAACTGCGTAGGTGTTAGGTTTATGAAAAAAAATACTTTTTTTATGGTCGGGGGGTCAGAATTTATAATCAAAACAAAATAGAAGAACTGCAATAATGCGATATATATATATATATATATATATATACATATGCCTATAAATTTAATATAATATACATATCTATATACTTACTTATAAATTTAAAACGACGTGCTAGTTTAGTTAGTGCACAATTTCGTTCACGTGGTTTCAATTACAACACACATCTCTGAACACTTGTATATATTGCGCATAGTTAGCTATTGTGAACTTTCATTTGTATCTGCCCAAATAATTTGCAATGGCAACCAATCATTCACAATCAATACATCAAGGCACTACTGTGAAATCCACACAAATTTTTCCTTCTGCATATTACCGTGTGTCCGTCGCGAGTCGAAAAAGTTGTGTTTTCTGCTTAATTATACCGAATATTTAGCAGCAAATATGTCTAAACTACTCAATATTATTCAAATCTAGTCGCCAGCTATTGAGCAGATTGTGTAATGGAAAAAAAATCGTAGTTAGTGAGAATATTTTCTGTCTGCTGCTTGAGAAAATCATCCTTTTTAGAATCAAAAGGAAGGAAGGCGGAGAAACAGCATTATTACCCACTCTTACACGTTGTTCACATACGCGCAGAGGGAGACGAAATTTGTCATTTTTCTTTTTTTTTTTAATTCTCTTCGGTCGTACTTGTCTTCTCTGCAAAATTTTCTCACCACAGTGCGGATTCGAAAAGGTGTTGGATATTTATCGTTTTTCTAAGTGATTTGTTCCAGAAATCGGTCGCAGGTCACAAATCTATAGGAAATAAATCAACCAGAACTGAAAGAGTAATCACCTGGCGGATATGAATACAAAGGCTGACGTCAACAGACGAGTTTTGGCTATTCAAGCCAAGAAAAAACGCCATAAGCCCAATAAGAAAAAGGGAAAACCCAATGGGATCGCAGGCGACAAACCCAGTGCACCGGGAAATTCTAATAATAGTGGTAATGGTGGAGGTGGTGTTGATGGTGCTGCCCCAAATAGTCCACAATCTCCACCGGCGTCAGAGGTGGCTGTAGCATCACAGGTACAGAATAATACTTGCCCAGGTAATATAGCAAAAAATAAATCGATAGCCAGCTCGGGAGCTCCGTCAAGTGGTGCTGGTTCATCTGCCACCAGTACTACTAACTTGGATCACATGAACACCTCGAATCCACCAGTAAATGCGAAATCTATGAATCGATGCTTCAACAATAAGAAGTTCGATGGAAACAATAAGGATTACCAGTATCCCCCGAGAAGCTCTTCAAATGAATCCGACGCATCGGAACTCAACAGCGAAAACGATGAACAAGAGCCCAAGGAAGACTACTGCAAGGGTGGCTACCACCCGGTAAACATTGGTGATTTATTCCAAGGTAAGTACGCATTTATGGTACACTAATCGTAACATAAATTCCACTAATTTGTTTGGATTGAATAAACAAGTATAATCCAGTTGGAAGGTGATTCCAACGCATTGGTAACAACCCTCTCACTCTCAATAAAATCAATAATTTCACTGCCGTTTACAAATTTCGATAAATTAAAACTAAAACACAGTCTGTGACACCTTGTCAGAGCTGCCAACAGGTTGGAGGTACCACTTTTCGGATCAGGAGAAGCCTAGGCCTCGCGCAACCACCTGTGTATTGGCACAAATTCGTAATTTTGCTGTGGAGACGACAAAAAAGGCATGGATTTCCATTTGCGTTTGGTTGTGTGTGCGCGCAGCAAGTCGATGACCCATTTTCTAATTAGACTCTAGTATTTGGCATTAATAACGTTTGTAAAACGTACAGCGTTTACACCTCATGTGAAATTAATCAATAATTTCAGATATGGGCTTTATTCAGTCGACAAATCGGAGAAGTTGTCGTGTTTATTTGGGGACCCAGCGTCTGCTTTGTGACATCAATTTTCAATTTGCGCATCAATTAAAATTGCAACAAAAGCAAATTACTGAAAGGGAAAAAACGCTTGTATTCGTGTGTACTATTGTTGGTTAAGAGGAGGAAGAGAAGCAGCCCAATCACGCCAGCTGTTGTGACATGCATTCCAGCTAGTTTAAGCTGTCGGGGATATGAATTGCGGGTTGATGGACTTTTGTCAGATCTTTTGTGGAGCTCCATGTAACCGATGTTATTTAATTAACTACCGAGTGCCCTTGCAGAAATATCCGGATTATGAATTTACAAAACCTATACAATGTTATTGTTACTAAATCGTTGACAGCAGCGGTTTGTCAATCTCTCCCGTCTGGATTTATTTTATTTAAATCAATTATCGCGGTTTTTTGTATATAATTGGATGGTAGTTGAATTTTATCAAATGATATATCGGCGGACATAAGCTAAAATTTAGAATAGATACTGTAATGCAAGGTGGGCATGTTGTCCGCGGTGATCGTGGTTCTCAACCAACAAAGCGTCGTCCAGGAAGTACTGTTTTCTACTTTTTCGCGCCAGCTAGGACACGATTTTGCTGCTGTCAGCATATTAGTATAAGTCAAAGTTTTTAAATTGGATCATCGGTGTCCATTCATTTTAAGCGTCCTTACCATTTCAGATCAATGTGCCTTCTTCTTCCAACGATGACCTATTCATCCATTTTGTATGAATTATCACAAAATAGCTTATCTATTCGTAGGACCTGCCATCACGCAAGAGCAAGAAGTACATATCACCAAACCTGAAAATAGGGTCTATTTGTTGATAAAGTGCAGGTCACTTTTGGTAATTTGTTTGCATTACGGTACAGCAAAAAAAAAACAACATATTGAAGGCATTCTTAATTAAGGCCTTAATTTTTTTAAAGTGAAAATCATAAACAAATGAAAAGTGTCATCGAACATTTATTCAAAATTTCCCAATCCGGATTTTTTGACTACCGGCTTGTAGCTGTACAGCTCATATAGTTCTTGGTTGAATCTTCGCATTCATAGCCCGTTAACTCAAACAGAACCGAAGATTTTTCGAAGAATTTTCCTCTTAAATCGACAAAGGATTTCTTCATCCGCTTTTGAGACGGTCCATGCTTCAGCGCAGTAGAGCAGGACTGTAATAATCAGGGTCTTAGGATTTTCTTAGTAGTTCGAGTGAATTGAATCTTAACCCGGTTGTCAGGAGTAATGCTTCATTTAATCTCTGATGAGATGTTGTCAGAGTTAATTGCGGAGCCGAGGTAGCCAAAATCCCGTAGAACCTCAAAGTATATACTTAGTCTTACCCTTAAATACTGCTAAAACCATTTTCGCCGCCTCATTCTCTATACTTGCCTAAATCCTTTTTTGGTATCGAATGTGTTGGTGAGGTCGTTTCCTACCCTAATGGAGCAGCGAGAATTCTCCATCGTCATCCTTCCAAAAAGGACGAGTTTGGGCGGTATACCAAAACTAGACATGGCTCTGTATACTTCATCTCTAAAAATGCGTCGTCTCTATACATGCTGTCGTATGCGGCTTTGAAACCGAAGAATAAGTGGTAGGTTTTTTCAGGATTTGCAAAAGTGTAAACATTTGGTCAGTTGTGAACTTTCCTGGCCTAAAACCAAACTGATTAGGACCCCTTAGATGGTTGGTAAACATTTCAGGCCTTCACATATTACGGCAGATAGGATTTTGTAGGCGATGTTGAGGAAACTTATGCCCTGTAGTTGGCGCACTTCAGAGGTTATCATTTTTTGTAGATCGGTCAGAACTTCTAGATGATCCCGCATCTAGAAGACAAATTCAAGGATTCCCTGCATCATCCAAAACACCAACTACAAACGGTTAATAAATACCAGACAGTTAGTTTCCTAATAAGAAGTTGAGAACTTATGTAGTCAAATTGTTCGAGAACAAACTAGAACAACTGCCACCACTAAAACCTTAATTGATTATGTAATAACTGGTACCTGTTAAGCGGGAGCAATAACGAATACTGAGCTGAAAAAAGCGACCACGAAACAATCCAATGACGTAGAGAACAGCGAAGTAAACAAAGTCAATTTTCTTAGATACAATAAATCATCCTTTGTAAGCAAAATAAGAGCCAGTGCGATAACAGTACAAAGTGACAGTGAGGATCCAAATGAAATAGGAGAAATATTCCAAAACGAAATTATTAGAATAATAAACACATTTAAATGCACAAGAGTCGGTAGAAACACTTGGTATACCGATCGATTAAAAAATTTCAAACGTCAAAAAATAATGAAATATCAGGAATGTAGACATGCAAACAGTGATACTCTGCCTGGAACAGCTATGGTTTTATAAGAAACAAATATAAAACCGAAATAACGAAAAAAAAAAAAAATTATAATAGCATTACAAAACGAATTGCTGATGAGCTCATGATCAAAAATCTATGTTGAGAGCTATTAAGTCATTTGTTCTAAACGAAAAGAGCCGCTCTATAAAAGAAGTAACATCCAAAGATATGTATTCAAAAGAGGACAGCAGTATTGCCGAAGAGTTTTTAACAAGTTTTTTTTTGCAAAGCATCTCAGACATAGCAGCGTCTATACCACCCACCCAATTTATGCTAAGACCATTTCATATATAAAGGGAACGCTAAAGTCAATGAACCAAAAAAATCTTAATCTTTTGAATGCCAGAATGATTCTTGATGCAGGGTCGGTATTAGGACCAGTCTAAGCGCAATTAATTAATACCACAATGGCCAGAGGAACGTTTCCCGATACATGGAAAGCATCGGTTATCACCCCAGTTGAAAAAGTCAAATGAACAGTAAATTGTCAGGAATTTCTACTAATTTGCTAATTTGCTAACAGTATACGAAAAGGTAATCGAAAAAATAATCCACGAACAACTTGAAAGGTATTTCGAATCTAACAACCTTTTGATGGAAAGTTAGTCAGGCTTTCGGAAAAAACATTAATGCGAGACAGCATTGAACAACGTCATTATTAGCTGGAAGGAAGTGCTCGCTGCCAAAAAATGCATGGTCGCCGTCTTTCTTGACTTCAAAACTGCTTTTGAGACAATCGAAAGAACCATTCTTCTGTCCAAACTTCAAGAATATGGTGTACGTGGATGTGAACTGCAATGGTTCAAGTCGTTTCTGAATGGCAGATCGCAGAGAACCAACGTTAATGGGAAGATATCTAGCAGCAACAGAACATCAATTGGGGTCCCCCAGGGATATATACTTTGTGCGCTGCTTTTCATCTATACATTATCGACATAGAAGGGAACTAAAGCACGCTTGAATTGTATTGTTTGCCGACGACGCCCTATTGTTCCTGGAAGGAATATTCCCACAAAAATGAGAGCGCCTGATGCAAGAGGACTTACTTAGAATAGGATTATGGCTATGGTCAAATAAGATTAAATTGAATGTTAGGAAGTGCATGTTAAATGCATGTTTCTGAAGCACAGCTTTAGCTTAAACCTAAACATGGAGACGAGCCCTTAAAACAGGTGAACGAAATTCTATACCTAGGCGTAGTAATCGATAACAAACTATCATTCGACTCCCATATACATTATTTTATTAAAAAAGTATCTAAGAAAGTAGGCTTCCTATATCGATAGGAATATGGGCTGTAACACCGCGTCTCCACGAGCAATATTTGATAGCTTACTATCTGTCACTTTTCATAGTATGAAATAATGATAGAATGCTATGAAATGTAGGGTGGGCATTTCCATTGCTTACTATCTCAAACAATCTTACAACCTCAAGCAGAAATGACAGCCCATAGCATACTATCCATAGAAAGCAATTGAGTGAGCAATACATAGCAAGAAATTTTTCATAGAATACTATTTGAGGTCTCCACAAGCAATTTTCATAGAATGACACATTGCATGCTATGAAATATTGCTCGTGGAGACCCCGGGTAAATATCTTTAATGTTATGATAACACCTCGTTTTGAATATTGCTCTTCTGTACTATTTATGTTGTGATTCAATGTTACTTAAATTCCAACGACTATAAAACAAAGCCATGAGAATAATTATTAAATGCAATCGCTATACTCCAATAGATCAATGTTGAATGTACTCAAGTGGTTAAATATCCAACAACGAATTATAGTAAACGTTATGTATTTAATGAAAAATCTAAATTATGTAAGCCCTATACCTTGAGAAACAGGGATGACTTTAGATTGGCGCATTATCTTGCAAACCAAACACAAAATAGTTTGTTTATAAGGGTTTTCGAATCGTTCAACTCAATTCCAGATATAAACAATGATAGCAATTTAAAAAAAGTATAATTGAATATGCAAAATAAGAATTTAATTAATTAAACGAATATTATTAACTAATTGAATGCATATTTTCGATAGATTAAATACTTATTAAGTTTTAAACTGTAATTTAAAAAATTGTAATGAATTCTAATAGCAAAGTATGGTAAACAAATGTCAATAAAAAAAATAAAGTGACACCAAATAATACTGCATCCAAAATTATGTTCAAAACAACGTTTTTAAAAAAACATGATTTTTCGGGTTAAATTTTAGAGCGTGACTTGCGAATCGAATTCCCAGCTAATGCTTTGACCGATTTTGATGTTCGACCACTTATTATAAACCTTAAGAGCTCTAGTTAACGGAAAAAATACAGCATTACATTAAAACTATATACAATCAGAAATACGCGTCATTTTGTAAATCTGAACTATCCAAAGTCATCAAAATCATATAACCTTCCGTTTTTGTTCCATAACACTGATTAAAATCGTTTTACAACTCCGAAACAAAATTTTTATGCAATTTATTTTGCACCAAACAATATTGCATCCAAAATTATGTTCATAAAGTGTTTTTAAATGGCGATGGTGAACAAACTACACCAGAATTATTCGAAGAATCATTAACAAAATGACGACGATCTTCAATAATCAGAATGATAAAGTTCAAACACTGATATACCTACTATGCATGTCCAAAAGCATAGTAGGTAGACAATGCATTTGGACATGTACAATTTTTAACAGCTAAGCTTCCCACCTTTTCGGAAGTAATTGACGAACGCGAACCGAATCTATAAACACGAAACTTGGTCTCACTTGTCTCTAATGCACTCTAAACCCTAAAATTCAAGAGTCCGTTTGTAGCAAAATACTTTAATTAATTTCCATCCTTGAAATTAATTTCCATCCTTGAAATTTTTATGATTAGTTATGATTTTAATATTGAAATATCTTTTACTGGCCCTTTTCTAGCTATGATTTGATAAGTCACCCGGGTAGTTTCAACTGTAAGGGAAAGTTTATCGAAACTGAGGCATCCAGAAATACTGTAAAAAAATTTAATGTCGCAAGACTGCAATCGCAAGAGACCGCCAAGACCTTCGCGCAACGCGTATCCCTAAACCGAACGATGCCAACAAGCCATTAGATCAGCCGCAACTGATGTGCTAGGTTTCTAGCGCCCACAAGCAAGAAACCCCTGGTTTGATGAGGAATGCCGACAGATGCTCGCAGTCAAGAACGAGGCCTACAAGGCTAAGCTCCATGTGAAGACGAGAACTGCCGTTGAGCTCTTGGGAGAGAAGAAGGGAAGAACACCGGCTTTTTAGAAAGGAGAAAAAGCAGCAAGAAAAGCGCGCGATCGAGGATATAGAGAGGTGCCACTCCAGGAAAGATGTTCCCAAGTTTTAACAAAGTGTAAAACGTCGAAGCCACGGATACAAGGCTCGAACAGCATCCTGTCGAGACGAACAAGGAAATATCGTAGTTGAGACACAGTCGATGCTGAGGATATGGAAGAACCACTTCTGCAGACTGTTAAACGGCGATGACGAACAACATTCCGCTGTTAGGCAGAACGAAACATTCTATATTTACAACGACAGCGAAAACTGCCAACCACCCGACCTGAGGGAAGTGAGGATAGCAATATCTAAACTGAAGCTTAATAAGGCTGCCGTAAATGACGGCCTTCCCGCCGAGCTTTATAAAGCCGGCGGAGATGACTTGGTAAGTAACATCCACCAACTCATAAGCCGAATCTGGTCGGAAGAAATTATGCCTGAAGAATGGAAACTCAGCATCGTTTGGCCGATCCACAAAAAAGGAGACCCTCTGAACTGCGCCAACTACAGAGGCATAATTCTCCTCAACATCGCCTACAAATTCTATCTGCCGTAATATGTGAGCGCCTGAAACCGTTTACCAACAACCTGATCGCCCCTTATCAGTGTGGTTTTAGGCCAGGAAAGTCCACAACCGATTAAACGTTCACAC
Organism: Rhingia rostrata; assembly: GCA_949824845.1. Taxonomy (NCBI): domain Eukaryota; kingdom Metazoa; phylum Arthropoda; class Insecta; order Diptera; family Syrphidae; genus Rhingia; species Rhingia rostrata. Next base: position 33,251,729 of record OX463758.1, read on the forward strand.
TTCGGCACACTTCGATATTCGTACGAAGTTCATCAATCGTCGCTGGCTTGTTGGTATAGACCAGAGACTTGACGTAGCCCCACAGGAAATAGTCTAACGGCGTTAAATCGCACGACCGAGGCGGCCAAGCGACTGGACCATTTCGTGAGATAACACGTTCTCCAAACTTGGTTACCAATAAATTTATTGTGGCATTCGCTGTATGGCTTGTGGTGCCGTCCTGTTGGAACCACATGTCCTCCAAGTCCATATCATCCAATTGGGGCCAAAAATATTCGGTTATCATTGAACGTTAGCGATTCCCATCCACAGCAACGTGCCGGTCTTGATCAACACGGAAGAAGTACGGCCAAATGACGCCGCCTGCCCAAAAACCACAGCAAACCGTAATTTTTCGGGATGCAATGATGACTCATGGAGTACGTGTGGATTGCTGCACGACCAATACCGCATATTTTGTTTATTGACGCAGCCATTTAGCCAGAAGTGAGCCTCATCGCTGAAGATGATTTTTCGATGAAAATCCGAATTATTTTCAAGTTGTTTCTCAGCCCAATTCACGAACATACGACGGTTCTGGTGGTCAAGTGGCTTCAGTTCTTGCGTCAATTTAATATTGTAAGGATGAAGGCCAAGATCTTTTCACAAAATTCGCCACAACGACGTCACAGAGATGCCCAACGCTTGAGAACGACGAGAGACACATTTGGGCTTTCTTCAACTGAAGCCTCAGCGGCAGCAATATTCTCGATACTACGGGCACTTCTTTGTCTCACTGGCACGGGAACATTTTGTACTGTGCTTGTGGATTCAAATCAATTGTTGAGCTGCTAGGACGATTATGACGACCATAAATTGGACGTAGCGCTCTTAACGTTGAGGCCACTGACTCCGAATTTCGGTTGTAAATTTAAATAATTTCGACTCGTTGTTGGATCGTATATCTTTCTATCATGAAATGGCAAACCTTACTGAAGAGAAATGTCAAAAGAGCGGCAAGAAATATGGCGTCGTTTGAAGAAATGAAGAAATCATTGGTCGATTTGAGAGGAAAATTCTTCGAAAAATCTTCGGTCCCGTTTGCGTTGACGGGCTATGGAGACGAAGATTCAACCAAGAACTATACGAGCTGTACAGCGACTTGCCCCTGGTCCAAAAACTCCGCATTGGACGTTTAAGATGGCTAGGACATGAAGAACGAATTGACACCAATACTCCGGCTCGCAGTCTTTGATTCCCAGCCAGACGTCGGACGCAGTAGAGGAAGACCTCGCCTTAAGTGGCGCGCACAAGTAGAAACCGACCTCAACCAACTTGGAGTGCGCAACTGGAGGCAGTTAGCTAAGGACCGGGCTAGTTGGAGAGGCATGTTGGTTGAGGCCCAGGTTCATTCCAGACTGTAGCGCCAATTAAGTAAGTAAGTAAGAGGCATCACACACATAAAGAATTATACAAGCCCACATGAATGGGTGAATGACTGGTACAAAGGAGCGTGGTGCGCCATTTTTATGGATTTTATCATTTGAAATCATTCGGTCATTTTCGTAGAAGAGACAAAAGACACACCGCTGAAGACAGCCATTTTAATTTGTATTCAAATGGACATAGAACACTCAACCTGTTAATGTATAAATAATCTATAACCTCGAGAACTGCTGAATGGATGTGGTTTTTACGGTTATGATCTGCATTTCCCTGGGAATGCTAAAGTGTATTCAAATTGGTCTATCACTTACAGGAGCTGAGCTTTCAAGGTCTTAGTGTGAATCAAATTTTTCTTCATTAAAATTGTACCCGGGCGAGGTTGGGTCGAGTTGCTAATCCTTACTAATTGCAACTTTAATTTAGAACCTCTAAAAACATTATTTGTTAGGGCTGGTATTCGTTTATTAGTTAAGAATTAAACTTTCTTTGTACTATTAATATATTAAAAATGTCTGTTTTAATTTCTTATATAAATATAAATTAAATTTGTTTGTTATTTCAGGTCGCTATCACGTAGTGCGGAAACTCGGATGGGGTCATTTTTCTACTGTGTGGCTGTGTTGGGATCTCCAAGAAAAGCGCTATGTTGCTATAAAGATAGTTAAATCTGCTCGACACTTTGCTGAAACAGCCAAAGATGAGATTAAAATACTGAAATCGGTGCGTGACAGTGATCCTTCCAATCCACGTCGTGACAAGACCGTACAACTTTTGGACGATTTCAAAATCACTGGAGTTAACGGCACTCACTTCTGCATGGTGTTCGAAGTGTTGGGTGATAATCTCCTGAAACTGATTCGGAAATCAAATTACCGAGGAATACCTATCGAGAATGTAAAGTCGATCACGCGGCAGGTGCTGGAAGGATTGGACTATCTGCATTCTTGCTGTAAGATAATACACACCGACATTAAACCAGAGAACGTGCTCCTCTGTGTCGACGAACAATACATTAGATCCTTAGCCAACGAAGCTACCGAACTATATGTAATGAACTTTAAAATGTTTCCTTCATTTGTGAGCCGGGCACCAAAGGAATACCGTGAACCGCCAATTACTGGAAAAATGAGCAAGAATAAGAAGAAAAAATTAAAGAAGAAAGCCAAGAAGAGGCTAGAACTCTTCAAGAAACAATGGGATTATTTGGAACAAAGCGGTGGAGGTGATGCTGCTAAACCCGACGAAAAGTCTATAAATAATGGTGAAGTCAGCGATAGTGCGCTGCTTAGTCCGGATGATATTGAACAGGGGCAGGTTCAAGAAGAAGGTGCGAATCATCATAACAATACTGTAAATGGAGATTTAAGCGATGATGAGAAGGATAACGATGATGATGCCGACGATGAGGAACATTTAAATTATGATTCGAACCCCTCTTCGCCCACCATTAAAAAGGATGAAGTAACTAATAACAAGAATTGTAAAAGTAAGTTAAAGTGTTTTGTTTTCTCTAGCATTACTGAAAATTTAATTTGCTCTAAGCATTCTAACTTATTAAACTATGTGTGTACATCACCTTAATCATGATCCTCTTTGGTTAAGTTATAAATTATTTAGCATTTATTTGCTACTTTTTACACAAAGTCTATCAAAAATTAGTTTTTACAAAATGCGTAATAGAGCGATTAAATTGGATTCTATTTTACCGATTTATGGAATATTGTTGTAAATTGTATACCCTTGTAAAATAGCTTATTTCGACTTTTACAATTTATCTTAAATGGTAAGTGGTAGTTATTTGTTTCATAAGAAATATGGATGTAATTCTTTTCTTGTTACAAGTCTTCTTTGCAACAATTTGCAGAAGTCAACAATCCGGTGTGAGAATCCTATCCTATCCTAGTTATAAATGTCCACAAAGGGCGTTGCAAAAACTAAATGAATCTTATTCAGGCGGTGTATCTAAATATTTTATAATTCGACAAAAAACGATATTTTCCTAAGGGTATCCTATGGGCTAGGCTTTACAAATGTTTTTCTAGAACAACGTCACCAAAAGTGGACGTGGTTTGAAATGAGATATAGACGGAATGTTAATCGTATTATTATCGAAATATTTTCATCGAAAGTTTTTTCTAGTTTTTTTTTTTAAATTGTAGCGAAACATGTTTATTTTGAGAAATGATACTGCGATTGTCTTAATAAGCTATATGCTATGCGGTCCTGAGCTAGCTGCCTCCAGTTGCACACTCGGTTGAGGTCGGATTGTACTTGTGCGCGCCACTTAAGGCGAGGTCTTCCTCTACTGCGTCCGACGTCTGGCTGGGAATCGAAGACTCTGCGAGCCATAGTATTGGTGTCCTTTCGTTTTACATGTACTAGCCATCTTAAACATCCAATGGGGAGTTTTTTTTTTTACCAGAGGCATGTCGCTGTACAGCTCGTATAGTTCTTGGTTGAATCTTCGCCTCTATAGCCCGTCAACGCAAACGGGACCGAAGAATTTTCCTCTCAAATCTACTAAGGATTTCTTCATCCGCTTTAGAGACGGTCCATGCTTCAGCGCCGTAGAGCAGGACTGGGATGATCAGGGTCTTATATAGGATCTTCTTAGTAGTTCCTCTCAAGAATCAAATTGAAGAATTTGCATGATGGCGCATCGCCTTGCATAAATCCTTTTTTGGTATCGAATGTGTCGGTGAGGTCGTTTCCGACCCTAATGGAGCAGCGAGAATTCTCCATCGTCATCCTACACAAACGGACGAGTTTGGAAGGTATACCAAAACTAGACATGGCTCTGTATAGTTCGTCTCTGTAAATGCTGTCGTATGCGTTTTGAAATCGATGAATAGGTGGTGGGTATCGATTTTGTATCTTGAGTTTTTTCCAGGATCTGCCAAAGTGTGAAAATTTGATCGGTTGTGGACTTTCCTGGCCTAAAAACACACTGATAAGGGCCGATCAGGTTGTTGGTAAATGGTTTCAGGCGTTCACATATTACGGCAGATAGGATCATGTAGGCGATGTTGAGGAGACTTATATCTCTGTAGTTGGCGCAGTTAAGAGGGTCTCATTTTTTTTTGGATCGGGCAAACGATGCTGAAATTCCATTCTTCAGGCATACTTTCTTCCGACCAGATTTGGCTTATGAGTTGGTGAACGTTTCTTACCAAGTCATCTATGCCGGCTCTATAAAGCCCGACGGGAAGCCTTATGAAGCATACGTTTAGATATTGCTATCCTCACTTCACTCAGATCGGGTGGTTTGCAGTTTTCGCTGTCGGTGCCAATATTCGTGCTGCCTGACAGCGGAATGTTGTTCGTCATCGCCGTTTAACAGTCTGCAGAAGTGGTTCTTCCATATCCTCAGCATCGACTTTGTCTCAACTGCGATATTTCCTTGTTCACCTCGACAGGATTCTGTTCGAGCCTTGTATCCTTGGCTTTGACGTTTTACACTTTGGTAAAACTTGCGAACATCTTTCCTGCAGTGGCACCTCTCTATATCCTCGATCGCGCGCTTTTCTTGCTCATTTTCCTTCTTTCTGAAAGCCGGTGCTCTTCCCTTCTTCTCTGCCTATAGAGCTCAACGGCAGCTCTCGACTTCACCTGCAGCTTAGCCTTGTAGGCCTCGTTTTTGGCTGCGAGCATCTGTTTGCATTCCTCATCAAACCAGGGGTTTCTTGCTGGTGGGTGCGAGAAACCTAGCACATCAGTTGCGGCTGATATAATGGCTTGTTGGCATCGTTGCCATTATTCTTCGACATTCGATGCTGATGGTATGGTGTTTATCGAGAGGTTTAGGGATACGCGTTGCGCGAAGGTCTTGGCGGTCTCTTGCGATTGCAGTCTTTCTACATTAAATTTTTTCACAGTGTTTCTGGATTGTTGTGGCGTGGTGGATATCCGCATTCTAACCTTGGCTGCAACAAGGTAGTGGTGCGAGTCGATTTTAGCTACTCGGAATGTTCGGACATACAAAATACTGGCTGCGTGCCTCTTGTCTATCGCTATGTTATCAATTTGATTGACCGTTCGTTAATCTTGAGACCGCCATGCCCCTTATGGATGTCGAGGTAAGGAAACCGTGTGCTGGCAATGGTGGCATTTCGTTCCTTAGCGAAGTCAATTAGCCTAAGTCCGTTACCAGACGTGTTGTCGTGTAGGCTATGTTTTCCGACAATGCTGCTAAAGATGTCTTCTCTTCCTACCTTTGCGTTAAAATCTCCCAGCGCGATTTTAACATCGTACTTCGGTAGTTGCTCATAGGTTTTGTCAAGGAGCTCATAGAAGCAGTCCTTAGCTATATCATCTTTTTCCTCCTTAGGGGCGTGAGCGCTTATAAGGCTAATGTTGGCGAATTTGGCCTTGATGCGAATCGTTACAATGCGTTCGCTAATGTCTTGGAAACATAAGACTTCTTGCCTTAGTCTGGCACTTATAACAAATCCGCATCCGAATAGTCGCTGTTTCTGCGCACTATAACACGGTCCGTAGTAGATGTCACAGTTTTTCATCCTCTTTTTGCCTGGCCCACACCATGGTATTTCCTGGATGGCAGTAATGTCTGCTTTGTAGCAGTTTAGGGCTTCCGCTAGTTGTTCGCTTGCACCTCTCCTGTTTAATGTTCTCACATTCCAGGTGCAGATACAAACGTCATTGTCCTTTTTTCGTTTAGCCGTGTCGTCAACAATAAAATCAGTCCTTTCCGAGGTTATTGGTTGCTTCATAACCGTTAGATTTTTCAATGGTTGGCTAGTTAAGCCAAAGCACAACCCCCAACCTGGAGGGCCAGTTCCAATTTGTTAGATTTTCCTAGGATACGGGGCCATCAGTATCCACTACGGGATTGAGCGCTGCCATTGGCCTTTCGGTTCATCCGCCACCAGGTCTGTTCAAGGGGCCTGACTAACCCTAGAAATTCCTAGACAAATTGTTGTCCGAATATGTCGAAGCAGCTTGTCTAGGTTCGCATGGGACAGCAGGCCGGGTATTCATTCCGTGCCATTCTGACCTGGCTGTTTATAGTGTTGCTGTTTTTCGTCGTGTTATCAACACTCGCGCTTATCGTTTAGCAAGTCCAATCCGGTTGGATGAAACCAGTAACCGATGGTTACCACTAGGAGGTAAAAAATAAGCACTTGATGTGTAGTCAGAGTGACAACACTGGGCATTGCCAAGTTAAAGCCAATCAGAGTCTACCCTCGTTCTGTCGGCAGCACATACTTAATCTTGTTCTTGTTTACTGATAAACCTATTTTCGACCCTCTTTTCTCTATATTTGATTCCCAATTTGGTATCGAATGCCTCGGTGATGTCGTTCTTAGCTTGGACTGTATACAAAACTGTACATCTGTATAATTATCTCTTAATGAGGTGGCAGAGCATTTCACCATTCACCTATCTGGGTCCGAACCACAGGCGGATGAGCTTACCAGACAGGGTATTACCCTTGATATTGTTATGCCAGTAGATATGTTAGGTATGCCCCTCGCTACATATTAATTACAGATAAAACTGGATGCGATCAAGAAAGCAAACCGCAGATGGATAAACGGCAAACCACGGCCACTCTGGCAACACTATAATCGAAAGCGCTCCATCTACAACAATGCTGAACAGATCTAACACCAGCACCATAATCGGTGTCCTTACATGACACTGTTCTTCATTGCAATGATTTCTGTAGAAGCTGATTCCTCACCTTCTCTGCTCTTGCCCAGCTCGCTCCACCAAAAAAAAACACCATCTGAGAAAATACTTGGCAATCTAGGTGAGCTGGCTAATGTTAATGTCAGAAACCGCCTACGCCTTAAAGTCATCTCTGAATGGTTCAATTCGGCGAACGAATACAGATAAAGTCGACAAATCCACGTGGTACCACAACGGAACTTTATGGTCTAAGTTTACACGCGCATCGTTTGCAGGCACTGCAACCTAATCTAAACCAAAGATTATAAAGTCATATGGATGACGCACTGCATACAAGAAAAATTGTTCTATGGCGGGTCGTACTGGCACAGCCCGCCATATTATTTGGATCTCGTTTCTCACGTGTGCACGTGCACACCAAGTGCACCTTGAAGCTGGTGAGCAAAAGTTTCTGTTTTTTGTTCTTAATGCGTCATTCGCATGGGGCAGCAGGCCGGGTGTTCATTCCATGCCATTCTGACCTGGCTGTTGCTGTTTTTCGTCGTATTATAAACACTCGCGCTTATCGTTAGATGACCCCAGTACCCGATGGTTACCACTTGGAGGTAAAAAATAAACACTTGATGTGTAGTCAGAGTGACAACACTGGGCATTGCCAAGTTAAAGCCAATCAGAGTCTACCCTCGTTCTGTCGGCAGCACATACTTAATCTTGTTCTTGTTTACTGATAAACCTATTTTCGACCCTCTTTTCTCTATATTCGTGGCGTTATTTTTTTTTTTTTTTTTTTTTATAATTTACACGTACTCAAGGGGTTATGAATACCCTTTTATATGTTACCATAGTACGAGCGTTAGAGAAGGGGAAGAAAGAGAGGATAGGAGAGATTTTGGATGTAGTGGAGACTTAAACTCCATGGGTGGTGTCCGAACTAGCTTCGGGGAGTCACTTTTTCTTGTGTTCGTTAAATTTGAAGAAATTCAAGATGGTGTGCATACTTTTAGGTATCGAATGCCTCGGTGATGTCGTTCTTAGCTTGGACTGTATACAAAACTGTACATCTGTATAATTCATCCATAAAAACGTCTAAGTCTAAACTCCAAACACAAACATCCAATGTAAATTTTAAATAGTTTCCGTTGAGAGTGATCTTCTTGTTCTGTAACGGAAAAATTGGTTATTTCTTCGTTAGTTTAAGTATTGTTCTAAAATATAATATCTGCTTACCCTTCGCTTAGTTAAGACGGATCTCAATGAAAATAAGAACAGAGTCCAATTTTACTTGTATTTACTATAAAAATAAAGGAGTAGGACTGGTGTAAAATATATTTTACCCGACTTTATAGGCTTCTAGTATGCAATAAATAAGATACATGACATATTCTTTCTTGGAAAGGCTATGTACAACCTCATTTTCTTCGGTTACACATTTCTTAAGAATAATATGAAAAAAAAAACATTTATAGTGGACTTCTGTTTAGCATGTTAATTTTTGTCCGAGGTCAACATTTTACCTGACCCTGTTTAAAGTTGGAGAAAACGTTTGTTTTCTGTCTTGTGTTGAATTTTGTGAAAACGTTCTAGAGAATAAGATGAATATTTCCTTGAGCGTTGCAGAAAGAAGCCCATTCTGGTAAAAGCTTATAATAGTTAAAGTTGTTAACAGGTTTTTTGATCCACGAACAATCCCGACTTGTAAGTTAGTGTTTTGAGGTGTTTTCTCGAGGCATCTTTTTGCCGTCCCCATCATTGAAGCTTTGAGCCTTGTCCTGGCTGAAAAGCAATGTAATATCCACGAAGTATATTAACATCTTCAGTGACATACCAGCGGCAATCAAATCCCTGGAATCCATTTCTTTCATATCGGAATCAGCCCACGAATGCCGATTATCTCTTAATGAGGTGGCAGAGCATTTCACCATTCACCTGAGCTTACCAGACAGGGTATTACCCTTGATATTGTTATGCCAGTAGATATGTTAGGTATGCCCCTCGCTACATATTAATTACAGATAAAACTGGATGCGATCAAGAAAGCAAACCGCAGATGGATAAACGGCACACCACGGCCACTCTGGCAACACTATAATCGAAAGCGCTCCATCTACAACAATGCTGAACAGATCTAACACCAGCACCATAATCGGTGTCCTTACAATACACTGTTCTTCATTGCAATGATTTCTGTAGAAGCTGATTCCTCACCTTCTCTGCTCTTGCCCAGCTCGCTCCACCAAAAGAAAACAACATCTGAGAAAATACTTGACAATCTAGGTGAGCTGGCTAATGTTAATATAAGAGACCTCCTACGCCTTAAAGTCATCTCTGAATGGTTCAATTTGGCGAACGAATATAGATAAAGTCGCTAAATCCACGTGGTACCACAACGGAACTTTATGGTCTAAGTTTACACGCGCATCGTTTGCAGGTACTGCAACCTAATCTAAACCAAAGATTATAAAGTCATATGGATGACGCACTGCATACAAGAAAAATTGTTCTATGGCGGGTCGTACTAGCACAGCCCGCCATATTATTTGGATCTCGTTTCTCACGTGTGCACGTGCACACCAAGTGAACCTTGAAGCTGGTGAGCAAAAGTTTCTGTTTTTTGTTCTTAATGCGTCATCAGTATGGCTTTATAATCTTTGCTAAACCTAAGCTAGTTTTTAGTTGTGAGTGTTTTTAATGCCTCAGTTTTTTTTAAACGGCTTACTGGCTGCAGTATGTTTACCCTATCCCATAGGATTATATTGGTTTTGATATATGGTTTATAAAATAGAGAAACAATTTCGATAGATGTACCGTAAAGTACATGGACCGACTCAGAATCGCTGCCTGAGTCGATTGAGCCGTCTGTCCGTCCGCCCGTCCGTCTGAATGTTAAGGATTTTTGGGCCTTAAATTTGGTATTGAGACTCCTTGTTTGACGAAGCAGAACAAGTGTAAACTTTTTTTTTTATCAAAGATAAGAAATTCTAAAAAAAGTGTCTAAGCTTTATATTAGGACAACGTTTTAGTCTTTATTTCAATTTAGCCACGCCCACGTTTTGGGGGCGTTTTATTAAAACAAAAAACAACTCATGGGATTAGTTTAAGAACGTTCGAAAACGTACTGATGTAAATATTGAAAGCAATGTAATATGCACTTCGTCTATATACCAGATTAACACAGGCCTAATTTTTAGGGCGTTTACAGAAAAAATGCAATACTTTGTTTTTTTCCGAACCATAAAAGATTTTTATAAACTGAGTGAGCAATTTATTGTGATAATGCCATTTTGTATGTACCATCTTCATAAAGTTTTAGCCACGCCCACTTTTTGGAGTGTATAGTTGTAGGATAGAATGTGAAAGGGCATTCAACGATTCGCAGTTCACACAGCGGATTGTTTTTTTTAATTGCGCAGATCAGTTAGTTGCTTTACAGATCAATAAATCCCAGCGATGGCCTTTTTCCCTTTGCATTTATATCGACCAGAGAATATTATTGATATAAATGAGTGATCCGACTTTTCTTCATGTAGTAATTATATGTGTATTTTGGGGTGTACTGTAAATTTTATTTTTCTATAGTTTATTTTATATTAATGGTAACAACCTCTAACCAAGACCAAAACGTGGCTTTTGCACAAATTATAAGGGCAAGTCAAAAAAAAAATCTATTCAGTCAATCTCTTGAGCCTTATGTTGAAATAGTTTTTGGAAGATTGGACGACCGTTTGAGCCGTTTCGAGGTTAACATGTTCCATCGATATATTTTTATATATTTTTAGAAACATTAAAAGCCAATTTAATTGCTATCAGTTCAGTTTGGAATACACAAGGGTATTTCAATAAGGAAAGTGTGCTTTAAAATATAAACAAAACTAGTTTTAATATTTTTATTTAAAAGATTATTTTATGGCACGAAGCATGGAATATTTTAAATATTCGTCTTGTCTTTAGTGGTGGGACATATTTGGGAGGATCAATGTTCGATGACTGCCTCATAAATTTGCGAGGAAAATGTTTCAGTACGCGAGGCCTAAATGCTAAGGACTTTTTTTTTATAATCAAATTAAACTAATTAAATATTTTTTTATTTGAATTCCACGTTCTAATATTGTTTTTTCTTTATTAAACAGATAATTCCACCCAACAAAACCAAGCCCTAGACAATAAGGATGATCCAAAATCGCCGATAGATGATAAATCTGAAACAGCTGATGAAGAGACCGTTAAGCGGTCAACATCTGTTGAAAATAAAAAACATACATCACCATCACATAACTTACCGAACAACAATCAGTTAATCTCATGTCCAACAGATCCATACAACTGTACTAATGGACCTCCACTTCCGGCGCTTCAAAATACTCAACCAGCTGTACCCAAGAAAGATCCAGCACTCGAACCATGTGACTTTGATGTAAAAATTGCTGATTTGGGCAATGCATGCTGGGTGCATCAGCATTTCACCGAGGACATCCAAACACGCCAGTATCGTTCACTAGAAGTTATTCTTGGTGCTGGTTACGATACATCTGCCGACATCTGGAGCACTGCCTGCATGGCATTTGAACTGGCAACTGGAGATTATCTCTTCGAACCGCATTCTGGTGAGAATTACTCACGCGATGAGGACCACATTGCTCACATAATCGAGCTACTCGGTTCGATACCGGTTCATATATATAAAGCATGCGGTGTCTACCATCAGCGCACATTTAATCGCAATGGCGAGTTACGAAATATAACCGGTCTCAAGCCATGGGGCTTAGTCGATGTTCTCAATGAGAAATACGAGTGGTCCCGCGAGGAGGCTGAATCGTTTGCTGACTTTTTACGGCCAATGCTCGAGTTTGATCCCAAGAAGCGAGCAACAGCTGCCGATTGTTTAAAGCACCCATGGCTGAGATAAAATACACTTTTCAACAATACTATTTATATACTTAATAAAATTAAAAGAATTTTCAAAAAATAGTGATTTTATGCCTACCATATCTGGTTGTTTGTCTTTTGCCTTAGACAAATGACTAGTTTATGCACACATACAACAACAGAAAAACATAAAGCTATTAAACAAAATAAGGCTATCTCACAATTTTTGAGATGTCTTCACAAAACATAAAACCAAATTTCGATTTGGAAATTTTAAAATTGTTATCACTTTGATTTTTTCTAGAAAATTTCCTTATTTCTAACATATTTCACATTTGATAACCAACAAAATTATACACAAAAACTTCTGATTTGTTTTGTTTTAAAAGAAGAAAATATTTTATTAAACCTAATCACATGTTATAATAATTTCCAATATACGCCCAATCACTAAGAGATTTCTTTTTAATTCTTGTTTTTTTTTTCTTTGCTCGTCCTATTCCTCCTGTGCCCAGTGTTCTTCCTTTTATTTATTGTTTATCGAGAAAAGAATAAAAACGCATACGTTACTCATAAGAAAGCATAACAAAATATAAATACATACAAAAAAAAAGAGAAATAACTAATTAGATTATAATAAACTATCTATAGTACATCTATGAATATGAATAATTTTATGTAGTTGTTTGTTGGCTGTCTGTTGAGGCAACAAAATTCAGCAGCTAAACCTCTCCATCCAGAGAGATATCGCGATAAACAAAAACCTCTAACATAATTAAATTATTTGTAAAAAAACAAAAACAAAAATAAAAATAAATCATTTATTAAAACCAATATATTTAAAGCTAATCATGAACAAACAAAATAATATAACATTGATACAATCCCAGAAAAATAATATAAAAAAAAATAAAGGAAAACACCAACGTATTTAGTAGTAGAAAAGTAATGAAAACCAGTAAACACAATTATATATCAACTCAATATACTATACAAGAATGAAGCTATGTTTATGGTATGATATCTAATATCTCTGTAACTGATTACAAAAAAAAAAAAAAAACAACAACTCAAAGAATGAAGCAAACCTTCAAACTGGAGAAATATCTGAGGATCTTTTAAATGAAGAGGATCTTCATTAGAGAGAGAGCAATAAATTGTTATCTTAGCACATAATATTTTATAGTTTTTCTTACATTTTGTTGTTGGCTTTTGAGACGGATCGTTTGTGTTTTCTGGAAAGAGAAATAAAACAAATTTTAAATAAGTTATCCATATTTTTGTGTTACATAATTTGGTTGCGTGTTTTTTGCATGAACGTATTCATGCCTATCGCGAATTTAAATTTTCCCGGAGAAATTTTCCCATTCAGCAATCTGATTTACATTGCTGACAAGGGAAAAATTCCCGAAAAAACTTATTCGCGATAGGCCTGAATGCTTTCCACATACGCTGTATTATTTTGATTTCCACTAAATTGTGTTAACAATCTTTTGTACACTGCTCTAACTGGCTATTTAAATTTTTATTTTGTGTTTTGTCTATGCGCGGGCGCCCATTGGTTTGAAAATGTTAATTGTATTTATTTTTTGTTGAATATTGCAAGGAGAGTTGTCCTTTGCTTCGGAATAAAGATACACTTTATAAAAAAACAAAGTATTTTCAATATTGAATGTAAACATTTAGAAGAGGTCAGTTCATGTAACAAAAATATTTTTACTGCTTCATTTTGTTGTTTTTATTACTTATTTTAACATACAAACAAATAGGTAAGTGAGAGAGAAACAAGTTGGAGAAATTCTGTGAATTGGCAAACTACGGTCACTTTACTTAGGTGGCGCTACAGTCCGGAATGAACCTGGGCCTCAACCAACATGCCTCTCCAATTAGTACGGTCCTTAGCCAACTGCCTCTAGTTGCGCATTCCAAGTTGGTTGAGGTCGGTTTCTACTTGTGCGCGCCACTTAAGGCGAAGTCTTCCTCTACTGCGCCCGACGTCTGGCTGGGAATCGAAGATTCAGCGATTCGGAGTATTGGTGTCCATTCGTTCTACATGTACTAGCCATCTTAAACGTCCAATGTGGAGTTTTTTTTTTGACCAGGGGCATGTCGCCATCTTTAATCCAATGCGGAGTTTTTTTTTGACCAGTGGCATGTCGCTGTACAGCTCGTATAGTTCTTGGTTGAGTCTACGTCACCATAGCCCATCAACGCAAATGGGACCGAAGATTTTTCGAACAATTTTCCTCTAAAATCGACCAAGGATTTATTCATCCGGTTTTGAGACGCTCCGTGCTTCAGCGCCGTAGAGCAGGACTGGGGTGATCAGGGTCTTATATAGGACCTCCCTAGTAGTTCGAGTGAGCGCTTTACTACTTAATTGCCTTCTTAGCCCGAAGAAACAGCGGTTGGCAAGAGTAATTCTTCGTTTAATTTCTGACGAGATGTTGTCAGAGTTAATAGCGCAGCCGAGATAGACAAAGTCCCGTACTACATCAAAGTTATATCTGTCAAAGGTGACGTTCTGTCCAATTCGTCGATGTTGTGTGTCCTTTTGTGTTGACAGCATATACTTTGTCTTGCCCTCATTTACTGCTAAAACCATTTTTGCCACTTCTTTCTCTATACTAGCAAACGTGGCTATGACATCACGTTGGGTCGGCGTATGCTAGTAGTTGTACCGATTTTTGGAAAATTGTGCCTCTGGTGTTGGCTCGTGAGATTTGCACAATCCTCTCAAGAATCAAATTGAAGAAGTCACATGATAGCGCATCGCTTTGCCGAAATAGTTTTTTGGTATCGAATGTGTCGGTGAGGTCTTTTCCGACCCTGATGGAGTAGTGAGAATTCTCCATCGTCATCCTACACAAACGGACGAGTTTGGGCGGTATACCAAAACTATACATGGCTCTGTATAGTTCGTCTCCACAACTGCTGTCGTATGCGGCTTTGAAATCGATGAATAGGCAAACTACGGTCGATAGCAGAAATTTTCACATGTGTTTTAAGTAATTTGTTTATAGCAAAAGAAACAAATATTTTACAATATTTGACTCAAACACTTCCCACAGTTTTTCCTAACTTATTCTCTATATGAGAAAATTAACCCTTACTCCATAAAATGCAAAAGTACGTGACAAGATTATCAGTCTTAAAATTAATTTAAGACAAAATGCAGTTGTAAAGTATTTTTGTGTTGCAGATATATAGGGTTATCGGGAATTCTTTTTCTAAAATAGTCCTACAAGTTTATGTAGCCTATAGCAATTTTTTGCTGTCAGATTCCAGTCCAGATTGAGGAATGCCAATAGGGCCAACTAGTGAGCAAAAGACTTACTTAGTCTTGCAGTTGACTGTTTGGTCAATTAAAAGACCAATGAAGGCATATAGAACTCTGCAACCAAGCACGACGCATTCATGACTGCCGACAGCAAGCTGCAACAAATATCGAAATCAAATCAAAAATTTGTTTTTAAAGAAATTTGAAAAAAAAGTTTAATAACCTTATTGCGAAGGTCAACTATCAATTGATAATTGAAATCTATCAATTAATTCTATCGAATAGTATTGTGACTGTCAACTGGCAATATAATTGATCCATTGTGAAGCGAATGAAAAACATATGAGAAGACTACAATTCACTGTGTGGATCGTTTTGTACCCTATTCTATCCCATCCTTAAGACAAATATCCCAAAATGTCGGATTTATGGCGATGAAATATAGAAAATGTCATTGTCATAACATATTGTTCAGGCTGTTTATCAAAATCATTTATTTAAAACCGGTTCGACAAAAAAACAACGTTTTTCGCATGGTTATGCTATGTGGTTGTGTATAAAAATGGTTTTTGTATGAAAACGCCTCCAAAAAGTTTGCGTGGCTTAAAATGATATATCGAAGAAATGTTTTTATTAACAGAACCAAAAATTTTGCATCACCATTTTTTTCGAAATGTTCTAAAATTTACCGAAAAATGTGGGCGTTGCAAAAAAACTTTGTATGGGCGAAATAAAGGCATTAGGATTGTCTAGATATCTTGTTCAGACCGTTTTTTTAACGGTTTGGCCTAAAATTAGGTTTTTCTAAAAAGTGGGCTTGGCAGAAGGCGGATTTCAATTGTTCGAACAGCACGTACAAGGATCACATGTACCAAATTTCATTATCCTAGCTCAAAATTTAAGGCCCAAAAACCGGTTACCTACAGACGGACGGACGGACGGACGGACGGACAGACAGACATGACTTAATCGACTCAGCTAGCGATTCCTAGTCGATCCATATACTTTGAGGAATACCTAGCTAAATTATTTCTCTATGTTACAAACTATGTATCAAAACTAATAAACCCCTATGGGGTAGGGTATACAAATCGGTATTGTAAAGATCGGGACTACATGATGGCCACAGTAAACACCTTGTCCCGCTGACTTCAAACCATTCGCGGACTGTTCTTGTCGTAAGAATGGGAGCATTGTCTTGCTGAACAATAAAATGTTCACCCTCCGGAATTTATCCAAATTCGTCCAGGGCATATTCCAGCATCTCCCTGTATTTTGTACCATTCATTATGGGTGGTACCAAAGAGTATAGAACTACATAGAGTACGCATCACAGCAAAACATTTTGTAGCCGTTTCAGACGCGGGCGGTAAGTTCGAAGGGGAAATTTCGTAGATCATATGCGTCGGAAAGGCTGTTGTTTGATGATGGGGTAGCAATGTGAACACTGGGGTATCAATATCAGTACCCCACATAGAAAATTTTCGTTGTATGAAATGCACACTCTATGTAGTTCTATACTCTTTGGTGGTACCCACATCAAAGGGAATTTTCTATGGAATCCAAACGCACCCCAACCCTACGGAGTGCCGGCTCATTTTCACTGCTTATTCGTCTCGCAAATCACGCCAATAATGAGCCTGGCTTCATGTGAATTAATATTCTTTCCTGGGGCGCTAAGAACGCTTGATCGACCAGATCTTCTGGCAGAGCCACAATTTTTATCCGTATTGACAAAATTACAGACAACGGTAAGGGATCGTCATATCTTGGTAGCAATTGATCGATTTGAAAGACCGTGCTCTTTATGAGTAGTGATTATTGCATGGCTAAATTAAGATTCAATATTTTCATTTCGAGTCGCAAGAAGTGCAATTTACCTATGAAATTACCGCTTAAATATTTTTACACACTTTAAATAAAACAAAAACTTAATACTTTAAGAACCAGTGTCTTTATAAATACTTATTTCGCCTTTTTTGCACCACTTCTTTGAATAGTAATAACAATTTAATTTGTTTCTAAACTGTTCTTCTTGATTGATTTACCTAATTTTCGGGTAAACATAAGGTTAGCGTAATGTAAGCAGTTCAGTCGCTACATCAAATTGAACAGTTCGAGAATGATTGTCTTTATACTTATTTCGGTCACTGTATCATATTATTTATACATTTCAAGGTAAAGCATCCTACCTTGAAAGGTAGGTAGAAAGTACAAAACCGAATTTTATTCTACAGGAAAAAAAACTTACTGGCCAACTGATGTTACACAAATTCCGTATTTTTCGATTCGATTTTTTCATCGTAAAAGGTCTGCCGTCTAATCGAATCAAAGTTGAAAATGCTTTGATCTTTGCTCTGACAATTCTCCGGTCATTCTAACTACGAGCGAGTCAATCATTAAATCCCACCCAGACTAACGAACGGAAAAACTAACTGGGAAGGCCTAATGAATGATATTGAAAATAATATCCAGTCGAACATATATCGCTTAGATTCTCATTAGAACTCGAAGTCGCGGTTGACTCCTTTACCGATACCGGTGAAAAAGCAGCATGGAATAATACTCCTCAACAACGCAAAATAGAGAGCTATAGTAATATCAAGGTACCCACCGGAAATAAAAGATTTGGTTAGACAAAAAAGAAAATCTCGAAAAAGATGGCAGCAAACTCGTGCCCCGCAAGATAAAACACACCTCAATCGGGTTGAGTAATTTGCTATCAAATTCTATTAAAAAAATTTAAAAACCATGCAGTAAGAACTTATCTACAAAGCCTAACCGCTGAAAAGGAATCGAATAATTCGCTGTGGAAAGTAATTAGAGTCATAAAACGGTCAAAAACGCTGTGCCACCAATTAGAATAACTGAAAACGATTGGGCAAAAACCGATAAGGAAAAAGAAGACGTTTTTCCCGCAAATCTTGAGGAAACATTTAAACAATTTGATGGTCCAGAAAACATTAATTTATTCGAGACTACAACCAATAATAATATAGTTGGATATGCAAGTATTGCCGAGCTGGAAATACAGAAACTAAAGCCTAAAAAAGCTCCAGGTTATGACCTGATTACAGCAGAACTTCGCGGAAGTGATTATGGTTCTCAAACCAGAAAAATCATCGAATGCAATAAAATCTGACAGACCTATTTCACTTCTTCCAACAATTTCAAAAGTTTTTGATAGAATATTACTCTGTCGGTTACAACCCATTATTGATCAGAAACGCCTTTTACCTGACAATCAATTTGGGTTTCGAAGTAAACATTCGACTGTGGACCAAGTTCATCGAATTACTGTTGTAATTGAGAAAGCTTGATGTAATTTGCTCAGCCGTATTTCTTGACGTGTCACAAGCTTTTGACAAGGTTTGGCATAGAGGCCTTCAATACAAACTTAGACAAGTTCTGCCTGAAAAAATTATGAAATGCTCATGTCGTATCTTGAGCATAGACGCTTCCGTGTGGAACTTGGAAACGAATATACGGAGTTCAAAGAAATATTGGCAGGAGTACCCCAAGGAAGCGTTCAAGAGTGGTCCTTGTACCTCCTATTTACATGTGATATCTCACAAACAAACGATACAATAACTGCCACATTTGCTGACGATACAGCTATACTAGTAGTTGGCACAACAATAGAGAAAAGAAATATGAAATTGAAAAACGCTCTTAACTAGGTTATTGAATGGACAAAATCCTGGCGGATAGCACTTAACGAGAGCAATTCGATTCATGTAAATTTTTCGAATAAACGGACAAACAATTTGCCAGTATTTCTCGATACGGTTCGAGTCCCTTTAGCAAATGAAGCGAAATATCTCGGAATGACACTCGATGCGAAATTAAAATGGAAGTCGCATGTAAAAAAGAAATGCGAAGAACTTAAAAATATATACAGAGAACTGTACTGGTTACTCGGAAAATATTCGAAGCTTAACCTTGATAACAAGCTGCTATTATACAAGCAAGTGCTAAAGCCGGTCTGGACATTTGGTATACGACTTTAGGGTAGTACCAGCGAAACGAATCTTAAACATTTTATAAACTTTTGAAAACAAATGTTAAGTTCATTCGTCAATGCGCCGTGGTATTTAAGGAATGAAGATCTACGCAGAGAGGTACTCCCGCGGTTAAAGATGAAACGAAAAATTTTGCACGCAAACATAAAAAAACGAAACAAACTTATTGCGGCATCTTCAAGGAACTAAGCCCTTAGATTTGGCTCGATAATAACAAACCGCGGTATAAATTGCGGAAAAAGCAGGAACTCTCAAATGAAAGTTACCTGCCAAACATTCATCACTCGTGATAAAAAAATTGCTGGATAAGTCGCACACTTAGTTGCAATGCAAATACAAAAATAGTGGTTTTAGTGAGTTAAAGTCTCACCTATGAGATTTTCACCAGCTAACGGAAACAAAAAAATATTATACATAGGCTCAACAAGTATTAAATAATCGATGCAGCCCAAACTCAACCTTTTGCACTGTCGCAGGTTCTTAAATGTTTGGCACTGCTCGAAGGTTTTTAAAGGGGTTCAATCTTTTTCATATTTCATCACGACTCTTCCCGATTAGATGGAAAACAGCATTTGTCCATTCTGTCGCTAAAAAAAGCGAACCTTCTTTCTAATCATGGAAACGCTGATAAATGCTGAACTATAATAGTCGAATCTGTATTTCCTTCCGAAAATCAGTCATTTCGAAATAAATTTAAGTTTAGCTGTGGAATCGGTACTCTGTAACACGTTCGATTTGTAAAAAATTAGGGTGAGTTCCAAAATGCATCAGAAGCGATTTAGATGCAGTCAATATTAATTATCAATCGTTTTATTCTGAAATTACTATGAGAAACATGTTCAGGGTATTGTTCAATAGTCTTAACAAAATGCATAGATTTAGAAATCTTCCGCCGGAATAGCTTAGGTTTTAATACTGATAAGGCTGTTGCACGTGAGTTTTTGCTAATTTATCAATTTCCTTATCGTTAGTAAACTGAGATAGCTATTGGATTCGGCTGGTTTATCCATACACTCAACTATCTGATTTAAAATTCGTTTCAAATTATTTTCGATTTAGCAAATTGTTGCTCTGTATTAAATGCGTTTTATGCAAATCATCAAGGTTGAATTGAAAATGCATATCAAAAGGGTAGTAGATATAAACGTATTGAAAAAATTTAGCCAGCCATACTATTGATGGTTTTCCACTTGTATCGATTTTTTTTTAAACCAAAACAAATACAAATTGGGATGTTGCAACTGTGATTGTTGCACAAAAAAATTATGTATATAAAAAAGAAAATGTATTCTGTTGCTTTTTGGATACTTACTTACTTAAATGGCGCTATAGTCCGGAATAAACCTGGGCCTCAACCAACATGCCTCCCCAATTAGCCCGGTCCTTAGCTACCTGCCTCCAGTTGCGCACTCCCAGTTGGTTGAGGTCGGTTTCTACTTGTGCGCGCCAATTAAGGTGAGGTCTTCCTCTACTGCGTCCGACGTCTGGCTGGAAATCGAAGACTCTGCGAGCCGGAGTATTGGTGTCCATTCGTTCTACATGTCCTAGCCATCTTAAACGCCCAATGCGGAGTTTTTTGCCCAGGGGCATGTAGATGGACAGCTCGTATAGTTCCTGGTAGAATCTTCTTTTCCATAGCCCGTTAACGCAAACGGGACCAAATATTTTTCGA
Organism: Rhingia rostrata; assembly: GCA_949824845.1. Lineage (NCBI taxonomy): Eukaryota > Metazoa > Arthropoda > Insecta > Diptera > Syrphidae > Rhingia > Rhingia rostrata. Next base: position 33,272,643 of record OX463758.1, read on the forward strand.
AGAATTTTCCTCTCAAATCGACCAAGGATTTCTTCATCCGCTTTTGAGACGGTCCTTGATTCAGCGCCGTAGAGCAGGATTGGGATGATCAGGGTCGTATATAGGATCTCCTTAGTAGTTCGAGTGAGAGCTTTACTATGAATTGCCTCCTTGGCAAAAGTAATTCTTCGTTGATTTTCTGACGAGATGTTGTCAGAATAGCGCAGCCGAGGTAGACAAAGTCCCGTACTACCTCAAAGTTATATCTGTCAATGTTTACGATCTGTCCAAATCGTCGATGTGTTCTTTCGTGTTGACAGGATATACTTAGTCTTGTCCTCATTTGCTGCTAAACCCATTTTTGCCCCTTCCTTCTCTATCCTAGCGAACGTGGCTAAGACATAACGTTGAGTCCTACCAATGCTGCCAATATCGTCGGCATGTGCTAGCAGTTGCACCGATTTTTGGAAAATTGTGCCTCTGGTGTTGGTTCGGGAGTTTTGCACAGTCCTCTGAAGAATCTAATTGAAGAAGTCACATGGGTTTTTTCCAGGATCTGCCGCAGTGTGAAAATTTTATCGGTTGTGGATTTTCCTGGCCTAAGAACACACTGATAAGGGCCGATCAGGTTGTTGGTAAACTGTTTCAGGCGTTCACATATTACGGCAGACAGAGTCTTGTAGGAGATGTTGAGGAGACTTATGCCTCTGTAGTTGGCGCAGTTAAGAGGTTCTCCTTTTTTGTAGATTGGACAGACGATGCTGAGGTTCCATTTTTCGGCTGATTTGGCTTACCAAGCCATCTCCGCCGGCTTTATAAAGCTCAGCGGGGAGGCTGTCATTACCGGCAGCTTTAGTTTAGATATTGCTATCATCACTCCATTCAGGTCGGGTGGTTGGCAGTCTTCGCTGTTGTTGCCAATATTAAATGGTTGAATTGGCTAGGATGGTGAAACTATGGTTGTTGAAGAAAAAATTTAGATAAAACAAGAAAATGTATTCTGTTGCATTTTGGTTGGACAATGACAATAGTGAAGGGACATACGGGACATATAATATGGAAATAAGTAATAAATGGTGATACTCGATTGGTAGAAAAGATTCGTGTCACCGCTAGCTATTATTTTGTTTCTTTTAGTTTTGTTCAGAACTTTCGCCTGTCAAAGGATGTTTTTTTGTATGTTTTAAATTACATATGAGATTAGCTTGCTGCTACTTTGAGGTTCACTGGAAATCCTGCATTATAAAAAGTAGCTGATACTCTTAAGTTTTTTGCAGACAGCCTCCGTCTGCTAAAATCAGTACCAAATAGGACATGATTACAGTCCACGACGGATATAAGAAATCTCTTAAATCAAGAAAAACAACAAATCAAAAACAACTGATATAAGAAACGATGTTATATTATTATATGAAATGCTCCAACAGAAACAATTCAGAGAAAAAGATCATTTGTGAGATAAGCTTTAAAAATAGTTCAGTTTTTAAAGTTTAAAGTTGTTTATTAATTCATTGTGAAACAAAAAATAAAAAAGGTATTCCATATGACATATGTATGTCTTATTGATTGTATGTATATACGACAGGGTACATACACTATAAAAAAAAATCATTCCTACCTAATTACATACTTATAAAAACATATGAGAAGGCCACAACCCGCTGTGCGAATCGTTGAATACTCATCCTATTCCATCCCTAAATTAAACATTCCCAAAACGTGGGAGTGGCATTTTCACAAATTACTGGTCAGCCAGTTTGTTAATTATTAAATTGTTTGTAAAAACAACGTTTTTCTATTGCATATGCCATAGGGTAAAGTTTAAAAATCGTTTTTGTAGGAAAACGCCCTTAAAAAGTGGGCGTGAGTCAAAGTAATATATGGAAGAAATGCAGCTTAGATTAATTGAAAGTATTTGCATTAATTTTTTTCTATTTTATTTATATTTGAATAGAAAATTAAAGCACGGTAATAATGCTATGGTGGTTATGAAAATATTGCTTATCTTTCAATAACTCAAAGCTTTGTATAAATTCAAGATAAATGTGCATTTTCGGATTTGCTTTTTGATATATTAGATTTTTAGTCCGAAAATTTTACTTTCGGATTTAATTTTCGATATATTAGATTTTTAATCCGAAAATTTTACTTTCGGAACGAAAAACAGAGTGAGGCTCCAGGTCCGTAAATGTGGCCAAGGAAATCGTAGGTCAGTTCGGATACTCATGGCGAGAGTAAATTAAAACCGTTAAAGGATGACAACAAAGAAGTTTGACAGAAAGAATCAAACAAAATAATTGGCCATGTTCCAAATTTCAGATTACAACAGGAAAACAAGGTAAGGTGATGTGAAAAGCAAAATCTTAATGAATGGTTAGGTAAATATAAAACTGCCAAGGACAACTTTTATTTTCAATTTAATTTTCTACACATATAGATTTTAATTAACTTTTATCTATTAGAATAATTATATTTTATCAAGTAATATCTCCAATAAGCCTCTAGTAATTTTACTCAAATCAAAAACATTTGCATGACAGTTCAATGCGTACTACTTCGACTGTTCGACAGTCATTTCCTTTTTATTTTCACGTGACTATAGTGGCCGATTGACCAATGAGAACAGATCCTCATCACAGTTAACTTACTACAACTGAGACCCAGAACACGGCCATTCTTTGAATTGTTCAAAATATACACAGAAGTGTGTATGTTTTGTAGATTTATCTTAGTAATTGAGTTCGTAAGAATAATCTTAGAACGACTTATAGACAAATCACTAAAATGAAAAGATAATTTTTTTGTGTCGTTTTTCTTATAATAAGAGTATTTATGCAACGTCGTAAGTTTACGACGTGCAAGAAATTGTAACTTTACGACGACGGTACATGAACGCCCCTACAACTGTCCCATTGAATAATGTCATAAACCATACATAATTATACCCTATCCCATAGGGTATATTAGTTTTGATACATATTTTGTAACATAGTGAAATAATTGAGCTAGGTATACCTCTAAGTATATGAATCGACTCAGAATCGCTAGCTGAGTCGATTAAGCCATGTATGAGCTAGAATGATGAAATTCGATGCACGTGATCGCTGTTGCTCCCAGCAGAACTGGTGTAAAACGGTTTGAAATCGCCTACTGCCACACTCTTTTTTAGAAAAACGTAGTTTTTGGCTAAAAGTGTCTGAACAACACGTCTAGACAATCCTAATGTTTATATTTAGTCTAAACAAAGGTTTTTTTCGGTCAAACTATAACACACGAAAAAACTTTTGATGCAAAGTCATTGGCTATGATAATATCAACATTATATTCACCCATATATTATTTTAGCCCACGCCCACTTTTTGGAGGCGTTTTCCTACAAAAACCACTTGTCGCGATACGCCATACCAGATGCAGGAGAAAAATGTTGTTTTTTCTCGAACCATATACAATTTTTATAAACTGTCTGAGCAATAAACATTTTAGAGATATTAATTTGAAGGATGGGATGGGATAGCGTATAAAACGACCCACACAGTGGATTGTAGCCTTCTCATGTGTTTACACCCTATCCCATAGTGGTATATTAGTTTTGATACATAGTTTTTAACATAGAGAAGATAGATGTAGCTTAAAGTGTATGGATCGACTCAGAATCGATAGCTGAGTCGATTAGCCATGTATGTCCGTCCGTTCTTCCGTACGTCACCAGTTTTTAGGCCTTCAATTTTGAGCTAGAATGATGGAATTCGGTACACGTGTTTGCTGTTGCTGCCAGCAGAACAGGTAAACACATTTTTGAAATCCGCCCACTGCCGCGCCTTTTTTTTTTGATTAGAAAACCGTCATTTTAGGCAAAACCATTAGAGATTTTGAAAAAGTTTCTGAACAACATATCTAGACATCTCTAATGTCTATATTTCGTCTATACTAAGTTGTTTGCCACGCCCACTTTTTGGGGGCGTTTTCAGTAAAAAAAACGTTTATCAGTAAAATCATTTGCATACCTTACACCATACCATATATGCAGGTCAAAAATTATCTTTTTTGTCGAACCATAGAAATTTTGATAAAATGTCTCAACCAGCTTATCTAAATCGTTTTCTATGATCCATCCTTGTTTTGTTTTTAGCCACGCCTCCTCTTTGGGGACATTTAATTTTATAATGAAATGTAATAAGGTATGAAATTATTCGCACAATGTGTTGTACCTTGTCATTTGTTTATTTTAAAACATGGCCATATTAATTGAATGTTCAAAAAAAATGTTCTTAATCGTTTTGAGACGATTTAAATGTATTTTCAAACCTAGGACGGAGATTTATTTTACCAACGCGTTTGCGTTTCTGCTTTACTTCTTACTTAGACATACGGCATATGTATTAACGCAGTAAACATGAATAACACTAAATAACGCAAATCTATATGGAAAAACCTATAATTTTAAATAACTCAATCACTATCCTGAAAGTGTCAAAGTATATACTTACAATAGAATAAATACGAACAACTGAAGATGAAAAAAAACGTTATTACAAATAAAATTAGGTACTAAACATTTGACTATAGATAATAGTACTTACTAATAATTAGTTAGCTAAGCAAGTTCGCTAAGGTGAGTTATTTAAATAAAACGAATCATAAAAAATATTTTTATATATTTACCTGTTATTATTTAGATTATAAAAGAGAGATAAAAGATTTTATAAAAGAAGACATTTTTTAAAAGCAGATGCAATTATTTTTTATTTATGTATTTATAAGTTTATATCGTCGGTTCAAAGGTAAAAGTCATTAAGTAACAAAATAGAGAAAAGGAGAAAATGTGATTTAAATACATTTTTTGGTTTTAAATTTCTAATAATGCAGATCAAAATTGGATTTCGATTTTTGCTTATTATCTACTTTTATGATCTTGATGTTATAATTTTTATTAGCAAGAAATATTAGTTTTTACGGTACTTATTTCAAATAACAACTAGTGGTGGGTGCACGACTGAGTCGCACGCAACTTTCTCTTTCACAACGAGTTAATTGACTTTTTTTTTAACAATTTGGCCCAAATAAACAAAAATATTTATTTCGATTAATGGTGTAAGAATAGTATAAATGATGTCGAAATGAGATTATACGAACGTTTATTCCGTAATTGAAAGTAATCGGTGTTCAAGTGAATTATAATGATTTTCCGTTATTGGCCAAAACTAAAATTGGCGTTTGGGGATAGAAGGGCCTAAATCAATTATATGGAATTCATTAAAACTGTAATAGTAGTATACAAATTAAATTTCATTAAATTTGGCAAAATAGTTTGAAAGAAATTGGCAATTTCCTTTATATGGCCTAAATGCAAAAATCCGTTATATGGATTTTCTCGAAAAAAGTTGGTATGCAGTTTTGTTGAAACTCATATGCTTATAATATATAAGAAGCTTAATCGTTGGACCCGTTTTTGAGCAAATTGAGGTTATGTATGATTTTTATACGGCAGTTACCAGTAATAACATAGCTAAAAGCAACCAAAAAAAAAAAAAATGGCCTAGAATTATGACGCTGGATATTAAGTTTGAAGAAAGTCGGTCAAGTCGTTTAGCCTGGACAAGTGTACGGACAGACGGACCGACGAAGCGGCGAACGGAATTCCAAAAACCACTTTTTTGAGTTCCGCTATCATCGTAATGTTAGAACCAATCAAAATCTCGAGGTCGAAAATTTTCACGAAAACAATATCTTTCTCATTGCAAGAGAAAGTTAATAAAGAAAGCAAAGTTCAGACATTTGGAAAGCATTTTTTTTGTGTATGTTTTTCGTATACAAGGTTTTTTTTCCTTCGCCTGTATTTCTAAATACGGTTCGAGTACCTTTCGCACATGAAGCGAAATATCTCGGAATGACACCCGATACAAAATTAATATGGAAGTCGCATGTAAAAAGAAATGCGACGAACTTAAAAATAAATACAGAGAACTGTACTGGTTAAAAAATTAAATTAAATTGATGGCGCAACAGGCTCGTTAATACCCAAGGGCTAGCTTTTTTCTCACAACCGTTCATGTGTGCTTGTGTACTTCTTTGCACGATGGCGGGACCTCCTGTTTAATGTCGAATCCGAACGGCTAAGTTGAGATAAGCTATTCATTTGTCAGATCATCACGAGAGGAGGGCCAGTGAAAAACTATTTAGGTGTTGCTACGGCTGGGAACCGAACCCAGACCTACTGCGCGGCAGTTCAACGCACTAACCATCGCTCCACTGAGCCCCCGAACTGTACGAAGCTTAACCTTGATAACAAGCTGCTATCACACAAGCAAGTGCTAAAGCCGGTTTGGACATATGGTATATAACTATGCGGTTGTACCAGTGAAACGAATCTAAACATTTACAAACATTTGAAAACAAAATGTTAAGATCATTCGTCAATGCGCCGTGGTACATAAGGGAAGTTCTACACAAAGGTGTGGGTATTCCCGCGGTTAAAAATGAAACAAATTTTTTCATGAAAACATACAAAATGTTTATTAGGACACGTTAACACAACGGTCCTCCAAATTCTTGACGAAACAAATTTGTTGCGGCGTCTTCAAAGAACTAAAGCCTGATAACCACAAATTGCGGATAAAGCAGGAGCTCTCAAGGAAAGTTATCTGCAAACATATATATTATACTAAAGATGAAACAATTGCTAGATGAGTCGCATACATAATTGAAATACAAATACGAAAAGGGTGGTGGTTTTAGTGATTAAAATTTCACACAACTCTGAGCTCATGAACATTTCCACCAGTCCACGGAAAAAATTCACGGTTTCGATTGCAGAATGCATAAAATCGTACTTCATCTGTGAATGCCCCGACTTTTGCAAAATTTTACTTAATTTTTTTTCTACATGAGCTATGTTTTCAACTGCGTAGAGCATATACCTGACACTTGCTGCTGACGTTTTGTCCCCCCCACAGGCATCACAAAATGACAATATCTCGGTGAATTTTGTTTACAACGATTTTAAAAAATTATCGATACTGATCCTTGCAATATCGTGCACTCAAATAGAAATATTACAAGCTTTCGCACAAATAATTAAGTTTTTTTCCGCTAGATGAGCGAGAAAAGGAACCAAATATTCATAAGTACTGAACGTTACCCCTATGCCACTATGTTGCATTAAAAACACAAAACAAATGAAATAGCGATTTTCCCTCTGAAGAAAAATTAAATGCCTACACTTAATGATTTTTCAAATTTCGTAACTCCTGTGAAAATTACAATTATCGCTCATTGAATATTTTCAGCTATAAAACATGAAAAATTTAGCAATTTTTTTCAATATTCATTTTGAGCAATATGGTGGATACTTATTGATTTTTATCTTTAAACCGATGATATGTTATTTCATATTAATAACAAATAATTGAAATAATAGTATAATTAAGATTAACACGATCAAAGTAAATTTATATTTATTTAAATAGTAATTTAAATATTTACTTATTTTCAGGTTTAAAATAAGAAAAAATAAATTATATAGTAATTGGAAGACGTAGTTTCAATGTTCTTAATATATTCTTTGTTGACTGAGTATCGATCTATTAAAATGTTCTTTACTAATCACTTTCCTTATTGAAGTGGCGCAACAATCTGGATGAAGCTAGGTCTCAACCAACATGCCCCAACAACCTTCCATGTCCTGAGTTATGTAACTACCTCCTGTTGAACAATCCAATTTATGTCGACTTTTACTTGTGCGTGCTACTTGACCCGGAGTTTAAATTTGCGAATATGAAAATTATTAATTCTTTAATGGTGTTAGTTTTGTGAGAAGTGTACAACTTTCAAGTGGCAGTAGGTTCTAACAGTTGGGATAAATTACCTGGTATTACAATACAGTAAAGTTATACCCGCCAGTAATTTACCGAATAGTGAAGGATATACGCAGAATACGTAAACGCAGAATGCACTTGCGTAAAAGACAAATCATAAACAAAGTCAAGTACACAGTCATCGCAGTTGTCGACCTATTCGTTAACAAAATTCTTGGAACAAACAATTGACAGTCAAGCCGCTAACATCCAGGACTTGTTTCTAACCTCTCACTCTAATAAATACACGATCCACTTGTTATCGCCTCTAGGCACGTCAGACCACTGTGCAGTATCAGTTAATTCCCCGTACTCCAACCACAAAGTTAAAGAACAAATTCATAAAAGAACTGTATGGCAATACGAGAAAGCCAACTGGGAAGCTCTAAACGGTTTCTTTAATAATTTTAACTGTCTTTATGCTTCCTCGATAGTGACGTGGATGCTACTGCCGATGCGATAACTTACATTATTCTCCTGGGTATGAAATCCTTTATCCCTCACCGGGTAAAGAGTATCAAACGGAAGGTAAACGGATGGTATGACTCGAGCTGTAAAGAGGCTTTTAGGGTGAAAGAGTTATGGTTTCGGTCATATAAGTCCAACCATACTGAGGAAAACAGTTTAAAATTCCAACGAGGCAGAAGTGACTGCAATTCTCATAGAGTTTCAAATTCTTCCATGACCAAAAGTTGAGTCAAAAAATTCTACTATTTCGCAAAGTTACTAAAAACTTTTGGTTGTTTGTAAAAAAAAACATTAAGAATTCAACCTCATCTTCCATCCTAACATTCATTTACAATGGCATTCCAGGTGGCACTTTTCTAGACAAAGCCAATCTGCTCGCTGCTCATTTTGCAGCCAATTATACGCTGCCAGATTGGGCCCAGTCTCCCCCTGTAGTAGAGAACGTAGAACATTCTATAGGACCCCATAATTCTGAAGAGGTGTTCTGCAACGCTGGTAAAAACCACTGCTTAAGCTTTTCAATGTCAATGAGCCCTTGTCTGCAACTTCCAATCCAATCCATTCCTTCGCTGATGACAGTACCCTCAGCTTTTCAAATTCGTTGCAGAATTTACGCCCTTAAACTTCGGACCCCTCGGAGAGGACTGATTTTATTGTTGACGACCTTGCTAAACGAAAAAAGGACAACGACGTTCGTATATATGTAGCCGACACAGTCGAAAAAAACTGACGTCACATATCAACCACCATCTACATACATCCACTCGTTAGAAAAGGAAAACAGGCGATTCAACTTAACGAACGGTTCAACAAGGAATACGAAACAACGCGAAATAATGAACGAGAAATCTTCGGCAGTCGACGGCAGATGTTCAACAAAAATATTTAGTACGACTTTGCTTCTCATGCACTCAAGAACTGCTTTGATCTGTGACACAAATGTGACTGTCTAAAAAAAAATAAAATAAAAACTTTGTATAAAACAAACAAAAAAGTCTTTTACGGCAAGAGCACTAAAAACTGGTGACCCCGACGTGATTTCGAAATTAAGTGCCTCAAATCGGCAAAGTAATTTCGTGCAACCAAAACTACATTTTGTTGAAATCGCCAATAAAAAATTGGTAACATCGTTCAATATAAATTTTTTGGTTATTCTTTACGACACGCTAGTGCTCAGCCATAAGTTGCAAATTTGAGAGAACAACGCCAACAATAAATTTGAACGTTAAGTGTCTCGACTCTCGAAAATATCGACTCTCGATCGCCATTGTGGCATTTTTTCAGCGTCATCTGCATTCGTGAAATTTTTGAAAAAAGTAAATTTCAGTAAAATTAAATAAAAGTAGCTAGCGTGCGCATAAAATAAATCGATTTAAAAGCAATGAACGTGAACGGTGATGATAATGGTGACGGCCGCGGACAGATTGTCGGTGATGAACAAAATGTGGAAATTAATGCATATGCAACCATTCCCCGTATGCCAATGCCAAAACTCATCGAAAATTTACACAACGCAGAACTTTATTTCGCCAGTTTGGAATTTTGGTTTGAGGCGAGCAATGTGACCAGTGACTACAAGAAATACTGCTCTGTAATGGCACAGCTTCCTCTAAATGACCTCGCCACAATCCAAACAGAAATCGGCACAGTTCCAGCGTTAGGTAAATATCTTCTAGTCAAAGCAATAATTATCGCCTTTTATTCCGACTCACAGCAAAAGAGATTTCGTGAAGCCATAAACGAAATGCAACTCGACGACATGAAACCTAGTCAATTTTACCAGAAATTAAAGAATTTAGCTTCCGATTCCCTGACTGACACTGCACTCATCGATCTCTGGGCCGCACGTTTACCAGAAATGGCGCATGCCGCCGTCATTCAAATGAAGGAATCGCCTATCAAAGACCGACTCGTCGCAGCTGATGCACTGGTTGAATCAATTCGATTGCGTGCTATCGGCGAGCGCGGTTTTCGCCAAGCGACTTCGCAGCCACTGGCAACAGCAGCTAAGGTAAAAGCATCACCAACGACACCTCCAGCCGAGATCAATTTACTCGAGAAATTGAGCAACCAAATCGCGGAGCTGGAACGAAAGTTTGCATCATCGAGCGTCGACAAAAACCGCAGCCGATCACGTGACGCCAGCCGCTCTCGTGACCGCTCAAAGTCTCGTAGTACACATGCAAATTGTTGGTATCATTGGAAATTTGGCACCGAAGCGAAACATTGCCGCAAGCCGTGCAAATTTGGGGACACGTGCGCCCCAACGAAAAGCGACTAGAGCCAGCTGCCCGTGTTGGATTTAGGTCGCGAACAGCCTATATCCAAATCCATCAATCGACTGAAAATACACGACAAATCAACGAACATCGGATTTTTAATTGATACGGGTGCCGACGTATCAGTCATCCCATTCAATCGATCCACAGGCAACTGCAAATCATCGGAAATGAAATTGTTCGCAGCCAACGGCACCGAAATTAAGACATACGGTACAACGACACTGAAGATAAACATCGGATTGCGACGTGCCTTCGTGTGGACGTTTTTAATCGCAGATGTAACAACTCCAATCATTGGTGCCGATTTTATTATGAATTTTGGATTACTAATCGATATGAAGGAAAACAAAATGATCGATCCACTCACTGGACTAAATTCAAATTGTATGCCGATTGCTGTCAGTGAGACGACCGAGTACAAAACGTACTGTTTAAATTCAATTTATGCTGATCTTCTTGAAGAATACAAACTGATTACGAAGTTGCCACCGCCAGGAAGTGAAATTCCTACCACCATCGTGCATCGAATTATTACTACAGGACAGCCAGTTTACACTCGACCTCGACGATTGGATCCCAAAAAATTCGATGCAGCCCGAAAGGAATTTGAAATTCTGATAAAAACCGGAATTTGTCGACCTTCAAGCAGTTGTTGGGCAAGCCCTCTACATATGACCAAGAAGCCAGATGGTTCATGGCGCCCGTGCGGCGATTATCGCGCGTTGAACGCCATCACACTGCCGGATCGCTATCCAATTCCATATTTGAACGACTTCGCTGGCAATTTGCAAGGTAAGACCATATTTTCTAAGATCGACTTGCAGAAAGCCTTTCATCAAGTTCCAGTCGCCGAGGAAGACATCGAAAAAACAGCAATTACAACCCCATTTGGGTTGTTTGAATTTAAATTTATGACGTTTGGCCTTTGCAACGCCGCGCAAACTTTTCAGCGCCTAATACACGAAGTTTGTCGCGGCCTCGATTTTGTGTTCGCTTATATTGATGACTTGTGCATCGCTTCAACAACACCAGAAGAGCACCACCACCTCCGAAGCATTTTTGAGCGACTTAAGCAATACGGTTTGACGATAAACGTTGCAAAGTGCGAGTTTGGCAAGCGAGAGATCCAGTTCCTTGGACATAACGTGTCACCTGATGGGCTTTGCCGCTGCCCGACAAAATCGAAGCCCTTAACAACTTTCCGCTTCCAACGATGGTCAAACAACTTAAAAGTTTCTTGGCAACACTAAATTTCTACCGCAAGTTCCTGCCAAACGCCATCGAAACCCAAGCGAAACTACTTGAGATGATCCCCGGGAACAAGAAGAATGACCGACGACTGCTGACATGGACGGACGAAACGAGGAATGCATTTGATAAATGCAAAATCGATTTGTCTAATGCTACTTTACTTGCCCATCCATCAAAAACAGCAGAACTATCTCTTTACGTCGACGCTTCGGACATCGCTGCAGGCGCAGTACTTCACCAAGTCGTTGACAAAGACTTACAACCACTCGGTTTTTTCTCCAAAAAGTTCGACAAGGCCCAACTTCGCTACAGTACTTATGATCGCGAACTTACAGCGATGTATTTGGCCGTTAAGCATTTCAAATTCATGCTGCAAGGAAGACGATGCCACATCTACACCGATCATAAGCCGCTCACTTTCGCCTTTGCTCAAAAGCTTGAGAAGGCAAATGATCGACAAGCACGACAGCTCGATTACATCGGTCAAACCACCACCGACATTCGACATGTGAAAGCCTGCATTCAACCGCTGAAATCGACTACGAGGCCTTGGCAGACGATCAAAAAACTGATGAGGAACTGCAGCAAATTTTATCCAAAGGTAATGACAATAACTTGATCAAACTAAAACTTTTTATCGTTCCAGGCAGTGCCAAGCAAATTTTTTGCGATTACTCCACCAGTGTCATCCCACCTTTCATAACGAAAAAGTTCCGAAACCAATTCATTCGGGCAATTCATGACATATCGCACCCTGGAAAACGTGCCACGGCTAAACTGATGACCAAACGATTCGTTTGGCCCGGCATTCAATCCGACGTTGCTAAATTCGTTCGAAGCTGCCTGAAATGTCAACGTGCTAAAATTTTTCGTCATACACATTCCCCACTGGAAAAATTCGACGCCCCATCCGAACGATTTCCACACATTAACATCGATTTGGTTGGACCATTTCCGCCGTCTGATGAAAACCGCTACTGTTTAACCATCGTTGATCGGTTCACCCGCTGGCCGGAGGCCATACCGATTCGAAACATGACAGCACCGACGGTCGCAAACGCACTTATCTCCGGTTGGATTTCGAAATATGGCGTGCCAAAGAAAATTACATCTGATCAAGGCGCCCAATTCGACTCAACCTTTTCGAAGAACTTATGCGAACCTTAGGAACTCGTCATTTCAGAACGACTGCGTACCATCCGCAGTCCAACGGACTAATCGAGCGATGGCATCGTACGCTAAAATCAGCGATTCTCTGTCACAACACCGAAAAATGGGCCGCACATTTGCCCATGATTCTACTTGGCCTTCGCTCAACGTACAAGGAAGATTTGAAAGCATCGCCGGCCGAACTTGTGTATGGTACCACTCTCCGTATATCTGGCGAATTCTTCGACGAGTGTTCAACAAACAAGACAGCGGCACAAACAGTCATCGACCTTCGAAATGCCATGAGCGACATTCGTCCAACAACATCCGCCTGGCATTCAAAACCGAAGTACTTCGTTCACGGCGATTTGGAGACGGCGACTCATGTATTTCTTCGCGACGATTCTATCCGCCCGAGTCTTACACATCCATATAGTGGACCATTTGAAGTGCTCGAGCGAAAACCAAAATACTTCCGCTTGCAATTACCGAAGCGCGAGTCGAACGTTTCCATCGACCGCCTGAAGCCTGCATATCTACCAGCATACGACGGAACAACTACAGAAACAGCACCAAAACAACCAAGTGTCACACAGAATGAGAAACACAACCAAGGCACACAGCAGAGCCAAAACAAACATCAAACGAACCGGCTACTTCTACGACAGTGCAACCATCGACGAAAGTCACTCGATCTGGACGAAATGTACGATTCCCGGATAAATTTCGCTGAACTCCAACTTTCGTCTAGGCGGGGGGTAATGTAGCCGACACAGTCGAAAAAAACTGACGTCACATATCAACCACCATCTACATACATCCACTCGTTAGAAAAGGAAAACAGGCGATTCAACTTAACGAACGGTTCAACAAGGAATACGAAACAACGCGAAATAATGAACGAGAAATCTTCGGCAGTCGACGGCAGATGTTCAACAAAAATATTTAGTACGACTTTGCTTCTCATGCACTCAAGAACTGCTTTGATCTGTGACACAAATGTGACTGTCTAAAAAAAAATAAAATAAAAACTTTGTATAAAACAAACAAAAAAGTCTTTTACGGCAAGAGCACTAAATATATACCTGGAATGTGAGAACATTAACAAGGAGAGAGCGAACAACTAGCGGAATCCCTAAACTGATACAAAGCAGACATTGCTGCATCTAGGAAATACGATGGGTTGGGATGAGCCGGGTAAAAAGAGGATGGAAGCCTGCGACATCTACGTCCGTCTGCACGTACTTTACCAGTTTTTGGGCCTTTAATTTTGAGCTTTGAACATTTTTGAAATTCGCCTACTGTCGCGCCCTCTTTTTAGAAAGAAGAATTTTTTTGCCCAAACCATAAAGATTTTAGAAACCTTGTCTGAACAACATAATTAGACAGCCTCAATATCTCTATTTCGTCCTTATAACATTTTTTTTGCACGTCCCTTTTTTGGGGTCGTTTTTAGTAAAAACGTCTTTTCGCCAACATATTAAAATATTCGAAAAAACTTTTGATGCAAAATCATATTTAGATCATTTTTAAAAATTTTGGCAAGATATTTTTGGCAATTCAGTCAATTTAAAATTGATACCAAATCTTTTGGAGCGAGTTATGGGCGAATTTTTTTTAACCATTTAATAAATATCTGAATTTAATATTGCTCTACGAATATAAGCGGACTTTATTTCAATAACATGCCATTATGCAACGTAATGGATATTCAACTATAAGTGCGCATCAATCGTATTCGATTTGGACCAATTTCATTCTTTTTACCTTTGGCTAGGTTTCTTCTGTGGCGCTTAAGTATCGACCGTAAAAAATGCGAATTAAGAAATCCTTCGTCATTTTCAGCAAAAAATTCTTCGGAAAATTGTTGTTCCCGTTTATGTGAATGGACTGGTAAAAAGACTTCACAAAGAACTTTACAATCCGTACGGCGATATATTCAGCATTAACAGTTAAAAATGGTTAGGACATGTAGAGCAAATGAACATCAATACTCCACCCACAAGAGAGCAGAGTGTTGACGCGGAAGAAGAAGACCTCGCCGAAAGTACCGCGCAGATGTAGAAGCTAACCTCATTTAATATTAAGCGCACAACTGAAGCATGGTGAAACCAGCTAGTTGAGTCACAGGTAAACCCCGGCCTAAGATACAGCCATTGCAATTTGAGAAACCTCATCAGTATATCATTACTAATAATAAAGGGTGATCCATTTCGAAGTTACCTACTTTTTTAAAGAAAAAAACACAGAAAATTCAAATTTAATGGAGAATGTTTATTATCATTTGAAAGAACATTCTTTGGCATTTATTTTTTGAAGATTATGTCTATCAAATGTTGGCCGTTGCTACGTCGCATATGGTCCATCCGTTGAGTGCAATTTTCGATCACTCGTTCGAGCATTTCGACTGGTAACTGGCGAATGACACGCGTGATGTTTTCCTCCAAGGCCTGAATCGAAGCGGGTTTGTCGGCATAAGCTTTTGACTTTACATATCCCCACAGGAAAAAGTCTAACGGTGTGATATCACACGATCTTGGTGGCCAATCGACCGGCCCAAAACGTGAAATTATGTGCTCACCGAAATGTTCTCTCAATAAGTCCATTGATTGATGCGATGTGTGGGAAGTGGCGCCGTCTTGCTGAAACCAAATGTCGCCGAGATCACGAGCTTCAATTTCAGGCATCACGCGTAAGTCTTTCCATTATGAAATGCCAAACAATACTAAACAAAAATAACATGACAGCATGACACGACTCACACGTGATCTGTCAAAAAAGGCTATTGAAAAAAGTATCTCTACCTGGATCACCCGTTAGTTCTTGGGTCTTTGTCATATTTTTTAAATAAGTAAGCACAAGCACGATTAAAGATCAATTTCACAATGTTAGTCCTTCCAGAAAAATTTCAGTCTTATAATTTGAAATACTGATAGCTAAGAAGGAATAGCGAACGAAACGGAATAAAATACCACGTTCAAGTCTTCTTAAATTAGAACAATTTTGTTTAAATAAAATCTTTATTTCAAACTTAACAATTCAATATTGTTTGTATTATTTGTTGGAAAATCACATTATAAATAGATTCACTCCTCTTCAAAATATCATGTCAACACCAGTGCATCGAGATACAATATGATACGAAAGTCTTTTTTATAAATATTTTGACATCATTTGTTTTCGGAACGTAACTACATGTTTCTAAAGCATGTCACGTCGCGTCATAACAAAAAGAACGGTTTAATGAATTTATTCGCCACATAAGCATGCTTCATGCATGTGGACTAACAACTTTCAGACATCACGTCTTGTATTTGTTTACTCCAAACCGACATGAAACAATTTATTTTACGGTTCACAGTATGTTGAGTTCGTTTATCCTGAATTCAGATGAAGATAAACGTGTGCACATATTTCGAATTTTGTCAATATTGAGTGGATACGAATTTAAATGTATATAACACTAACGCATTCGTATGGAATATATAAAAACGTAACCACAAGGGCACTTCACCCACAGCTGTAAGCAACTTGTGTCTTTATGTCAAAAATGTAGGTCAATATTTAATGTTTTAAGCATTTAAAGCATTAGAAACCTTATCAACATTTTTTTCGTTTGACCAACGTCGACACTTTTTCCCTCGACACTTGAAAGTAGGGGTGGCGGGTTTTACAAAAAAAAAACATTATTATTGTACTGAATTCAAGAAAAATGTGCTTATATACAAAATTTCATTATCCTATTTCATTTTCGGACTCACCAATATACACCGATGACATGTGTCATGGTAGAAAAAAGGATTTCTAATACCAAATTTCATCATTCTAGCTAATAATTAAGGCCCAACAACTGGTAAAATATGTACGTGGATGCAATCACGGAAACCACTTTCTTTATTTACCCTATCATCGCAATGTTATAATCAATCCAAATCTCGATGTCGAGAATTTTCATGAAAACAAAGCCTTTCTCTTATAATAAAAAGTTCAAAATATGTATAAGAAAACATATGCAGACTATTAAACGGCACTGACGAACAATCTCCTGTTTCAAGGCAAAGTGAACCATTTAATATTGACGACCGACGACGCTGAAAACATCCACCCAACCAACCTAAATGAAGTAGGAAGAGCAAATCGAAATGTTAAGTTGAACACATTCCAACTCTGCATACCATGGAACAAAATTGTATCGCTGTAACCCGCAATATCGGTTGCGGTATACCGCCCTAGTGTGTGCGTCGATACGGTTTACATGCACTCAAAGAAATTTAAGATTTTATTTTTTTATAACAAAATCAACCTTTGATGTGTGAAATGGCTTGTGCATTTAAAAGTGTATGATCGTTTTCGCCTTATCTAATCTAACCATTGAATTAAGATGTGAAAATAACATGCTAAATCTGCAACTTTTGATATAAAATCACCACTTTTTTATTAGAAATTTCCCTTGTCTTATAAAAAATCCAGTATCACTTAATGATCTAAGCTCCGATCATAATTCGGTTTTATGTAATTTCATGTCGTATTACTTACTTAAGTGGCGCTACAGTCTGGAATTAAACTGGGCCTCAACCAAAATACCTCTCCAATTAGCCCGGTCCTTAGCTAACTGCCTCCAGTTGCGCACTCCAATTTGGTTGAGGTCGGTTTCTACTTGTGCGCGCCACTTAAGGTCAGGTCTTCCTCTACTACGTCCGACGCACGTCTGGCTGGGAACCGAAGACTCTGCGAGCCGCAGTAGTGGTGCCCATTCGTTCTACATGTCCTAGCCATCTTAAACGTCCGATGCGGAGTTTTTGAATCTTCGTCTCCATAGCCCGTCAACGCAAACGGGACCGAAGATTTTTCGAAGAATTTTCCTCTCAAATCGACCAAGGATTTCTTCATCCGCTTTGAGACGGTCCATGCTTCAGCGCCGTAGAGCAGGACTGGGATGATCAGGGTCTTATATAAGATCACCTTTGTAGTTCGAGTGAGGGCTTTACTACTGAATTGCCTTCTTACTCTGAAGAAACAGCGGTTGGCAAGAGTAATTCTTCGTTTAATTTCTGACGAGATGTTGCTGTCAGAGTTAATAGCGGAGCCGACATAGATAAAGTCCTGTACTACGTCAAAGTTATATCCGTCAATGGTGACGTTCTGTCCAGTTCGTCGATGTTGTGTGTCCTTTCGTGTTGACAGCATATACTTCATCTTGCCCTCATTTACTGCTAAACCCATTTTTGCCGCTTCCTTCTCTAAACTAGCAAACGTGGCTATGACATCACGTTGGGTCCTACCAATGATGTCAATATCGTCGGCGTATGCTAGTAGTTGTACAGATTTTTGGAAAATTGTGCCTCTTGTGTTGGCTCGTGAGTTTTGCACAATCCTCTCAAGAATCAGATTGAAGAAGTCACATGACAGCGCATCGCCTTGCCTAAATCCTTTTTTGGTATCGAATGTGTCAGTGAGGTCGTTTCCGACCTTGATGGAGCAGCGAGAATTCTCCACCATCATCCTACACAAACGGACGAGTTTGGGCGGTATACCAAAACTAGACATGGCTCTGTATAGTTCGTATCTATAAATGCTGTCGTATGCGGCTTTGAAATCGATGAATAGGTGGTGGGCATTGATTTGGACTTCTTGGGGTTTTTTCCAGGATCTGCCGAAGTGTGAAGATTTGATCGGTTGTGGACTTTCTGTGGCCTAAAACCATACTGATAATGGCCGATCAGGTTGTTGGTAAACGGTTTCAGGCGTTCACATATTACGGCAGATAGAATTTTGTATGCGATGTTGAGGAGACTTATGCCTCTGTAGTTGGCGCAGTTTGGAGGGTCTCCTTTTCTGTGGGTCGGGCAAACGATGCTGAGGTTCCATTCTTCAGGCATACTTTCTTCCGATCAGATTCGGCTTATGAGTTGGTGGATGTTAGTTACCAAGTCATCTCCGCCGGCTTTATAAAGCTCGACGGAAAGCCATTTCCGGCAGCCTTATTAAGCTTCAGTTTAGATATTGCTATCCGCACTTCACTCAGGTCGGGTGGTTGGCAGCTTTCGCTGTCGTTGCCAATATTGATTGGTTTGTTATGCCTGTCAGCGGAATGTTGTTCGTCATCGCCGTTTAACAGCCTGCAGAAGTGGTTCTTCCATATCCTCATCATAGACTGTGACTCAACTACGATATTTCCTTGTTCATCTCGACAGGGTTCTGTTCGAGCCTTGTATCCTTGGCTTTGACGTTTTACACTTTTGTAAAACTTGCGAACATCTTTCCTGGAGTGTCACCTCTCTATATCCTCGATCGCGCGCTTTTCTTCCTCTTTTTTCTTCTTTCTAAAAAGCCGGTGTTCTTCCCTTCTTCCCTGCCTATAGAGCTCAACGGCAGCTCTCGTCTTCACCTGCAGCTTAGCCTTGTAGGCCTCGTTCTTGGCTGCGAGCATCTGTCGGCATTTTAAATTAATTTTACAGACCCAACTTGGTCTCTTTAAATGAAACACGAATTAAGTTTTCGTTATAATAATTTATTCGTGTACTATCCCGACCAGAGCCGGAACCACTTCACTAGATACTTCACTAGATACATTTATCATGTTCAAATAACTTAAGTGCTGATCTGCAGTTCCCATGCAGATCCGATATATTTCTCACGCCTCGTATTGGGTTTCATCATGGGAATGATTCCAAGGTGCGAAGCGGATGCGCGTGTGCATCGCTTGCATTTTTTATGTCTGGTTAATGACCGATGGTGATAACTTGTATAATAATGTTTATTAATTTACCTTCGTACATATATATTTATGTATTTATTTATTAATATGTTTACTTTTACATTTAGTTATTTATTTATTTTTATATTTATCTACTCATTTATTTGTTTGTTTACCTTTGTTTTTTTTTTATTAATTTATTCAATCGATTATTAAATTATTTATTTAGTTATTTAATTATTTATTTATTTATTTATTTACATATTCACTTACGACAATTGTTTTTTTTTCTCTTTAATTTCTGATATACTTTTTTTTTGTCTTATATTGGAGGTTTTTTTTTGTATTACAACTCTGCGTACCATGGAACAAAATTGTATTGCTCCAACGCAATATCGGTTACTGTATACCGCCCTAGTGTGTGCGTCGGTACGGTTTACATACACTCAAAATAAATTGAGATTTTGTTTTTTTTTTATAACAAAAATCGACCTATGATGTGTTACATGGCTTGTGCATTTAAAAGCTTATGATCGTTTTCGCCTTATCTAATCTAACCATTGGGTTAAGATGTGAAAATAACATGCTAAATCTGCAACTATTAATATAAAATCACCACTCAATAACGGCAACTGGACTTTTATGGAGAATAATTTCCCCACTATGTATATTCACCATGGGGTTTTTTTTCGCTCAGGTGATGGGGAATGGCTTTAAGAAGCTTTATTTGGGTTCACTGCAAACATAGGAAGAAACGTGTGTTCATAGAAACTGAAGTTAATGGTCGTATTCCGGATTTTAGATTACAACTGAAAAATAAGGTAAGGTGCATAATGAATGTTAAGATAAATATCATACTATGCCAACCCTAATTTTGCAATTTCATTTTTCCATATACATACATAGGCTTTTATAAACTTTTATCTATTCAGAAAAATTATTCTTTATCATCAAAATAAAAAATAACTTAAATTAACGGGTAATTTTAGTCAAATTAAAAACATTTTCATGACAGATCGAAGTAAAATCAGCTGTTTCAATCATATCTGAGTGACCATGAGTAAATTATAAACTTGTTTCGTCAGTCAATTCCCTTTCAATATAACGTCCACGTGACTAAAACTGTTGATTGATAAATAAGAACAAAGTTAATTTAATAAAACTGAAACTAAGAACACGCAAAATAAAAAAATTGAGTAATTTGTATTTATTTTCTGACATGTGACAAATATCAAATATGTGAACATTTTACAATTGACAAAAATTGAGAATAATTCTGACTATATTTACTATAAACATAAAGTTTTAAATGTGGTATCAAAAACTGATATTATCGTTGAGAAAATTTAAAACTAGTTATGAGGACATGGTTCAAACATTAATATTAAATTATAAGTCAAAAAAAATAAAATTAATAAATTGTAATTTTATTCAACCAAATACAACATTTCTGAGAAACAAGCTCAACTTATTAATTGACCGAAGTAATGTTAACATTTACAATAAAAAACATTCACGTTTAATTTGATTAAAGTTGTTTTTAATAAGATAAATGTTTAAAGCCGTTACATGGGAAGTAACGCTAGTAGAAACGTTAATAAAAAGATATATGTAATAACGGGTGATCCAAGTAGAGATACTTTTTTCAATAGCCTTTTTTGACAGATCACGTGTGAGTCGTGTCATGCTGTCATGTTATTTTTGTTTAGTATTGTTTGGCATTTCATAATGGAAAGACTTACGCGTGAACAACGTTTACAAATTGTTCAACTTTATTATGAAAATTCACGTTCTGTGCGGAATGTGTTTCGTGCACTTCGCTCAACTTATGGTCAACATAATCGGCCTACTGAGCGTACTATTCGCAACACCATCACCGGCCGGCCGATTGGCCACCAAGATCGTGTGATATCACACCGTTAGACTTTTTCCTGTGGGGATATGTAAAGTCAAAAGCTTATGCCGACAAACCCGCTTCGATTCAGGCCTTGGAGGAAAACATCACGCGTGTCATTCGCCAGTTACCAGTCGAAATGCTCGAACGAGTGATCGAAAATTGGACTCAACGGATGGACCATCTGCGACGTAGCAACGGCCAACATTTGATAGACATAATCTTCAAAAAATAAATGCCAAAGAATGTTCTTTCAAATGATAATAAACATTCTCCATTAAATTTGAATTTTCTGTGTTTTTTTCTTTAAAAAAGTAGGGAACCTCGAAATGGATCACCCTTTACAAAGTAAAAATATTAAATAGGACATTTGCTATTTAGTCTTAGATTTTTTAAAAGTTTTTCATCTAGAGTTAAAAATTGTTCAATATACTGAAAACACTCCGATTGAGACAGAAGTTGCTATTCTTTCGTTTCGTGAAACAACAGAACATTGTCTTTTAGGTTAAAAACACACCGGATTAAACAAAACGTGTTTTTTTTGTTTCGTGAAACAAGATAACATTGTCTCTTATGAAACAAAACACACAAGGGAAAACGAAATAAAACACATGTTTTTGTTTTGAAGTGTTTCGGTGGTGGTTGTCAAAAGCACATGCCATTGTATACGAGCCACACATACCCCCAATGAACAAAACTGTTTCGAACCAACGTCGCGTCGTTGATGATGATTGTCTACTTACTTATGGCGCAACACACACAAAATGAAATGAAACATTAAAACAAAACAAAACAATCCGTTATGCGGATCGTTCAATACGCTATCCAATCCCATACTTAAAATAATATCCTCAAAATTTCGGCTTTATGGCGATGAAAATATAGAAAATGTCATGGTTGGACACATAACAAAGTTTTTCGCCTGGTTATGCTTTGAGGTAGTGTATACAAAAAGTCGGCGTGGCAAAAAACACTGAATAGAAGAAATATAGACATTAGGATTGTCTAGATATGTTATTCAGACACTTTTCAAAAATCTTTAATGGTTTGGATTAAAACTACGTTTTTCTAAAAAATAATCGTGGCTTTCACTTTGTTCTGCTGGGAGCAACAACGAACACGTGTACCGAATTTCATCATACTAGCTCAAAATTGAAGGCACAAAAACTGGTGACGGACAGATATTGCTATATCGACTTAGCTATCGATCCTGAGTCGATCCATATCTAGCTCAATTATTTCTCTATGTAACAAACTATGTATCAAAACTAATATACCCCTATGGGATAGCGTATAAAAAAAAAAATGTTTCATTGCATTTTCGAATTTTAATTAATCCCATCAAATAATCAAAAGTTTCAATCCGCATTCTTGTGAAATTAGTTCTTAACTCTGCTCTTAAGTTTAGTACAGTCCATAAATATTTATATCCATATTCTTAGAAAACAAACGAAATAATATATAAAACAAACGTAAAGCCAAAAGTGTTTGCTAACTCCTCACAGCAATCCCAGCCTTTTTTTAAAATCTGAACAAAACACCATTGCAGACACCGCTGACGTTAAGGAGATCTATTTACAATTTGCTAAGGAGCATTTGTCTCCTTGTATTACCGTGGTGCAAACGAGCTGCAATCCTTTTCTTCACATTTTCCTCTTAACACAATTGTGAACGTCAATAGAATGGCACCGACTTAAAAATGTTTGCTTCCATAACAATGCACGTCAGCATTTTCATTATTCGTCGAGCACTTACCTGCGAAGGATAGATAAATAATTGCGTCTGTTTTATTGGTTGAGAGTTTGCTTTATCCGCAAACATTGAGTGGGTGTTAAGTGTATCTTAGCAGTGGATACTAAATTTCTTGAATTGGAGTATAGTTACTTTTTCACTTGGTTTCTGTATTTATTGAGAGAATATAGATAAGTGTAATAAAAATTGAAAATGCAACATGGATATTGGCCGTTTCAAAGGCACCTTATAAATAAATATAAACATCTGGCAACTGGGACTAGCGTTGGAAAATTAAATATTTAGTTTGTTTTTATACAAAAATAAAAAACGTTTGAACTGAATAAATGTAATGTAATGCAAAACATTAAGATAGGTTATTAATTATTCCCAATTCCTTTATTAGATAAAGATTCAAAATGTCTTGTGGTTTGCCAAAAACAACGTTTTTCTGAAAAGGGGCGTGGCAGTGGGTGGACTGTTCTGCCGAGAGCAAGAAAGAGCACAAGTAGGTACCAAATTTCATCATTGTAGCTAGAAGTGGAAGGCCCAGAAACTGGTAACATGCGGACCGACAGACATGACTAACTCGACTCTGCTAGACATTCTGAGCCGATCCATATACTTTGAGGTATATACATATAGCTAAATTATTTCTCTATGTTACAAAAACATAAGAGAAGGCTACAATCCACTGTGTGGATCGTTTTATACCCTATCAAATCGCATCCTTAAAATTAAAATCCCTAAAATGTGGGTTTTACGGCAAAGAAATATTAAAATTGACATTGTCGCAACACATTGTTCAGACAGATTATCACAATTTTGTATGGTTCGATAAAAAGAAACGTTTTTCTCATGGCGTATGGTAAGCAAATGGTTTTTTATGAAGCGGCAGAACACCTTAACGAAGCAAAAGCACTGCTGAATAAAAACGAAGTAGCTCTAGTAGACAAAACAGCTGCCCCCTTCCTCTTTCTTGAAGAATACTGGAGGCTCACAAAACCAGCAACCACGGTAACTGCAGCACTCACGGAGACAACACCATCGATTAGCTGGCTTCCCACACCAACCGGCAGAAGCAAAGTCGAAATTCCTACGAAAAGCAAAGGAGTTAAAAGCAGCCCTCCGACGAAAACGCCCCCTTTTTAGAAAAACGCAGTTTTAAGCCATATCTACCATTAGAGATTTTGAAAAATTGTTTTTTTTGCCACGCCTATTTTTTGGGAGCGTTTTCAGTAAAAAATAAACATTTTTATGTTTATACAAAATCATTGGCTATGATAATACAAGGTGGCGCAAAAGTAATCCTCCTATTAGAAAATACTATAAATTTTGCGATTGGCCCCTAATGTCAGTTCTGTTTTTACATTTGTGTAGTAAACACATGCGAAATACACGTTAATAAACAATGTTACGCTACACTGCTCCAGAACGCGGAATATTGGTGACTATTTATTTGAGCAATAATCGGTCGGTGACTTTGCCACAACGTGAATTTCGTCGCAGATTTCCTATCCGTCCAACGCCTACTGCTGAAACACTGCGACGTTTAGCCGCTCGCCTCGAAGAGACTTGCACAACACGAGATGTTGCCAGGCGTGGCAGATCCCGGAGTAGCCGTTCTGCATAGAATATTGCTGCTGTAGCCGAAGATGTCATGGAAGCGCCGTCGACATCGACCAGACGACGTGCCACGCAAATGGGTATCAGTCGACGGTCTTTACAGCGAATTTTGGTACTAAATTTGAAGATGTTTCCGTACAAAGTCCAGACGGTGCATCAGCTGTTAGCTGCTGACCGCCAATCGCGTCTAACAAACGCTCAAGCCATCCTTAATCACCACCAAGAGGAAGATGATTTTTCATCAAAAATAATCATGAGTGATGAGGCCCATTTCCATCTTAGCGGGTACGTAAATATGCAAAATTTAAGCTTCTGGGGCACTGAAAATCCGCGTGCAACCCACGAAGAGCCATTACACCCATTCAAAGTCACTGTCTGGTGTGCTGTTTTCGCTGGAGGACTCATCGGACCTTTTTTTTACGAAGACGTCGCGGACCAAACGGTTACTGTGAACGGTGAGCGCTACAGAGAAATGATCAACGAGTTCTTTTTGCCGCAACTTGATGAATTGGGATTGGAAAACATGTGGTTCCAACAGGACGGTGCAACGGCACACACTGCACTTGACACAACCGATATGCTGAAGGATGCATTTCCCGGGCGCCTAATCTCCCGTTTTGGCGATTTGCACTGGCCAGCAAGATCGCCTGATTTGACCGCTCCAGACTTCTTTTTATAGGGCTTTTTGAAGTCGCGGGTTTATGTCAACAAGCCTCAGACTCTTGCAGCTCTTAAAGACAATATCCGTCAAGAATGTGAGGACCTATCGCCCGAAGTTTTGGCCAAAGTGATGGAAAATGCCATAAAAAGGGCTCAAATGGCAATGAACTGTGGCGGCGGCCATTTACATGACATCATATTCTCGACTTGATGTAAAAAAAATTAAAAGACCAAATAAAAATAATCCACAAGAAGAATCAAAGTTTTTCATTTTTTTTTAAATGACAGCCAAAAAACATCGGAAGGTTATTTTTGCACCACCTTGTATAAACTTTTTGGAGGCGTTTTCATACAAAAACCGTTTGTTTTTTGCCCTACCCCAATAGATTTTTATAATCTAACTGAATAATATTTTGTGATGGCATTTCTATATCTCATCGCCATAAAGCCCACATTTTGGGGGTATTCATTTTAAGGATGGGGTTGGATAGGATAGGGCATATAAAAAATGTTATACATAAAATTATAATATGCCTATCATACATTTTTTTCTATGTTACAAACGTAATATCAAAACTAATAAACCTCTTTTGGATAGTGTCTAAAAAGTAAAACAAACCTTTAAGCAATACGAGCAGCTTTCTGTATCTACAAGTACATATTATGTTGAATATGGTTACATCAGATTCATGAAATTTACATTTAGCTGTAGGGAATGCACAAAACTAGACAGGTACATTGGTAGGTATGTTACCGCTTTTGCAGACTGAACCCGGGATTATTTATGGCATCCATATGCATTAGACTCGTAAAACGGGAATCCTCTTATTGCATTAAAATTTTATTTCTTTTCATTCAGTCGGTTCATGTGCATTTACCATTAATCAAATATTTCATTCAAATCAAAATTAAAAAAATACCATAATGTGAGTAATTTTCATGAATGTGAAAGGTGAATGAGATAAAGAAAAACATGTTTGAATTAAAACGAAAAGACATTTCTTTTTAACTAACATGTTATAACGACTTGCGATTGAATACTCACCGAATTCTGTGTATTTTAAGGAGAGGATAAATTTGACATTTTAAAATGTATCCTCTCCTTAAAATACACAGAATTCGGTGATTATCCAATCGTAAGTCGTTATCACATGTTAGTTAATAAGAATTACAAATAAACCGATGTTTTAACTATCTGCTACTCTGTTTTTATAAAAAGCCATCTGCGTATAGGTCGTAAGATACAAAAAAGACAAACCATTTCTCTTTCCGCTTTTAATAGTTACACTCCATTCTTGTTGGTGCAGTGGCCTAGTCGTTAGTGCATTGGACTACGTGCCTCAAGCGATACGAAGAAGAACTTTTGCAGCCTGGTGATCGTGGGACCAAACGTACAGCCACTGGCAAGTGTAGTAAAGTAACTTGCAATCTGGCTGGATCAGTATCTATATTTCTATATTCCTTACGGCTTCGCCAAAAAACTTCGTTTTTCTAAAAAAAACGGGGTGGCAGTGGGGGAATTTAAAAAAGTTTTACCTTTTTTCTGCTGGGAGCAACAAATAGTACGTGTACCTAATTTCATCATTTGGCACTACATTGAAGGCGCCAAGATAACCCGTGGCGTGCGAACGTACGGAAGATTGGCTCAATAGGCACTGAGTTACAAGTTCAATCCAGGGTTAGGGAATACAAATTGTTTCGAATAATCACACAGAGACCTGAACGTTCAATTAGCGTCACTATTCGAGAAAATCTGGTGAGGACACTTGGTAATGTCCGAAATAGCCATAATTCTAACCAAAATATTGTTGTCTGTACACAAGTTGTTCTTGTAATTTCGATCATTCAATTGATAAAAAGCAAAAATTTCCCTACAGAAATTGCCTGGGACTGCCCCCTTAAGAGTTAGAATAGTTGTTACTAGATTTTGATCAGCTGTGTGAATAGAATTTTGTGTGTCATTTTCTAACTTCATCCCCATAAAGTTTTTTTTCGGTTACCTATTTTTAAATATAGGATGGGATGGGAAAGGGTATAAAACGATTCGCAGTAGGGATGTACGCTATTTTCGATGAGCAGTGATCGCAGAGAGCAACACATTTAAAGACTAGCTATAAGTAGCAGCATGTAGCCTGCAGCGATTTGATCACAGTTTAGAGAGCAGCTCGGTTAAATTCCGCTGTGTACACACACTCGTACCTAGCAAGAGTCTTACGCAGCAGATTCAGTGTTCATGCTCATTAAAGAGCAGTGAACCTGAAAAATAAAATTTACACTCGTACAGTCACACGCAAGCGTTCTTTATACCCTATCCCATAGAGGGAATATTAGTTTTGATACATAGTTTGTAACATAGAGAAATAATTGAGCTAGATATACCTCAAAGTATAGAGATCGACTCAGAATCTCTAGCTGAGTCGATCTAGCCATGTTTGTCTGTCCATCCGTCCGTACGTCCGTTCCTCCGTCTGTAGGTAACCGGTTTTTGGACCCTAAATTTTGAGCTAGGATAATGAAATTTGGTGCATGTGATCCTTGTACGTGCTGTTCGAATAAGTGTAAACATTTTTGAAATCCGCCCATTGCCACGCTCCCTTTTTAGAAAAACCTAAATTTAGGCCAAACTGCTAAAATTTTTAAAAAAGTGTCTGAACAAGATGTCTAGACAATCCTTGTGCCTTATGTATTTCGTCCATACAAAGTTTTTTGCCACGCCCATTTATTGTGGGCGTTTTCAGTAAAAAACGTTTTTCGGTAAAATGTTAAGCACTTCGAAAAAAAATGTATGCAAAGTAATTGGTTTTCGTAATATAAACATTTCCTCCATACATCATTTTTACGCACGCCCACTTTTTGGAGGCGTGTTTATACAAAAATTATTTGTATACCCTACGCCCATACCATATGCAGGAGAAAAACGTAGTTTTTGCTTGAAGCGCACAAGGTTTTGTTAAACTGTCTGAACAATATGTGGCGACAATCTCAATTTTAATATTTTTCTGCCATAAATCCCAGATATAAGGGATATTATTTTGAAGGATGGGATGGGATAGGGTATAAAACGATCCACATAGTGGATTGTAGCCTTCTCATATGTTTTTTTATTTGAAAGCTGTAGAGTGTAGATAGGCACCGATTTTGAGTAGACGGGGATTTACCATGGCCTGTTGGTGAATGCTATAGAAGTGCTTGCTAAAATGTAAAAATTTTAAATAAAAAAATAGAATTAAATTAAATATAAATAAAAAAACGTTTATTATAATAGAGGATATGTAAGACGAGTGATATGTGCACGAATGGGTTGTATACAATTTTTTCCCAATGTAAAGTATTCGTAAGATCAAATAACTATAAAACATAAGAAAATTTAAAGATTTGCATAGTCTACCATTTGGTCATAATACAAAATACTATAATTTGGATAAACCTATATTTTTCCACCAGATTAGAGGATCTAAAAACGATTTTGAAGCTATTACCGGACTTAATTCGACATTTAAGTATCGTTTTTTTTTTAATCTTCCAACAATTTATTAGCCATATTTTTGATATTTTGTGCCTTTCCTTCCATGATGTTTTTTTGGGTAACTTTTACTAGGCCTGATGAAATTGGTATAATTTTACTTGCTGTAAAATAATTTTCACCAGACATTTCCCTTGTAGCTCTTATAAGACGACGCAACAAATTGCAAATCGTCTCGGTAATGCACCACTCTTGCCCAGTTAACATTAGAACTTGGGGGGCATTCACACTGGCGAAGGTTATTCTGAGGGCTTCATTCAAAAAAATAAAACGTTCAATCAGGCAAAACGTAAAATTCCAGCGAGTCTTGTTACATTCATAACTGATAATTGCTGTTGTTTGCCTAGCATGACTTGACTTTGCTGAAGATTTTCATTTACTTGAGGAGTTCTTTTAACGTGCTTCACCATCCTCTTAATTTTTTCCAGAGTCAGGTCAGATTCGTCGGAATCTGAAAGGCTAAGTAAATGAAAATCCTCAACAACTTCTGCAACGTTGTTGGTACTTAAACAACCTTCATCGCATAAACTTAATGTGTGTGCAAATTGCTTTTTCCATATCGGTTTTTACGGTCTTGGTCATGTTGCTGGCGTTATCTGTTACGATGATTAAGACTTTATCAGCTATTCTCCATGAAACAAGTACTTTGCTTAATGCATTCGCAATAGCGATTGAACTATGTGCTCCTTCATAATTAATGCACTCAAAAACAAATTGTTTCATTTTTAAATCATCATCTATAAAATGAGCAGTAACGCCAAGGTACCTACGGTTTTTAATTGAGGTCCAATGATCTGTTGTTAAGCAAATACATTTAACCGGTTGTAATTTTGCTGCTAGTTATATCATTTCATCTTACATGCTATTTCAAAGTGAATTAGATACATACTTACCCCCTTCGGGTTAGGGGTCAGAATATACCCGAGGTAAGGCATGCCTGTCGTAGAAGGCGACTAAAATCCACTCCCCGTATACCGAGTGTAAAGCGTATACAAACAATAAAAATGCAATGAGTACAACGAAAAGATTTACTACCCCAGGTGGCAATTCAGTTTCACTGGAAAATCCACCCTCTACGGAGGTCGGCTCTACGGATTCTGGGGAGAGCCAATTATTGCAAATGTGTAACCCTTTCGGGAAAAGTTCAAGGGTAACGAGGTCACCTACATCAGGATCTCAAAAAAATATATGTGTCTCAAGGAGCTCGACAACACCAGAAGTGTCAGCCCACGAAAAACGAGACTCAGTGAAAAATAAGAGCCCAAAGGAAGAAAACGACGTTCTTCGAACAAGGCTTTACAATGTCGAACTGCTCTGCGAAGAGCTTCGTAAAGAAATTCTCCATCTAAAGGAAGAAAATATGACTCTGAAGAGTTCATTTAAAATACCAAAAACAAGTTCAAACGGCCCCGTGAATTCGGAATACCACACGGATGAAGAAGAACTCAGTCGCGAAACTGACTGGATCTTAAAGAAAAGACCAGTTAAAAAGAGGAAAGCTGTATCCTCTCCTGAAATAATAAACCGCGACAAAGAGATTATTAACAAAGCGAAACAGCTAAAACAACGTCCCCCACCGCCAATTAATGTGATCGGTATTGACGACTTTAACAAGTTGCATACCTTGCTAAAATCGTTGCCATTATCGGGCTACCAAGTAACTTCGCTAAAAAAAAATACCTGGAAAGTCTGCGTTAAGGACCCTGAAAGTTACCGTCTATTATCTCGCAAGCTTAATATCGATAAAATAGAATGGTATTCTTTTGAAAATAAATCTGAAAGGCCTTTACGCGTTGTAGCTAGAGGGTTACATGCGTCGTGCTTAAAGGATGACATTGTAAATGATCTGAAAAACAGGCAATATAAAGTCATAGATGCCGTTAACATTGTCAAACGAGACCAAAAGCAAAAAGATGGCGAAGGAAATGTAATAAAACGCGGCCTTCCTTTATTTATACTCACTTTCGATAAAACAGAAAGTTTGAACAAAATTTATGAAATAAAAACAATACTTAATATTGTTGTAAAAATAGAGCCTATGCGTAAGGATTCCAAACTAGTTCCCCAGTGCAAGCGCTGCCAAGGATACAATCATACGCAAAGCTATTGTCAAAAAGAACCGCGGTGTGTAAAATGTGCCGGCAATCACCTGACGGTAGATTGTATGTCAGATAAGAAAGCTCTTGCTATCTGCATTAACTGTAAAGGCAATCATCCGGCAAATTATCGCGGCTGCGAAGTAGCTAAAGAGTTGCAAAAAAGACGGACGAAATTTAATAGTATTAATTCACAGAAATTAAATTTAAACAAGCAACAGCCTAAAATTCCGATTAAAAATATGTCGAAGAAAAAGCAGGCCATAATCGAAGAACCTAAATGTCCACAAACTACGCGGCCATCAGATATCCGTTCGGATCTTGTACATCCAAAACCAAATGTACAAACGTATGCTCAAGCCACAGTATCCAATAACGCCCAAAAAAATATCTCACCTGACCCAGTTTCAAATGTATTTTCGATTATTCTTTCAAAACTTGAGGAACAAAGCAAAACGAATAAACTTATTTTTGACAGGCTCGTTAGGCTCGAAAATAGTATTCGCAATAGAAGTACCCCACCTTTAACATGAATAGATTGCTTAAAATTCTTACGTGGAATGCCAATGGCCTTTGGCAAAAACTTGGAGAACTTGAATTATTTATGCAGGATATAGACATCTGTTTAATATCCGAAACTCACGCAAAGAGTAATTCGAACTTAAAAATAAAAGGTTACCTCGACTATCATGCTCTACATCCATCGAATAAGGCTAGAGGTGGAGCCTCACTATATATAAAAGAGTGTATCGAACATTCGATTGATCTTAAACTAGAAATCGAAACAATGCAAGTTAGCTCTATACAAGTCAAAAGCAGACAATCCTTTCTGAAGATATCGTCTATTTACTGCCCACCACGATGCAAGGTTGAGAAAATTGACTTTGAAAACTTGCTTAATTCCCTTGGACAACGTTTTGTCATCGGAGGGGACTTTAATGCAAAACATACATTCTGGGGATCTAGATGCATATCACAGAAAGGTAGGATGCTTTATGATATAGGTAGAAAGTACAATACCGAATTTCATTCTACGGGAAAACCAACTTACTGGCCAACTGATGCTAGAAAAATACCGGATTTGATCGATTTTTTTATTGTAAAAGGTCTGCCGTCCAATCGAATCAAAGTTGAAGAATGCTTTGATCTTTCCTCTGATCATTCTCCAGTCATTTTAACAATGAGCGAGTCACTGATTATAAATGAAAAACCACCCAGATTAACAAACGCGAAAACCAACTGGGAAGGTTTCAAAAACGATATTGAAAATAATATCCGACTGGGTGTATCGCTTAGAACCCCATTGGAACTCGAAGTCGCTGTTGACTCATTTATCAATACCATCCAAAAAGCAGCATGGAATAATACTCCTCAACAGAACAAAATAGTGAGCTATAGTAAAATTAAGTACCCCCGTGAAATACAAGATTTAGTAAGACAAAAAAGAAAAGCTCGTAAAAGATGGCACCAAACTCGTGCCCCGCAAGATAAAACACATCTCAATCGGTTGAGTAATTTGCTATCAAATTCGATTAAATACTTTAAAAACCATTCAGTAGAAACTTATCTGCAAAGCCTAACCGCTGGAAAGGAATCGAATTATTCGCTCTGGAAAGCAATTAGAGTCATAAAACGGCCAAAAATCGCTGTGCCGCCCATTAGGGTAACTCAAGACGTTTGGGCAAAGAGCGATAAGGAAAAAGCTGACGTTTTTGCCTCACATCTTGAGGAAACATTTAAGCCATTTGATGGTCCGGCGCAAAATGAAAACATTAATATATTCGAGAGTACAACCGATAATAACATAGTAAGATATGCAAGTATTGCCGAGCTTAAACGGGAAATACAGAAACTAAAGCCTAAAAAAGCTCCGGGTTATGACCTGATTACAGGAGAACTTCTTAAAATGTTGCCTCGGAAAGCATTAACTAAGCTTCTTTTTATTATAAATGCAGCAATCAGATTAGAATACATACCAAGACAGTGGAAAGTCGCGGAAGTGATTATGGTTCTAAAACCAGGAAAATCACCGAATGAAATAAAATCTTACAGGCCTATTTCACTTCTTCCAATAATTTCAAAAGTTTTTGAACGGATATTACTAGGTCGCTTACACCCCATAATTGAACAGAAACGTCTTTTACCTGACCATCAATTTGGGTTTAGAAGTAAACATTCAACGGTGGACCAAGTACATCGAATTACAGATGTAATTGAGAAAGCTTTCGAAGAAAAGAAAATTTGTTCAGCCGTATTTCTTGACGTGTCGCAAGCTTTTGACAAGGTGTGGCACAAAGGCCTTACTTATAAACTAAGTCAAGTTTTGCCAGAACAATTATATAAAATCCTCGTGTCGTATCTTGAGCATAGACTCTTCCGTGTGAAACTTGGAAGCGAATATTCCGAGTTCAAAGAAATAATGGCAGGTGTACCGCAAGGAAGCGTCCTTGGACCAATCCTGTACCTCATATTCACTCGTGATATCCCACAAACAAACGATACAATAGTTGCAACGTTTGCTGACGATACTGCTATACTAGCAGTTGCCACAACAATAGAGGAAACAAATATTAAATTACAAAACGCTCTTAACGAGGTTAATGAATGGACTAAATCCTGGCGGATTGCACTTAATGAGAGCAAATCGATCCATGTAGATTTTTCGTATAAACGGACAAACAATTTGCCTGTATTTCTAAATACGGTTCGAGTCCCGTTTGCAAATGAAGCGAAATATCTCGGTATGACACTCGATGCAAAATTAAAATGGAAGTCGCATGTAAAAAAGAAATGCGAAGAACTTAAGAATAAATACAGAGAACTGTACTGGTTGCTCGGAAAATATTCGAAGCTTAACCTTGATAACAAGCTGCTATTATACAAGCAAGTGCTAAAACCGGTTTGGACATATGGTATACAACTATGGGGTTGTACCAGTGAAACGAATCTAAACATTTTACAAACTTTTGAAAACAAAATGTTAAGATCATTCGTCAATGCGCCGTGGTACGTAAGGAACGAAGATATACGCAGAGATCTGGGTATTCCCGCGGTTAAAGATGAAACAAAAAATTTTGCACGAAAACATAAAAAACGTTTATTAGGACACGTTAACACAACAGTCCTCCAAATTCTTGACGAAACAAATATATTGCGACGTCTTCAAAGAACTAAACCCTTGGATTTGGCCCGATAATGGCAAACCGCGCTATAATTGCGGAAAAGCAGGAACTCTCAAAGGAAAGTTACCTGCCAAACATATTATATAATCGTGATAAAAAAATTGCTGGATAAGTCGAATACTTAGTTGCAATAGAAATACCAAATGGGTGGTGGTTTTAGTGAGTAAAAATCTCACACTACTTTGGGCACGTGCTCATCGTGTCTATGAAGATTTCCACCAGCCCACGGAAAAAAAAAAAAAAAAAAAAAAAAAATACTTACTCTGGGATAATTCGTAATTGGGTAAAGTTGTTTTTACGAATGCCTTAAACCCTCGGTCCTTGACCATTGAGAAAGGCTGATGATCGTACAAGAACAAACCCATTTAGGCCGGATCACAGTGTCCTTTTTATGCTCTGCTGTCTGAATCTAAGCACATGCTGTGATGGAGATGATCTTGCACCTTGTGGTTCTTCATCTGTATCAGCGGCTTCAGTCAAACCACCATTTTCGCTATCAATTTGTTTCGAAAAAGCTAAAACCCGCTCACTACACGAAGGATTTTTCTCAGATCGCATTGACGTCGTCGGATTTTTCACTTTTAGGTTAACATTTTTAAATTTGTAATTGATGTCTTTTTTTGGTTTTTGTGCAAAATGCAACCAAATGTCACTGGTTTGTCTTGGAGCCATTGAATAAAATATGTTAAACACTTTTGTATTGAAATATGTAGTAACGGCTGGTTAAAATTTAAGGGCCGATGTTGAATATAAACCACACCTAAACCTCAAGTTTTTTTTTGCATTTCATTTCACATTTCTCAATTTCAGACTGACTCAATTAGAATCATGGAAATATACAAAATCGAGCAACGCGTTAAAGTTGTTCAGGCTTATTATGCAAATGGGCGTTCAAATCAAAATGCATATCGTGATTTTTCATTTTCATTTTCACGCTTACAAGTTGCAATTGACTCAAGAACTAAAGCCTCTTGACCATTTCAACGTCGTCAATGGTGAGAATGTTGGCAAGAAATGGCAACAGTGGATGATCAATTTTCGAAGAAAATCATCTTCAGTGATGAGGCACATTTTCACCTCAGTGAATTCGTCAATATGCAGAATTGCCGCATTTGGGCGACTGATAATCCATGAGTGATTGTCGAAAAACCAACAAAGAGTAACTATTTGGTGCGGTTTATGGGCTGGCGGCCCGTTAGACTTCTTTCTTTGGGGTTATTTGAATAAAAAGGTATACGTCAATAGGCCAGCAATAATTCCAGAGCTAAAGGACGAGATAATTTGGCACATTAACGGCATAGAACCTCAATTATGCCTCAGCGTTATCGAAAATTTGGACCATCGGATAGAGGTGTGCCGCCGAGGTCGCGGCGGCCATTTGGCCGATATTATGTTCCATACATAATTGAACCACACCAATATTATCATAATAAAAAGAAATGACAATAATTTCCTAAATAATTTGTGTTTTATTAAAAATCAACATCGGCCCTTAAAATATAAATAAAATTTATCAAGCGAAATAAACAGCTTCGTTAATTTCTATAGAAGAACAATGCAAACTTTACTCTACCGCTTTTGCTCTACTTATACTCAGCAGTGGGATTTATGTGCAAACAAGTGCACACACCCAATGGCAACATGAAATTAACACTCTACGTATGTCCAACTCCTACACCTAGTTTTCTACCAAGTCAGCAACACTATCTCAACGTTTTTCAATTTAAAAGTTACGGGTACCAGGGTTAGGGTAAATTTTTTTTTAAATTCATTTTTATTTTACTTTATCTTAAAACTAACTTACATTTTTTTTTTTTTTTTATAATTTACACGTACTCAAGGGGTTATGAATACCCTTTTATATGTTACCATAGTACGAGCGTTAGTGAAGGGAGAGAAAGAGAGGATAGGAAAGATTTTGAATGTGTGGAGACTTAAACTCCATGGGTGGTGTCCGAACTAGCTTCGGGGAGTCACTTTTTCTTGTGTTCGTTAAATTTGAAGAAATTCAAGATGGTGTGCATACTTTTAGGTATTACACCGACCTTTTTATTTCTTTTAAATAAAAGTGAAATGGATTTTTGGTTGGGATTGAACGCGCAACCTTCCACTCAACAGACGAACACATTACCACTACACCGCGGCCACCCACCATGCTAGACAAAAATTCATGAAAAATTAGCCTACATATCAACTACTTAACTAACTTACTTGCAGTATGTGGGCGCCCTAAATTACACGATAACTTTATTCTAATGCCTTTCGGCCTATTATCTTATATATAAATCGATAAGTAACACAATGTTTACAAAGAAAACTTTGAAAAACTTGGTTCCTTGTCTTTTTTTATTTTATTTAAACTTAAATGCTAATTAAAACTAATTATCAACTAACTTAAACTATTTAAAACTAATTAAAACTACCTAAAAATAACTTAAAAACTAGAACAGCCAAAGCAAGCGTTTTCTAATTTTTTTTTGTGCCACCATTATTGTTTTACACCTAAACCTTAAGACTAAAACTATCTAAGTCGGCCATAAAATTAAAATTTTGAGTCAACTATCTTTAACCACCACAACAGGTTCTCCTGTTGTAACCTACTCCTACGGTGCCAATCGGACACACTCCTGCTGAACCGCAGACGCTTTCCTCCGCCCTGAGGGACGACGTCTCGGTCGTTTAGGAGCCGCCTATCCACAGTTCGTCGGAAGACGTGGAACCGCCGATCTATCCTGTATCAGCCCTCGACTATCCAAATATAGAAAAGCTTCGGGCGGAATAAAGCCGCTTAAGCGCGCACTCTCAAAATATTCATTATTGGGGTAGAAGGCCCAAAGATGAGACTATTGTTCGAAGCCATCGCTCTTGCAGCGTGAAACCTAATGAGTTTCACCAGAAAATTGTCTGTTCTGTTTATTTTGGCCCCGTTGTATAGGACCTGGTTGGAATAGTATTTTGTGTAATCAGATACTGGTGTTCTGTGAAGTCCAAGGCAGCTCCTCAGACACTGCCTCTCAAACACCCGTATCTTTTTCATTTGAGATGGGGCAACGTTGAGCCACACCGGGCACCGCAATCATCGGCCTAAAGAGGGCATGTAGCAAATCACCTTCACCATGCTGTCAAGACGACTGCTATAAAACAATCGTCTTGTCAGGGCAAATGCTCCCCTAGCTCTCGCCAGAGCAGCATATACATGTCTTCCGAAATATACAAACTGATCTAACCAGATGCCAAGTTACTTTACTACACTTTTAATCGCCAGTGGCTGTCCGTTTGGTCCAAAGATCACCAGCTTTCGCCAGTTCTTTATCGTATCCTTTGGGGTGCATCAGCACACCGCCATGGCCGGAGCCACTCAATCGATCAAACATACACTGCTCAGCTGACTGCTCGTTTGAGAGCAGTTTGTAAACTGTTATTGAACAGTAAAATTTACACTCGTACCTAGGAAGTCTCCTACACACACCACGGAGCCACTCAATGTTATCTACTCTATCTTCTGCTTCTGCTGTCTCTGAGCAGATAGGCAGAATAGCAGAATAGCAGATGAGCAGTGAGCAGTTTGTAAACTGTGGTTTCTTTCGTACCTACACAAGAAAAGAACAGTTTAATGATGAACAGAGAAAACATGCTCATAGAACATTCTGCACAGCCTCCCTGTATTGTATTAGGCTCTTCGAAGGTCTTCGGCTGTATGAATCTGTACGGATTTTCTGTAAAGGGTTGACTCATTCATCATATTTTTTTTCCAGATTTTTGCTAATTTGAAATGCTTAATACGGAAACTCTGACAGAGTTTTTGTTAGAATAACATATTACGGAAAACAAAAGAGTGCGAATGAGAGACATACATTCCCATCTTCCCTGTACAGCTAATGTATGTTGGAGAGAGTATAGTGACCGAATGGGACAGAGGGAAAAGTGAACACACACATAATTGGAACAAATGTGTTTCATCTGCATGGATTGTTGCGAAAAATACGGAGTCTATCAACCGGGCTTATTAAGTATTCCCTTTTCCCACTTCCGCATCCGCCAAGGTTGACATTGATATTGAAATGTCTGACATAATAATATAACGTCCATTCATTTGGTTAGCTAAGGAGACTAGTGATGCTTAAAAGCCTTCACAATTAATCACCCATAATGCTAATGCACTACAGATACCTCTTATGTTTTGTGAGACTCTAGGACACCCCTTAATTGTCGAGCGGAAATCCCGACTACCAGACTTTTGCCGACACCACTATTCATGCCTGCCACCAAAGGGTTCCAAAACTTATTTACTCGTCATTATACCCTATACCACAGGGGTGGGTATATTACTTTTGAGACATAGTTTGTAACATAGAGAAATAATTGAGCTAGGTATACCTCAAAGTATGTGGATCGACTCAGAATGGATAGCTGAGTCGATTTAGCCATGTCTGTCC
Source organism: Rhingia rostrata (assembly GCA_949824845.1). Lineage (NCBI taxonomy): Eukaryota > Metazoa > Arthropoda > Insecta > Diptera > Syrphidae > Rhingia > Rhingia rostrata. The sequence continues at coordinate 33,311,470 of OX463758.1, forward strand.
GTCCGTACGTCACCAGTTTTTTGAAATCCGCCCACTGCCACGCCCTCTTTTTAGAATAACATAGTTTTACGCCAAACTGTTAGAGGTTTTGAAAAAAAGTCCGAACAACATATCTAGATAATCTTTATATCTATATTTCGTCTATACAAAGTTTTTTGACACGTCCACTTTTTGGGGCGTTTTTTGTAAAAAAAACTTTTTGCGGTAAAATTTTACACATTTCAAAAAAAAAAATTTGATGCAATATAATTGGTTTTTGTAATATTAACATTTCTTCGATATGTCATTTTAACCCACGCCCACTTTTTGGAGGTGTTTTCATACAAAAACCATATCTATACATTATGTTCATAGGATAACCAGGCGAAAAACGATGTTTTTAGTTTTTAGTTCTTTGAAGACGCCGCAATAAATTTGTTTCTTCAAGAAATTGTTGTGTTAACGTGTCCCAATAAACGGTTTTTATGTTTGCGTGCAAAACTTTTCGTTTCATCTTTAACCGCGGGAATATCCAGATCTCTACGTTGATCTCCATTCCTTGTATACCACGGCGCATTGACGAATGATCTTAATGTTTTGTTTTCAAAAGTTTGTAGAATGTTTAGATTCGTTTCACTTTTACAACCCCATAGTTGTATACCATATTTCCAGACCGGCTTGCTTGTATAATAGCAGCTTGTTTTCAAGGTTAAGCTTCGAATATTTTCCGAGTAAACAGTAAAGTTCTCTATACTTATTTTTAAGTTCTTCGCATTTCTTTTTTACATGCGACTTCCATTTTAATTTTGCATCGAGTGTCATTCCGAGATATTTCGCTTTATTTGCAAAAGGGACTCGAACCACATTGAGAAATACTGGCAAATTGTTTGTCCGTTTATACGAACAATCTACATGAATCGATTTGCTCTCGTTAAGTGCAATCCGCCGGGATTTTGGTTATTCAATAACCTCGTTAAAAGCGTTTTGTCATTTCATATTTGTTTCCTCTATTGTTGTGCCAACTGTTGATATAGCTCTGTCGTCAGCAAACGTGGCAACTTCAACAAACTATCGTTTGTTTGCGGGATATCACGTGTAAATAGGAGGTACAAGAGTGGGCCAAGGACGCTTCCTTGGGGTACTCCTGCCAATATTTCTTTGAAATCCGAATATTCGTTTCCAAATAGCGAATGAGTCTATGCTCAAGATACGACACGAGGATTTTATATAATTTTTCAGGAAGAACTTGTCTTAGTTTGTTTTGAAGGCGGCTATGCCAAATAATGTCAAAAGCTTACGACAAGTCAAGAAATACGGCTGAGCAAATTTTATTCTCTTCAAAAGCTTTCTCAATTACATCAGTTATTCGATAAACTTGGTTCACAGTCGAATGTTTACTTTCAAACCCAAATTGATGGTCAGGTAAATGGAGTTTCTGATAATTATTTGGGTTTAAGTGACCGAGTAATATCCTTTCAGAAACTTTTGAAATTATTGGAAGTAGTGAAATAGGTCTTTAAGATTTTATTTCATTCGAAAATCCGTCAGAAATTGACATATTTCTCCATCTAGTTTTTTCAATAAATCTTAATTATATACTCGTATATGCTAAACAACCAAAAATACGATTGTGTTCTCCTTCAATAGAAAATTTACCGGTGACTTTAGATTATAAAGGTCACGGGGATTTTGGTGCTTCTACGCGACGTTGTTGCGACGTTGTTGCGACGGCGCACCGGTATTCACAAAATCTCCCTTAATCCATCAATCGAGGTGGATGTGGATCTCTGTGAGAAGACAGCTTAAAACGGACCCCATCCCAACAGCAGCAAGAAGAAAACATCAACAAGCTCCTAACCTACCTTGGTCATTTAGCATAGTAGCCAGTTGAGTTTCCTCGTGAGCCCAGCTTACTAAGACCGATGTTCGAAACACTTTTTTTTCTTTTTGTTATGAGCTGTGGGTTAATAAGTTCAGTAACTGCGAAAAAAAATTATCAGTAACTTAAAATATTTGAATAAAAAGAGTAAATTCGATAGATTCGTCAAAGTGGTAAATACGCATATATATGTACAACCGATAATAATATAATTCGATATGCAAATATTGCGGAGCTTATACGAGAAACACAGAAGCTAAAGCCTAAAAATGCTCCGGGTTATGACCTGATTACAGGAGGACTTCTAAAAATGTTGCCTCGAAAAGCATTATCAAAAAGAGTTTACATTGTATGTAAATGTAACAATTAGATTAGAATACATACTAAGACAGTGGCAAGTCGCGGAAGTGATTATGGTTCTCAAACCAGGAAAATCAAATAAATATTTATGCGGTAGTACAAGCTTACGTTGAATTACGCGGATAGAATTTTTATCAACCCGTGGAAGCGACTTTTTGAACTGATGACATGTTACCGGGGAATGCACCACGCGAAATTTTCGTCCTTTCTTTTAAGAAAGGGGTCAGATAGTCATTGATATCCTTTTATATACAGTCTGTTTAAAATCAGCTTAGATGGTAGGCTTGTGAATGCTTTCTCTTTCTTTTGAGCCTTAAGCCGAACACCCAATACCAGTACGAAACTTAAGATTGGCTTACACTTTCTTCTAATGGATATACAATCGGACCGCGTTTTAAAATGTTGTTGCCTACTGTAGGGAGATATTACAGTTGTAGTCTCGACTAAAAAAAATGTTTTCTGGACCATCAAATGGTTTGAATGTTTTCTCAAGATGTGCGGCGAAAACATCTGCTTTTTCAAAAGTTCAAATATTAACAAAAATTCAAAATTCAATAACAACAACAATGTTTTCACAGGCGATTCTCTGAAACCAATATCTATTATATACATACATACCTATTATATACAAGCCAACACTTCCCCATATAGGTATGGCATACGGCAATGCTTGTCATAAATCTGGTTCCTGTCAATTTACAACTTATAGCAACCTGACCCAAAGCTTCCAGAGGCACACAACAAATGAACTAAAATTACACATTTACAAATGTTGATTCATAATAAATGTCGTAAATATATGAGTAATCGTTCATTGGGATATATTATTTCCACATATATTTATAACGGTGCTTGTATTATGAGCAAATTTATTGCTTCATCTTCCTTTCATCCTTCGAAAGGAAAATGTTTTACGATCGGTAACATAAATGCATTTGTACCAACGTACGTAATTCCTTCGAGTGACCCAGATATGATTTGAATGTCGAACAGCAATAAATCGTATCTGCTATCCTGCTTTCAGTATCGCTGTTTGAACCTAATACACTTGGACGACATAATGGTTTGTTTTGGAAAGCAAATAAAATAAAAGTAATTGGCCATTTATTATTTTTGGGCAACCTGTTGGTATGTTTGAGTCGGAATTGTGTAAAATCTTTGTAGGTACCATCTTTAACATGAAGGGTACGAAAATGTAAACAAGTTGTACAACAGGTCATATGGAAAATTTGATGGTATTTAACGCTGTCGCTTATAAAAAGTTTATAAGCATATAAGCCGGAAATGTTTAATTCGTTTGCGTTACAAAAAATACAAACAACGAGGTTTGTAAATGTTTAAAGAAGTTAAATACTCCCATTAACTACTTCGATAAGACCTTCGCGCAACGCGTATCCCTAAACATCTCGATTAACACCATACCACCAGCATCGAATTTCGAAGAACTTTGGCAACGATGCCAACAAGCCATTAGATCAGCCGCAACTGATGTGCTAGGTTTCTCGCGCCCACCAGCAAGAAACCTCTGGTTTGATGAGGAATGCCGACAGATGCTCGCAGCCAAGAACGAGGCCTACATGGTTGAGCTGCAGGTGAAGACGAGAGCTGCCGTTGAGCTCTATAGGCAGAGAAGAAGGGAAGAACACCGGCTTTTTAGAAAGAAGAAAAAAGAGCAAGAAAAGCGCGCGATCGAGGATACGATGTTCGTAAGTTTTACCAAAGTGTAAAACGTCGAAGCCAAGGATACAAGGCTCGAACAGAATCCTGTCCGGATGAACAAGGAAATATCGGAGTTGAGACACAGTCGATGCTGAGGATATGGAAGAACCACTTCTGCAGGCTGTTAAACGGCGATGACGAACAACATTCCGCTGTCAGGCAGAACGAACCATTCAATATTGCCAACGACAGCGAAAACTGCCAACCACTCGACCTGAGTGAAGTGAGGATAGCAATATCTAAACTGAAGCTTAACAAGGCTGCCGGAAATGACGGCCTTCCCGCCGAGCATTATAAAGCCGGCGGAGATGACTTGGTAAGTGACATCCACCAACTCATAAGCCGAATCTGGTCGGAAGAAAGTATGCCTGAGGAATGGAACCTCAGGATTGTTTTCCCGATCCACAAAAAGGAGACCCTCTAAACTGCGCCAACTACAGAGGCATAAGTCTCCTCAACATCGCCTACAAAATTCTATCTGCCGTAATCTCTGCCGGCTTTATAAAGCTCAGCGGGAAGGCCGTCATTTCTGGCAGCTTTGTTAACCTTACGTTGAGATATTGCTACCCTCACTTCACTCAAGTCGGGTGAATGACAGTTTTTGCTGTCATTGCCAATATTGAATGCTTCGTTCTGCTTCATAGCGGAATGTTGTTCGTCATCGCCGTTTAACAGTCTGCAGAAGTGGTTATTCCATATCTTCAACATCCAATGTGTCTCAACTACAATATTTCCCTGTTTATTTCGACAGGATTCTGGTCAGTCGAGCCTCGTATCCTTGGCTTTGACGTTCTACACTTTGGTAAAACTTGCGAACATCTTTCCTGGAGTGGCACCTCTCTATAGCCTCGATCGCGCGCTTTTCTTGCTCTTTTTTCTTCTTTCTAAAAAGCCGGTGTTCTTCCCTTCTTCTCTCCCTATAGAGCTCAACGGCAGCTCTCATCTTCACCTGCAGCTTAGCCTTGTAGGCTTCGTTCTTGGCTGCGAGCATCTGTCAGCATTCCTCATCAAACCAGGAGTTTCTTGCTGGTGGGCGCGAGAAACCTAGCTCATCAGTTGCGGCTGATCTAATGGCTGGTTGGCATCGTTGCCATAGTTCTTCGACATTCGATGTTGGTAGTATGGTGTTAATCGAGAGGTTTAGGGATACGAGTTGCGCGAAGGTCCTGGCGGTCTCTTGCGATTGCAGTCTTTCGACATTCAATCTTTTACAGTATTTCTGGATTGTTGTGGCGTAGTGGATATCCGCATTCCTACCTTGACTGCAACAAGATAGTGGTCTGAGTCAATGTTAGTTCCTCGGAATGTTCGGACATTAAAAATACTGAATGCGTGCTTCTTGTTTATCGCAATGTGATCAATTTGGTTGACCGTTTGTTGATTTGGAGACCGCCGTGTCCATTTATGGATATCGTCTGGTGAGGAAACAGTGTGCTGGCTATACTGGCATTTCGTTCCGTAATGAAGGCAATTAGCCTGAGTGCGTTAGCAGATATGTTGTCGTGTAGGCTTTTTTTCCGACAATACTGCTAAAGATGTCTGCTCTTCTTACCTTTGCGTTAAAATCTCCCAGCACGATTTAAACATCGTACTTCAGTCGCTCATAGGTTTTGTCAAGGAGCTCATAGAAGCAGTCCTTAGCTATATAATCTCTTTCCTCCGTTGGGTCATGAGCGAATATAAGGCTTATGTTGGTGAATTTTGCCTTGATGCGGGTTGTTTCAATGTTTTTGTCCGTGTTATCAACACTCGCGCTTATTGTTTTACAAGTCAAACCCGGTTGGATGAGACCAGTACCCGATGGTTACCACTTGGAACTTAAAAGTAAGCAATTGACTTGTGGTCAGAGTTAAAACCACTGGGCATTGGCAAATTAATGCCAATCAGATTCTACCCTCGTTCTACAACACCGAACTATGAAATATCTGAACAATATGTTGCGACAGTGACAATTTCTATTTTCCATCGCAATAAAGCACACATTTTGGAGATATCAATTTTGTAGCCTTCGAATATTTTATCAAATATTTTAAAATTTTACCGAAAAACGTTTTTTTTTACGAAAAGTAAAAGTGAACGTGCTTAAATGTCTCGTTCGAAAACTTTTTCAAAATTCTGTATATTGACGAAATATGGATTTTCAAACATCTTTACGTTTTGGCAAAAAATAACGTTTTTCTGATAAGTGAGCATTGCAGTAAGCGGATTTTAAAATATTAACACTTGTTCAGCTTCGTCGAACATGTCCCAAACTTCATCATTGTAGCAGACACAAAACGGAACGGGCGGACAGATATCTAGACATGGCTAAATCGACTCAGCTAGCGAATCAATGTCGATCCATATACTAAAAGGTATATCTATCAAAATGATTTCTCGATGTTATAAAGGGTTTTTCCATAAGAGCGCTACAAACGTTTTAAAAAAAAAAAAAAAAACGGTTTTGGATATCAATGAAATTCTTTATTCCTGTGAAAGTACGTTCGATGCTATTATGAATGGAACTCGATTTCTTTTGCATGGCCACCACGGGCACGCTTGCAGAAGTCCAGACGCTGAACCCAATTTTCGACGGTTTTCAACCATAAATCGGCCGATACTGCTGCAATTTCACGTTCGATATTTGTACGAAGTTCATCAATCGTCGCTGGCTTGTTGGCATAGACCATAGACTTGACATAGCTCTTCAGGAAATAGTCTAACGACGTCAAATCGCACGACCGAGGCGGCCAAGCGACTGGACCATTTCGTGAGATAACACGTTCTCCAAACTTGGTTTCCAATAGATTGATTGTGGCATTCGCTGTGTGGCTTGTGGCGCCGTCCTGTTGGAACCACATGTCCTCCAAGTCCATATCATCCAATTCGGGCCAAAAATATTCGGTTATCATTGAACGGTAGCGATTCCCATTCACAGTAACGTGCCGGTCTCGATCATCACGGAAGAAGTACGGCCCAATGACGCCGCCGGCCCATAAACCACACCGAACCGTAATTTTGTCGGGATGCAATGATGACCCATGGAGTACGTGTGGATTGCTGCCTGACCAATACTGCATATTTGGTTTATTGACGAAGCCATTCAGCCAGAAATGAGCCTCATCGCTGAAGATGATTTTTCGATGAATATCCGAATCATTTTCAAGTTGTTGCTCAGCCCAATTCACGAACATACGACGCTTCTGGTGGTCAAGCGGCTTCAGTTCTTGCGTCAATTTAATCTTGTAAGGGTGTAGGCCAAGATCTTTTCGCGAATTCGCCACAACGACGTCACGACGTCACAACGACGTGTGAGAGACACATTTGGGCTTTCTTCAACTAAAGCCTCCGCGGGAGCAATATTCTCGACACTTCATGCACTTCCTTGTCTCACTGTCACAGGAACATTTTGTACTGCGCCTGTGGATTCAAATTTTCCCACTATATGCTCAATTGTTGATCTGCTAGGACGAATTTGACGACCATAAATTGGACGTAGCGCTCTTAACGTTGAGGCCACTGACTCCGAATTTCGGTTGTAAATTTTAATAATTTCGACTAGTTGTTGGATCGTATATCTTTCCATCATGAAATGGCAAACTTACTGAAGAGAAATGTTAAAAGAGCGGTAAGAAATATGGCGTCGTTTGCTATCCCTGTCGCTCAACTTTTGTAGCGTCCCTGTTGAAAAACCCAATAAACGTCAAATTATAGAAAGAAAAGCACATTTCTTGATTGTATAAAATCCTATGACTAAACTACATAATCGCTTATTTAATCCTTAGTATATCAGCCTTCCAATTTTAGTTCAGTGTCTTGTACATTATACAACTATTCAGCAAATACGAAAACACATTTGGGTAAACGTAGAACTTGAGGTACACTAAACCTCATGATGAAAATTCATATTCAGACGACCTTAAACACCAAATAACAATAACGTTCTGCACCTGCATACAAATGTTATACCTTTACTTAGAGTTTAATAGATTTTTTGGGTAACATATGTGGGAGGTGAAAGTAAATTATATTGAAATGTTCTTTCATAATACCAGCTCATAGGGGAGTGACATATAGAAGGACACGAAGCTACACTCTTACCAGCATAACCTACAGAGTTTTATGACATCGGAAGATAATATTTTTACAAGTGTCACTGAAAGGCACACAGCCAAAAAGGATATTCAAATTTAGATCTCTATAACATACTCATATGATACGGTATAAGCATATATATACAGCTTGGAAAATACTTATACCAATCTATACAGCGTTACGTTTGAGAACATTTGCATTTTCTCGTTAATTTATTAAAACGAATTCATGTATATTTTTGAATTTAATCATATTAATCAAAATAATCACATGTATCTATGTTGCCGCAAACACAAACGGACAGTTACCGAATAATAAGGAAATTATTTTAACCAACAAATCGTTGGCTGGATACACCCCCATGGGCCAATATAGGTCCCGAGCTACATACCACCCTTGGGGAGAGATATACAAATAAATATAATGCTACCTAGAAACAATTTCGCATAGTAAACGACGAATAAATGAACAGTTTGATATACCTATCCATATACCTGACCGAAATGGAACTCATACAAAGCAAAAAGTAAACAAGAACCGACTAAGATAAATACACAACCTCTTATTGTAATTTTACTTAGGGAAACTTTTTCTAAAAAAATCCTATTCCAAGGAAAGTTGGTATTAACGGTGAAACTTTTGTTATTGCTGCAGGACCGTAAATGGTGGTGATTGTAGTTTATTTTATTATTAAGCAGTTTCGGACGAACGCGTCGCCTATAATTAAGAAAAAAGAAAAGAAAATCCGCTGAAAAGAGGAAAATAATTTGCTTGGAAGTCGTATTATGAAGTACAAATTGAAATTTAATTTTTTTAATTAACGGTAAAGTAAACTCACGGTGGAAATTTGAAAATAAAACATATGAGAAGGCTCCGCTGTACGGTTCATTTAATACACTATTGCATCTTATAAAGATAAAAGATATATCCAAAGATAAAGATACCAGGTTTTTTTTAAAAAAACAAAATTTTCTTGGTAAAAAAAAGTAAAGATATGTACATCATTTTAAATTATATATTAGATAATAGGCCGAAAGGCAATAGATTTAAGTTGTTAGCGTGTAATTTAGGGCGCCCGAGTTACGTCATGTAACCGACCTACAGAGGAAAAACCCAAACAACCATAGAACATAAGGGTGATCCATTTCGAGGTTCCCTACTTTTTTAAAGAAAAAAACACAGAAAATTCAAATTTAATGGAGAATGTTTATTATCATTTGAAAGAACATTCTTTGGCATTTATTTTTTGAAGATTATGTCTATCAAATGTTGGCCGTTGCTACGTCGCAGATGGTCCATCCGTTGAGTCCAATTTTCGAGCATTTCGACTGGTAACTGGCGAATGACACGCGTGATGTTTTCCTCCAAGGCCTGAATCGAAGCGGGTTTGTCGGCATAAGCTTTTGACTTTACATATCCCCACAGGAAAAAGTCTAAAAAAGTCTATTATCCAATAATGAATGCTGGGTCTCAAAATGGATGATGGTGTTGCGAATAGTACGCTCAGTAGGCCGATTATGTTGACCATTAGTTGAGCGAAGTGCACGAAACACATTCCTCACAGAACGTGAATTTTCATAATAAATTTGTCGAACCATAAAAGATAAACAATTTGTAAACGTTGTTCACGCGTAAGTCTTTCCATTATGAAATGACAAACAAAACTAAACAAAAATAACATGACAGCATGACACGACTCACACGTGATCTGTCAAAAAAGGCTATTGAAAAAAGTATCTCTACTTGGATCACCCGTTATAACATATTGATAAATGATAAGTCAGTTAGCAACGGACTAGCGACGCTAGCGATAATGACGTAGCAACAGATGAGAAGCATCAACATCTTTTGCGAACAACAAGCTTGGCTTGGGCATCGGTACTTCTCGCAATGCTAATCGCTCTCTCCATGTAGGTTGATAACAACAGCAGAAAACAGCATATTATACGGGTGGGTTTGGATAATTTGTAATTTAAGTTAGTCTGTAAGAAAATCTCAACAAATAAACATCTAAAAAATTGTTTCTCTTTAAACAAAGAAAATGAATAACGTAACTCCCGCATAGGGCAAGTAAGTTAGTTAAGTAGTTGATAAGTAAGATAGTTTTTTCATGAATTATTGTCTAGCATGTAAGTTAGTTTTAAAAGTATTGAAAAATTTAAAATAAAAATGAAATGAAAAAAAAGAAAAACAAATCCGATGCTTAAAATAAATATCCCCAAAATGTAGGCTTTATGAGGATGAAATACAGAAAATGTCATTGTCACAACACATTGTTCAGAAGGTTTATCAAAATCTTTTATGGTTCGACAAAAAAAAGCAACGTAGCTTGGTTATGCTATGGGGTAGGGTATACAAATGGTTTTTGTATCAAAACACATCTAAAAAGTATGCTTGGGTTAACGTGGAATATGGACCAAATGCTTACATTATCATAACCAATAATTTTGCATCAAGAATTTTTTCGAATATTTTAAAATTTAACCGAAAAACATGTTTTACTGAAAGTCGGCGTGGCAAAGAACTTTGTATTTTAAAACTTTTTACACTTGTTCTGCTCAGGTTATGACCTGATTACTAGAGAACTTCTTAAAATGTTGACTCGGAAAGCATTAACTAGAGGAGTTTACATTGTATGTAAATGCAGCAATTAGATTATAATACATACCAAGCCAGTGGAATTTTGCGGAAGTGATTATGGTTCTCAAACCAAGAAAATCACCGAATGAAATAAAATCTTACGGCCTATTTTACTTCTTCCAATAATTTCAAAAGTTTTTGAAAGTATATTACTCGGTCGCTTAAACCCCATTATTCATCAGAAACGCCTTTTACCTGACCATCGATTTGGGTTGAGAAGTCAACATTCGACTGTGAACCAAGTTCATCGAATTACTGATGTAATTTAGAAAGTTTTCGAAGAAAAGAAAATTTGCTCAGACGTATTTCTTGACGCATAGGCGCCTTCAATACAAACTAAGACAAATTCAGCTTGAAAAATTATATAAAATCCTCGTGTCGTATCTTGACCATAGACTCTTCCGTGTAAAACTTGGAAACGAATGTTCGGAATTGAAAGAAATATTGGCAGGAGTACCCCAAGGAAGCGTCCTTAGACCACTCTTGTACCTCCTATTTACACGTGATATCCCACAAACAAACGATACAATAATTGCCACGTTTGCTGACGATACAGCTATACTAGCAGTTTTTACAACAATAGAGGAAAGAAATATGAAATTACAAAACGCTCTTAACGAGGTTACTGAATGCACAAAATCCTGGCGGATTGTACTTAACGAGAGCAAATTGATTCATGTGGATTTTTCATATAAGCGGACAAACAATTTGCCAACATTTCTCAATACGGTTCGAATCCATTTAGCAAACGAAGCGCAATATCTCCGAATGACACTTGATGCAAAATTAAAATGGAAGTCGGATGTAAAAAATAAATGCGAAGGACTTAAAAACAAATACAGAGAACTGTACTGGGTACTAGGAAAATATTCAAAGCCTAACCTTGATAACAAGCTGCTAGTATACAAGCAAGTGCTTAAGCCGGTCTGGACGTTTGGTATATACAACTATGGGGTTGTACCAGTGAAACGAATCTAAGAATTCTACAAACTTTTGAAAACAAAATGTTAAGATCATTCGTCAATGCTCCGTGGTATATAAGGAATGAAGATCAACGCAAAGATCTGGGTATTCCTGCGGTTAAAGATGAAACGAAAAGAATTGCACGCAAACATAAAAAACGTTTATTGGGGCACCTTAACATAATTGTCCATCAAATTCTTGTCGAAAATTGTTTTATTGCGACGTCTTCAAAGAACTAAGCCCTTAGATTTGGCCCGATAATAATAAACCGCGCCATAAGTTGCGGAGAAAGCAGGAACTCCCAAAGGAAAGTTATCTGCCAAACATTCATTACTCGTGATAAAAAAATTGCTAGATAAGTCGCATACTTGGTTGCAATACTAATACAAAACGCGGGTTTTAGTGCGTTAAAGTCTGACACAACTTTGGGCACATGCTAAAAGTGTCTTTTGAGATTTCCACCAGCCCACCGAAAAAAAACTTGTTCTGCTGGAAGCAACAATGAGCACGTGTACCAAATTTTATAATTATAGCTCTAAGTGTTAGACCTAAAAACTGGGGACGTACGGGCGGACGGACTGACGTGGCTTAATCGACTAAGCTATCGATTCTCAGTCGATCCATATCCTTTAAGGTAGAATATATGAATTAGAACTAACTTACAACTAAGTTCCTGTGCGATCAAACTCTTATCCCTATCTTCCCACGAAGATGAAGACAAAGCTCAGGTTTCGCTTGCGAGATTCCCTTGCACGTTTGACATTTGAAGATCTAATAAGCAAGTGTGCATTGGAATTCGCTTTGTGTGCACTATACAGATGGAAGAGATAACTTACAGTTAATAATATACAACAGACAAACATTTTTTTTGTCGAACCATAAAAGATTTAAATAAACTGTCTGAACAATATGTGGTGACAGTGACTATATTTCTATAAATTATCCACTTTTTGGGTACATTTATTTTAATAATATAACATATGAGAAGGCTACAATAAACTGTGTGGATCTTTTAATACCCTATCCCACTCCATCCTTAAAATTAATATCCCTTAAGTGGGTTTTATGGCAAAGAAATACTAAAATTGAAATTGTCGCAGCATATTGTTCAGACAGTTTATCAAAATCATGTATAGTTCGACAAAAAAAATGTTTTTCTCCTGCATATGGTATGGCGTAGGGTGTACAAATGGTTTTTATATGTGAGTAAAAATTATATATGGAAGAATAGTTTAACCTAAACCAATTATTTGGCATCAACTTCTTTTTCGATATGTTTAAAATTTTACCGAAAAACATTTTTTTACTGAAAACGTCCCCAAAAAGTGGGCGCGGCTAAAAACTTTGTATAAACAAAACATAGGCCCAAGGATTGTATAGATATGTTGTCCAGACACTTTTTCAAAAATTTTAACGGTTTGGCCTAAAATTAGGTTTTTCTAAAAAGGAGGCGTTTCAGGGGGCGGATTTCAATTTTTTTTACACCTGTTCGAAGAATCATATGTACCCAATTTTATTATCCTAGCTCAAAATTTAAGGCCAAAAAACAGGGTTACCTACAGACGGATGGACGGACGGACGGACAGACAGACATGGCGTAATCGACTCAGCTAGAGATTCTGAGTCGATCCATACACTTTGAGGTATACCTTGCTAAATTATTCCACTATGTTACAAACTCTGTATCATAACTAACATACTCCTATAGGATAGGGTATAAGAACTCGGGTTCGTATTTTCGGCGATTGCAAAAGTTTTCCGTTTCAGGTTAAATTTTGACTTTAATGACGGAAATATTAAAGTAAAAATTTCACCAGAATGTTGTAGGTGACATTATTGAAGTACTAAAACCATGTTTAATATTGACTATGCAGATATTCGACTTGTATGATCCGAGTATTATAACGGGTGATCCAAGTAGAGATACTTTTTTCAATAGCCTTTTTTGACAGATCACGTGTGAGTCGTGTCATGCTGTCATGTTATTTTTGTTTAGTATTGTTTGGCATTTCATAATGGAAAGACTTACGCGTGAACAACGTTTACAAATTGTTCAACTTTATTATGAAAATTCACGTTCTGTGAGGAATGTGTTTCGTGCACTTCGCTCAACTAATGGTCAACATAATCGGCCTACTGAGCGTACTATTCGCAACACCATCACCCATTTTGAGACCCAGCATTCATTATTGGATAATATTCGACCGAATAGACCACGTCCAGCACGCTGTGAAGACAATATAGCGGCCGTAGCTGAGAAGACCGTAGAGAGTCGATTCGGCGCCGTTCGCAGCAACTCGGACTGACGTATGGAACGACTTGGCGCATTTTACGTCATGATCTTAAATTGAAAGCGTACAAAATACAGCTTGTGCAACAACTGAAGCCGCTCGACCTTCCCAAGCGACATCGCTTCGCTCTATGGGCTCTTGAAAAGTTCCATGATGAGGCCCATTTCTGGCTCAATGGGTATGTAAACAAACAAAATTGCCGCATTTGGGACGAAGAGCAACCTGAAGAGATTGAGGAACTGCCACTTCATCCAGAAAAAACAACGGTTTGGTGTGGTTTGTGGGCCGGTGGAATCATCGGTCCATATTTCTTTAAAAATTATGCCGGTGCGAACGTAACCGTCAATGGCGACCGTTATCGTGCCATGATAACCGACTATTTGATGCCTGAAATTGAAGCTCGTGATCTCGGTGACATTGATTGACATCAATCAATTGACTCATTGAGAGAACATTTCGGTGAGCACATAATTTCACGTTTTGGGCCGGTCGATTGGCCACCAAGATCGTATGATATCACACCGTTAGACTTTTTCCTGTGGGGATATGTAAAGTCAAAAGCTTATGCCGACAAACCCGCTTCGATTCAGGCCTTGGAGGAAAACATCACGCGTGTCATTCGCCAGTTACCAGTCGAAATGCCTGAACGAGTGATCGAAAATTAGACTCAATGGATGGACCATCTGCGACGTAGCAACGGCCAACATTTGATAGACATAATCTTCAAAAAATAAATGCCAAAGAATGTTCTTTCAAATGATAATAAACATTCTCCATTAAATTTAATTTTCTGTGTTTTTTTTCTTTAAAAAAGTAGGGAACCTCGAAATGGATCACCCTTTACAACATAATAACATATTGTTATGAACCACATCTAATATTTAATACATACACAAAAAGTGCAGCAACCAGTAACAACAATTGAATTTGAAAAAACAGCAACAAATTGACGCGAGCTATATCAATCAATTCGCTCATCTTAAGTGCTTTCAATGTAAGGTCACATTTTTCGTTAACGTATTTTGTGCAAAGTTCAATTATGTATATTTTTAAGGTTGTGAAGTGCTTGTTGAAACTTAATAATAAAAGCGCCAATAAAACTAAAACGTTGGTAATGGAAGTCTCGTGTAACTGAGTTGCTACATTTTTATAGGATCATGTTGTATACAATAAATGCATTACCGATTATGGAGACTTCCATTAAGGTTTTCATTTAAAAAAAAAAACTGGTCCGGCAAACGTTGATTTGCCATATGAATGTTTTTTTTGTAGCCAATATATTGGTTGCATAAAAAAAAACATATGAGAAGGCTGCAATCCGCAGTGCAAATCTTTAAATACCCTATCCTATTACATCCTTAAATTAAACATATACCCAAAAAGTGGGCGTGACCAAAATCTTTACGAAGATGGGACATTGAAAATGCCATCGGCTCAAAATATACTGCTCAGACAATTTATCAGAATCTTTTATGGTATGACAAAACAAACAACGTTTATATAAGAATACGTCCCGAAATGTGGGCGTGAGTTAAAATGGTCTATAGATGAAATTTTTAATAATCTTGCAGGTGGCCATGGCTCAGAGGAATGCGTAGTTGACTGCTAAGCCAAACGCTGCAGGTTCAAGCCCCAGCTGCGGCAGCATTTGTTTTCTACGAAAGTCGCCAGCTTATCTGAGGCCACCTGTGCGATAATATGAGACAATATAAACCTATGACTCCTCCTCTGTGCCACTTAGGTTTATGTTATATGTCTTTCCTTCTATGGGTCTATCTGTCTCTCCCTGTTGTATTAATGTCTTGATCTGTCCCAGCCGATGGCCACAGTCACCAGTGCTGTTATGTGCCTGTAGTTCGATGCATTCATGTGCGAATTACTGTGATGCCAATGTCAATTAATAATCTTACCAATGTTTTATTTTTTATATCTTTAGAATATGACCGAAAATCGTTTGTTTAATAAAACACTTAACTCTGGATCAAATATTCAAAATTTTTATTGCAATTGATAAATAGGCCTTTACCATTTACGACTTAAGGATAACATTATGTTAATGTTGTCCACGGCTCCGTTTTAAATGGTCCATTCTGAAGGTCCAACTTCGCGTCACTTTTTCCAGCATTTCGGGGTATATTCCACTAATTTCGCGTGTTATGATATCCTGTAAGGCTTCAATCGTGTTCGGCTTGTCAACATAGACTAACGACTTTACATGACCTCACAAGAAATAATCAAGAGGCGTTACATCTTATGATCTTGGCGGTAAACTCACAGGGCCATTTCGATCCTTCAACATTTCCATTGTTTCACGAGCTCTGTAGCATGTTGCACCGTCTTGATGAAACCACATGTCAACCAAGTTCAACTGAGCCAACTGGGGCAAAAAACAAAAGTCACGTATAATGGATCGAAATGAAGAAAAATTGACCGATGATGCCATTAGCCCATAAACCACAGCAAACTGCAGTTTTTTCGGAATGCATCGGTAATTCCTGCATGGCATGTAGCTGTTCATCACTCCAGATGCGACAATTTTGCTTATTCACGTATCCGTTGAGCCAGAAATGAGCCTCATCGCCAATTTTTCGATAAAGCAGCGGATTTTTATGGAGCTCTTCTGAGGCCCATTTACCAAAAATTAGACGTTGTGGTAGGCCATTCGGCTTCAATTCTTGCACAAGTTTTTATAGGCTTTCAAACCCAAATCGACACGTAAAATATTCCATTAGGCTGATTAACACATGTCCAATTGCTGAGAACAGCGACGAATTGACATTTCAAGATTTTCATTAACATTGGACGCTACGACTGTAATATTCTCTTCGATACGCACTGTACGTATGCGAGTCGATGGTTTAATGTCCAAAAAAATAAAAATACAAACTTTTGGCGCAACTGGCTCGTTAGTACGCAGGGCCGAGCTTTCTCACAACCATTTATGTATGCGTTTGTACGTCTAGCACGATGGCGGGACCTCCTGTTTTATGCCGACTCTGAGCGCCGAATTCGAGATAAGCTTTTCTTGACAATTAACACTACTCGGATGATTTGTCAGATCATCATGAGATGAGGGCCAGTGAAAAATCATTTAGCTTTTGCTACGGCTGGGAATCGAACACAGACCTTCTGCGCGGCAGTTCATCGCACCAACCATCGCGCCACTGAGCCCGATTGTTTAAATATGATATTGAAATTTTTTTTTTTTAAATTCTCAACCGTTTAGCAAAAACAACGTTTTGCTGGAGCGTGGAACATAAAATGTTCACACTTATTCTGCGTCGTCAGATATAAAATTTATGTACCCAACTTCAACATATTAGCTCAAAATGAAGGGCCCAAAATTCGGTTAATTTGGGGGAAATCCGCGTTTATGCGAAAGAAAAAAATGATTTTCCTTTAGGCCGAAACTAGCAAACGTATATAATACAGAAGATGTTATAATATTGGGCTAAATATAAAAATTAACTACTTTGTTTTATACTGCATACAAATGCAGTGATGTACAATTATTTTGCATCAACATTTTTTTCGAAATGTTTAAAATTTTTACGAAAAATGTTTTTTTTTTACTGAAAACGCCCACAAAAAGTGGTCGTGGCAAAAAACTTTGTTTGGACGAACTATAAACATTAAAATTGTCTAGATATGTTCTTTAGACACTTTTTCAAAATCTCAAATGGTTTGGCCTAAAACTACGTTTTTTTTTAAAGGGGGCGTGGTAGTAGGCGGATTTGAAATTTTTTTACACTTGTTCTGCTGGGAGCAACATCAAACACGTGTACCGAATTTCGTCTTTCTAGCTCAAAAGGACGGACGGACAGACATAGCTTAATCGTCTCATCTATCGATTCTGAGTCGATCCATATACTTAGCTAAATTATTTCACTATGTTACAAACTATGTATCAAAACTAATACACCACTTCGGGATAGGGTATAACTAGAAATTACAAGACTTACTAAATCTAACTAACCGGCTTTTGGGCCTTAAATTTTGAACTAGGACAATGAAATTTGGTACATGTGATCCTTGTACGTGCTGTTCGAACAAGTGTAAGCATTTTGGAAATCCGCCTGTTACCACGCCCCCTCTTTTTAGAAAAACCTAATTTTAGGCCATACCGTTAGAGATTTTGAAAAAGTGTCTGAAGAAGTTATCTAGACATTCCTAATGCCTATATTTCGTCTTTTCAAAGGTTTTTCCACGCCTACTTTTTGGGGGCGTTTTTCGTAAAAAAAAAACCTTTTTCGGCAAAATTTTAACCATTTCGGAAAAAAAATTTATGCAAAATAATTGGCTTTGGTAATGAAAACATTTCTTCCATATATCATTTTTACCCACGCCCACTTTTTGGAGGCGTTTTCATACAAAACCCATTTTTATACCCTACGCCATACCATATGCAAGAGAAAAAAGTTGTTTTTAGTTGAACCATACAAGATTTTGATAAACTCTCTGAACAATATGTTGCGACCATTTAAAATTTCCTTGCGATAAAACCCACGTCTAAGGGATATTAATTTAAAGGATGGAATGGGATAGGGTATAAAGCGATCCACACAGTGGATTGTGGCCTTCTCGTATGTTTTTACGTAAGTTTTACTCGGCTTCAGTCCAGTCTAGCCACCAGTATTTGTCTTTATTCAACCTTTAAGTGTTACTTTCATCGCATTCAGGTATGCTAGTGCAGTATTTTATTCGGTTAGTACTCCTAAGCCCCGATTCTAAAGGCTCGTAAAGGATCCTTTTATCTGTTGCTCTCCTTGCAGCATGGTATATGATTGGGACGTTCGTTGTGTCTGATAAGTAGCAATATGCATCCCGGAAACAGGAATGTCTCTGGAGGAATGTAATACTTTCTAAAGCATTTCTGAAGTACCCAAGATTCGGATAGAATAACCCAGAGATTTTCAAACTTGCTTTGAAGTTGAGTTTGAATGTTTTCAATTGTTGTGCCGCATCGCAAGTATATCAGAAATGTATATATAAAAAACCGCGAAGCAGTTACTGTTCCTTGCAGAATATCATTAGTGACATTAAAAACGTCAGCTGTCGAGTATTCTCTATCTGTTACCACAAATTTCTTTCCGTTTATCATGGATACTATCATCTTTGTTAGATGAGAAGGAAATTCATATCGAATAAGTTCATAAATTCATTCGTCGATCCAAACCGTGTCAAAAGCTTTTTCGATATTTACCAGACAGACAGCTGTATATCTTTTGGCGTTAGGATTCCAGTTAACATCCGAAATCAGTTTCGTAATTGCAAGCACTGCCGAGTGATATTAAGCACGAGACTTATTGGCCTATAGTTCAAAGGATTAGAACGATTATTTTTCGTTTAAATTATTGGAAACACCTTTGACATTTTTTAGCAACTCGCGAAGTAGTAGTTATTAAGAAGATTGTTAAAGATAACACAGTATTGCCGTATGATGTCAATTGGAATGTGCTTAAGCACGATGTTTGGGATGTTTTCCGAACCACTTGATTTTTCAGTATTTAGTTTCCTAAATATTTCAGTCAGTTCGTCGAGGGTCGTAAAGTACAATTCAGAGTACAATTAAGATTGTGTGGAGCACGTTTTCATGACAATGACACATGCTGGCACCTAGTAGGTTTCAGATTCCAAACGTTTTTAAAACACCATATGGTAAAACTAAAAAAATTTTCCTGGAGATAAAACAAAACCGCCTTTAGATTCAATAATTTTTAATTAATTAATTAATATCATAGAAAATCAATACCCACATAGGTATTCAAACTATCACGGGCCAGAATGTTGAACACGGCCAAATAATAGCAAATAATGTTAGGAAAATTGGGAAAACTTTACGTGCAATGACGCCGACAAAGCCACTTACCGAAATTATAATTTAAGCATTTGCAATTTAAATACTCATTCAAAGTACTTAGTTGCAAGCCAAAAGTGTCGCCCATATACCCTTGCCTCAAAGTGATTCGCATCATAATTACGAAATAGGGACACACAAAGTAACTAAAGCGGAACTATGCAAAAGAATTGGCATTTTCAACGAAAAGTCATGGGAAAGCAAGACACATAAGTGGCACTGCGAAATACCATCAACTACATTTTATTGACATAATTAGGTGAAGGGGTTTTCTTCTAGGCTTTGGTATGCCAAGATTTTGAATTAGGTTGTTTGTCTTGTTGTTTTTTGATATGATATCTAGGGATGTTTTTCATATTCATGAATTAATTCAGCAAAAAGCGCTATTCTAAGGGTTGTAGTGCAATTTTGGCATAATGTCAAGTATATTGCACATATAGAAATAATGATGACAGTTGGGTTTAAAAGCCAAATTATTCAAGCTGATGTGCATAAATATGGATTTTCCTGCATGGTTGAAATGGAAAACTTGAAAAGTTTCAAAAAATTTTAAGGTGCGAGTTTGTAACTTAGAATAAATAAAAAATGTCAAAATATTTGAGAAAATAAATTCGCGCGATTCTTTTTTTTTTGAAAAAAATATAAGTACTTTTTTTTATTTAATACACAACATGAAAACTTAATACCAATGAGATTTGCGTTGGTTTGATAGATGAAATTGACCAAATATTCGTAATACGGTAAATAATGGGTGATCCAAGTAGAGATACTTTTTTCAATAGCCTTTTTTGACAGATCACGTGTGAGTCGTGTCATGCTGTCATGTTATTTTTGTTTAGTATTGTTTGGCATTTCATAATGGAAAGACTTACGCGTGAACAACGTTTACAAATTGTTCAACTTTATAATGAAAATTCACGTTCAAGACGGCGCCACTTCCCACACATCGCATCAATCAATGGACTTATTGAGAGAACATTTCGGTGAGCACATAATTTCACGTTTTGGGCCGGTCGATTGGCCACCAAGATCGTGTGATATCACACCGTTAGACTTTTACCTGTGGGGATATGTAAAGTCAAAAGCTTATGCCGACAAACCCGCTTCGATTCAGGCCTTGGAGGAAAACATCACGCGTGTCATTCGCCAGTTACCAGGCGAGTGATCGAAAATTGGACTCAACGGATGGACCATCTGCGACGTAGCAACGGCCAACATTTGATAGACATAATCTTCAAAAAATAAACGCCAAAGAATGTTCTTTCAAATGATAATAAACATTCTCCATTAAATTTGAATTTTCTGTGTTTTTTTCTTTAAAAAAGTAGGGAACCTCGAAATGGATCACCCTTTACAAGTAATTAGAAATAAACATTGGTATTACCATTTTTTTCTAGTGACAAATGTACAATTTGATTTTAGTTCCATTTGACTTTATGTCACTTTCCTGATTTGTCATAATGCCATTTTATCGAAGTGTCATAATGACAAATGCAATAATTTGGTCCTGTCACTTTTTTAAAGCAACATAAGTCCACATTTTTATCGAGTGAGCAGACAAAGTTTGTTAGATATACCTATAAGATATACCGATTATGGATACTGTACTGACAAAGCAGGGAGCGGCCATACCCTTACTTAGAAGCGGAACAGTAAATTTACATACGACCCGGTCGTGCACGGATAGCTGATTTGGTTTTATTTATATTGATTAGCTGTAGCATAAAACATATGATGAGGCTATTCAATTCACCCCACTTTATTTGTCCAATTAAATCACATTTGAAGTATAACAGTACTGCATGATAGACAAAGGATTAAAACCGGTACATTCAACATGAAGAGCTGCGACTCAGTGCAAGTGACACATGTAGTGCTTTTATACAGAACAATGAGGTTTCATCACCTGTACATCCTTAGGATTACGTTTTTGTAAACGCTCAGCTGAACAAAGAGAATGACATTCGTGGTTATGCTCGTATGTAGATTCGTTTTTCAGCACGTTTGTCCTGAGACCTGACATTGAAATGCGAGAGAATGTCACTCGCAATTGAAGAAATAGCTCCCCCCACCCAATTGCATTCCATTCAACTTATGTAGATCTGCTCGTATGGGAGTACCTTTTTTAAGTCACATAGTTCTATAGACTCCTTTTTTGCTACGAGCACATGTTTGTACATGTGAATATGTGATACATATATTATATTTTCGTTTACGTTGTGTGGTGTTCTTCGGTTACTCAACGTGCCCGTTATTTCTTTAAAATTATTTAAGGATTTCCAATTGAATGGAGGATGAAGTTATTGTATTGAAAAGACAGCATTGTTCACTGGAAATGTCAGCTGTAAATCTGTAAAGAGTGAGGAGCGGTGTTGAAAAGGGATTTTATGAAAAGAGATTTGTGTTTTATTTTAAAAATTCGTAAAAAATTAATAAAGGTTTTAGCGAACGGGTTTGTTTTAATTGAATTGTTGCCGACCTGGCTTTTGTAATTAATTTTCATGTATGCATGTATATAGTGTCAAAATGATACATCAAATCAATTTCTGCAGGGTGTCCGCCGGGAAGGTATACTACTTTGTTTTGCCGCCATTTTGGTAAACATTAGTCTTGACAGTTCATATTTGGCAGCCGTGACGTAGACACCTGTCAAATTAATTATGGACAAATATTCGATAGACCAACGTGTTTTAATCGTCAAAACATTTTATCAAAAGCAATCATCAATTACTGTGACGATGAGAAAGTCACGTGAAATTTTTGGTAGAAACAACGTGCCAATAAAACGCACTACTTAGCGTGTAGTGAATGATTTCGAAGAAAGATTGTCTGTAGGTGATAAGCCCAAGCATGGACCACAAAGTACTGCAAGATCGGCCGAAAACATAACTTCTGCTCAAGAAAGTGCTCTAAACAATCCATCAACCTCAATTCGACGCCGTGCTCAGGAGCTTGGTCTTCAAAGAACAACTTTGGCCACAATGCTGCACAAGGATTTGCATTTGTTTCCATTTAAGATTCAGTTGACACAAGAGCTTCTTCCACAAAACCATTTACGCCGCCATACATATGCCAATAGGATGTTACAGCTAGCCCGTGAGAACCGCGATTTTCATGAAAAAAATCATAATGAGTGACGAGGCACATTTTTATTTGAATGGATATGTGAATATGCAGAACAGTCGGTTCTGGGCAATGGAAAACCCTCAAATTATTTTAGTCATTTGGTCAGGAGGAATCATTATTTTGAATGTAATAATGCATCTCGATGCATTGTCGGTATTAGGACAAGTCTTAGCGCAATTAATTAGCACCTCAATGGCCAGAGGAACTTTTCCCGATACATAGAAAGAATCGGTTATCACACCAGTTGAAAAAGTCAAAGGAACAGTAAAATGTCAGGAATATGCTCTGAAGAACCGGGAGTACGACAAGAAGAATATCTGGATTCTCTCGGTTTATCAGGTCATCAGTAAGAGCTTCAATATTGTAATCCGCAAAGGGTGCGCAAACACGCGCTTAGCTTTGGAAATTACAATCATTCAATAATGCGAATTTTTCACTACAAGTATCATTATTTTTTGTGATTTTTTGTTAAGTCGCACGATCTTGGAGGCCAATTCATTGGCCAAAAATGCAAAATTATGCGCTAACCGAACGTTTCCTTCAACAAATCAATGTGGCACGAGGCGTTGTTCAGACGTCAGTCTATTCATGTTTAAATGGCAACCCAAACTTTAAAAAAATCACTTGACAGCTGACAAAATGGCCTCCAGTTAAAATAAAGTTGCTCGTTGTTACTCACAGCGAACCGTAAGAAATTGTGAAAAGGTGTCTGAACATTATATATTTTGAGGATCTCAATATTTTCAAACCACTCCCAACTAATTATTATTTTAAACCACTCCCAACTAACATGGTTGGGTGTTGTAGAACGAGGGTAGACTCTGATTGGCTTTAACTTGTAATGCCCAGTGTTGTAACTCTGACTACACATCAAGTGCTTATTTTTACATCCAAGTGGTAACCATCGGGTACTGGTCTCATCCAACCGGATTTGACTTGCTTAGTGATAAGCGCGAGTGTTGATAACACGACGAAAAACAGCAACACTATAAACAGCCAGGTCAGAATGGCACGGAATGAATACCCGGCCTGCTGTCCCAGGCGAACCTAGATAAGCTGCTTAGACAAATTCTGACAACAGGTTGTCTAGGAATTTCAAGGGTTAGTCAGGCCCCTTGAACAGAGCTGGAAAGGCCAACGGCAGCGCTCAATCCCGTAGTGGATACTGATGGCCCAGTGTCCTAGGGGTATCTAATAAATTGGAACTGGCCCTTCAGGTTGGGGGTTGTGCTTTGGGTTAACTACCCTATCATGGAAAAATCTAAAGGTTACGAAGCAACCAAAAGCCTCGGAAAGGACTGACTTTATTGTTGACGACACGGCTAAACGAAAAAGTATAACGACGTTCGTATCTGCACCTGGAATGTGGTGGAATATTGGATGTCCGAACATTCCGAGGAGCTAACATCGACTCAGACCACTACCTTGTTGCAGCCAAGGTTAGAATGCGGATATCCACTACGCCACAACAATCCAGAAATACTGTAAAAAATTTAATGTCGAAAGACTGCAATCGCAGGAGACCGCCAGGACCTTCGCGCAACGCGTATCCCTAAACCTCTCGATTAAAACAATACTACCAACATCGAATGTCGAAGAACTATGGCAACGATGCCAACAAGCCATTAGATCAGCCGCAACTGATGTGCTAGGTTTCTCGCGCCCACCAGCAAGAAACCCCTGGTTTGATGAGGAATGCCGAAAGATGCTCGCAGCCAAGAACGAAGCCTACAAGGCTTAGCTGCAGGTGAAGATGAGAGCTGCCGTTGAGCTCTATAGGCAGGCAGAGAAGAAGGGAAGAACACCGGCTTTTTAGAAAGAAGAAAAAAGAGCAAGAAAAGCACGCGATCGAGGATATAGAGAGGTGCCACTCCAGGAACGATTTTTGCAAGTTTTACCAAAGTGTGAAACGTTAAAGCCAAAGATACAAGGCTCGAACAGAATCCTGTCGAGATGAACAAGGAAATATCGGAGTTGAGACACAGTCGATGCTGAGGATATGGAAGAACCACTTCTGCAGACTGTTAAACGGCGATGACAACCCATTCAATATTGGCAACGACAAAACACCCGACCTGAGTGAAGTGAGAATAGCAATATCTAAACTGAAGCTTAATAAGGCTGCCGGAAATGACGGCCTTCCCGCCAAGCTTTATAAACCCGGCGGAGATGACTTGTTAAGTAACATCCACCAACTCAGAAGCCGAATCTGGTCGGAAGAAAGTATGCTTGAAGAAGAACTGAGCCAACTACAGAGGCATAAGTCTCCTCAACATCGCCTACAAGACCCTATCTGCCGTAATATGTGAACGCCTGAAACAGTTTAACAACAACCTGATCGGATCTTATCAGTATGGTTTTAGGCCAGGAAAGTCCACAACCGATCAAATTTTCATACTTCGGCAGATCCTGGAAAAAGCCTAAGAAGTCCAAATCGATACCCACCACCTATTCATCGAGATCAAAGCCACATACGACAGCATTCTGACAACAACATCTCGTCAGAAATTAAACGAAGAATTACTCTTTCCAACCGCTGTTTCTTGAGCTAAGAATGCAATTCACTAGTAGAGCCCTCGCTCGAACTACTAAGGAGATCAAATATAAGACCCTGATCATCCCAGTCCTGCTCTACTGCGCTGAAGCATGGAAGGTCTCAAAAGCAGATGAAGAAATCCTTGATCGATTTTAGAGGAAAATTCTTAGAAAAATCTTCGGTCCCGTTTGCGTTGACGGGCTATGGAGACCTGCCCCTGTTCAAAAAAAATCCGTATAGGACGTTTAAGATGGCTAGGACATGTAGAACGAATGGACACCTATACTCCGGCTCGCAGCGTCTTCGATTCCCAGCCAGACGTCGGACGCAGTAGAGGAAGTGGCGCGCACAAGTAAAAACCGACCTCAACCAACTTGGAGTGCGCAACTGGAGGCAGTTAACTTAGGACCGGCTAATTAGAGAGGCATGTTGGTTGAGGCCCAGGTTCATTCCAGACTGTAGCGCCAATTAAGAAAGGGCAGACAATGTGCAAATGTTACAACGCGTCCAAATAAAAAGTAAGTCAGGGTATACTTATATACTTATATATCATTTAATATATATATATCAGAGACTAAAGGCGATAAATACTAAATTCTTGGTAGCACTTAATCAGTCAGCTACTTGTGCTTGGCACGAAAAAAAACGACGGTTTTATGGGGTATATGACCCCAAAAATTGTGCATGGTTTAAATGGTCTAAAGACGAAATGTTTAAATTGACATTATGGAAGTATTTGCATCGAAATTTTTATACCCTATCCCAAAGGGGTACAGTCGTTTTGATACATAGTTTGTAATATGGAGAAATAATTAAGCTAGGTATACCTCAAAGTATATGGATCGGCTCAGAATTTGCAGGCGCTTTCATTTGCATTTTTTTTGCATACCATACAAGATTTTGAGCAATATGTTGGGACATTGTCAATTTTAGTATTTCTTTGCCATAAAGCCTACATTTTAGGGATAATAATTTTAAGGATGGAATGGGATAGAATATAAAACGATACACACAGTGTGTAGCCTTCTTAAATTTGTTTTGCTGACTTGATTTATAAAATGAGTTTGGGATTGAGAAATCATGAGGAATGACAAATGACAAAGAAATGTTTGAGAAGACAAAGCCTTTGTCGTAAACGTCGCGTGCTGGCAACCCAGACCCTAACCCATACGGTTATTTTTATGAATTTTCCTGCACAATGTCTTAAACAGGCTTGCACACATACAATCGACTGCGAAAATGCTGAACCTCCGCGCATAAGAAAGAAAAGTTCAAAAATGTTGTGGAGCTGTATTGAGTTCTTATAACTTCTATAATTTTAACCCCCGTGACAAATATAATTGAATGCATACAGATTTTGGTACCCCGAATCTTGCAATATCAATAACTCAATTCTGATCTAAGTCGACTTAGTCGGTTTTCACTTTTTATCACAGGAGTCAGAGTCAGTCAGAATCAGAACTCTCGAGTTCGAACATTTTCTCGAAAACAAAAAATGTATCTCTGTAAGTGAAAGTTAAAAAGGGAACAACAAATTTTCATTATTTTGACTTTAAGGAGCCATAAATTTTTGTATCTAGACTGATGTACTCAAGGTGTTTGAATGCACTAATAAATTGTCTTTTCGAAATGTACAAACACTTGCCAGAAACCAATAGTAGGTTATAAGTTATAGCGTTTGTAACAAGCTTAACACCCTTCAAATAAGAGCTCACCCACTTAGATGGGCTATAACTTAAAATAATGTGATAATAGACCTCCCAGGGCCATACAATTTTTTTTCAGCGAAACTTCAGGAATCACCCCTTAAAAGTATGCGGCTTAATTTTCACACTGTAAGGTTACCGCTGAACCGGATGTTTTTGTCTTCCATTTCAAACAATACAAGTTTTTCTGTTTATGTAAACGCATAGCTGACTCGTAGATTAGACTTACAATTTGATTTGGAACGAGTTGTTTTTTTCATGAACTTTCATATATCATCCATAACCATCCGCAAGTGTATGTTGAATGCATTGATTAATTAAAAAAAAACGGTCGTAGGACAGCTTTCATTATACATACCTACCTAACCTATTGGCTAACTGCTTTTTACGAAACTTTTTCAGGGTACCCATAGTGTAATTATTGCGCCAAATTAATAAATGACTTTTCTTTATACCCTATTCCATAGGCGTATATTAGTTTTAACATAGTGAAGTAATTTCAACGGATGTAAAGGTTTTTTTTTAGAGGCATAGAACTTGGATTTGAAGTAAAACACACAAAGCAGTTGGCCATGGCTCAGAGGAATGCGTAGTTGACTGCTAAGCCAAGTGCTGCGGGTTCAAGCCCCAGCTTCGGCAGCATTTGCTTTCTACGAAAATTGCCAGCTTATCTGAGGCCACCTGTGCGATAATATGAGACAATATAAATCTATGTCTCCTCCTCTGTGCCACGTAGGTGTATGTTATATGTCTTTCCTTCTTTGTATCTATCTGTCTCTATCTGTTGTATTAATGTCTTGATCTGTCCCAGCCGATGGCCTCAGTCGCCAGTGCTGTTACGTGTCTGTAGTTCGTTGCATTCATGTGCGAAGTACTGTGATGTCCAATGTCCAATGAACTCACAAAAATTAAACCTTTTTACTTGGTATTGGAAGAATCAATATCTACGTGTATGACTTCACTTTTTAAAACTTACTAACGTTACTTTAAGGAAAACTTGAAAATATGTAAAATTTATGCCGCACACCCAAAATGTAAAAGCTTTTAAAGCGATCATTCGTGAAATAACAAATCTTGAGTTGACATATCTGTCAACTTAATCACGGAGAGGTATTGTTTAATTGGCAGAAAATGGCAAGAAATGTTCCATTGCACGTCATATCCACTGCGAGTGCCATCATAATGTATTTGGGATACCGAAACTCCTCTGAAGCATATAAAGCGAATACGCAAATGTCAACACCAGAAGCAGTGTATTTTGAAATCAGCTCTTAAGGTACACTTTTGTATCCCATCACACCCTTAGTTGGTTATGTCAATGAATGTATTTACATATTCGCTTCTGCAGTTGGAGTAAATATCTTTGTACTTAATGTTATGGACGCTCTTTATTCCTTATACTAATCTAGTTTGTATATATAATTTGTTGACCTTCAGTGGCATTTATTTGACAATTTATTGCCGTCAACCATTTAGTCACACCCTTTTGTTTTGAAACTCCTCTAGCATATCTTTTATCATGTCACTCACCTGACAGATATATGTATATAAAAATAATAACAAATCATATGAGAATGCTACAATCCGCTGTGCGAATCGTTGAATACCCAATCCAATCCCATACTTAAAATGAATGTACCAAAAAATTGCGAGGGGCTTAAAACTGAATGGGGATGAAATATAGAATAACACATTTCCACCACATCTTGTTTGGACAGTTAATCAAAATCTTATATGGTTCGACAAAAAAACAACGTTTTTCTCTTGCAAATGCTATGGAGTATACAAATGGTTTTTATAGAAAAAGGCCACCAAAAAGTGGGTGTGGCTTTAATTGATCTATAGATTATAATGGGTGATCCATTTCGAGGTTCCCTACTTTTTTAAAGAAAAAAACACAGAAAATTCAAATTTATTGGAGAATGTTTATTATCATTTGAAAGAACATTCTTTGGCATTTATTTTTTGAAGATTATGTCTATCAAATGTTGGCCGTTGCTACGTGGCAGATGGTCCATCCGTTGAGTCCAATTTTCGATCACTCGTTCGAGCATTTCGACTGGTAACTGGCGAATAACACGCGTGATGTTTTCCTCCAAGGCCTGAATCGAAGCGGGTTTGTCGGCATAAGCTTTTGACTTTACATTTCCCCACAGGAAAAAGTCTAACGGTGTGATATCACACGATCTTGGTGGCCAATCGACCGGCCCAAAACGTGAAATTATGTGCTCACCGAAATGTTCTCTCAATAAGTCCATTGATTGATGCGATGTGTGGGAAGTGGCGCCGAATTGCTGAAATCAAATGTCGCCGAGATCACGAGCTTCAATTTCAGGCATCAAATAGTCGGTTATCATGGCACGATAACGGTCGCCATTGACGGTAACGTTCGCACCGGCATAATTATTAAAGAAATATGGACCGATGATTCCACAAACCACACCAAACCGTTGTTTTTCTGGATGAAGTGGCAGTTCTTCAATCTCTTCAGGTCGCTCTTCGTCCCAAATGCGGCAATTTTGTTTGTTTACATACCCATTGAGCCAGAAATGGGCCTCATCGCTAAACAAAATTTGCCTCGAAAACGTCGGATCTTCTTCGAACCTTTCAAGAGCCCATAGAGCGAAGCGATGTTGCTGTTTTTTGTACGCATTCAATTTGACGTAAAATGCGCCAAGTCGTTCCATACGTCAGTCCGAGTTGCTGCGAACGGCGCCGAATCGACTCTCTACGGTCTTCGTGTACACTCTCAGCTACGGCCGCTATATTTTCTTCACAGCGTGCTGGACGTGGTCTATTCGGTCGAATATTATCCAATAATGAATGCTGGGTCTCAAAATGGGTGATGGTGTTGCGAATAGTACACTCAGTAGGCCGATTATGTTGACCATAAGTTGAGCGAAGTGCACGAAACACATTCCTCACAGAACGTGAATTTTCATAATAAAGTTGAACAATTTGTAAATTTTGTTCACGCGTAAGTCTTTTCATTATGAAATGGCAAACAATACTAAACCAAAATAACATGACAGCATGACACGACTCACACGTGATCTGTCAAAAAAGGCTATTGAAAAAAGTATCTCTACTTGAATTAACCGTTATTATTATGTTTATCTTATCATATCCAATGATTTTGCATCAACATTTTTTTTGCAATATTTTTTAATTTTATGATACCCCATACAGGTATTGAGATTCTCTAATTATGTTTTTCATACACTTTTTCGAAATTCCCAACGGCTTTGCAAAAATATGTTTTTCTAAAAATGTTGTGTGAGTGGAAGGATTTAAAAAATCTGTCGGCTGGGTCCGACAGACAGTACGTTTCCCAAATTTCATCGTTCTAGCTCTGAGGCATGTCTTTCTATTTGGTATACAGGATAATTTTTCCTGCTTACATAACAATTGTAAAAAAAATTCAAAATCCACCCACTCACAGGTCCGCTTTTAACAAAATTTTTCTTTTCGGTCAAGATATTTAGACAATCTTAATAGCTATATATGGTCGATACAAATTTTTTTTCCACTCCCACTTTTTAGGGTCGTTTTCTGTAAAAGAAAACTGTTATCGTTAAAATTTTAAGGGAATTTGAAAAAAAAAAAAACTTTCGATGCAAACACATTAACACATTTAATATGGACATTTAGTTCTTAGATTATTTTGACCAAGGTTCACTTTCTGGAGGGTTTTCCTACAAAAACCATATGCATATGCTATGGAGTTATTCCATAGCATATGCAGAAAGATGTTGTTTTTTGTCGAACTAGAATTGTAGAATTTGCGGTTGATGCCACCATTGTGGCCTGTTGTTGGGCTCCATCAGGTGAACTCAAGCTTCTCCTTCGTGTCGACAGAAGTTGAAATGGAGTTGTTTCATCTGGAATGGTTTTGGATGGGGAAAGCGCTAAAGGTTCCTTTATACAGACTGGACATCTCTATTCCTCCTTTGTAACCGTGGAATTTTTAGGAAAATCCATAATCAATTTTTCGTTCACATATTTAGCATGTCACGAAGTCTCCATCCATCTGGCTGGGAATCGAAGACTCTGCGAGCCGGAGTATTGGTGTTCATTCGTTCTACATGTCCCAGCCGTCTTAAACGTACAATGCGGAGTTTTTTTTTTGACCAGGGGCATGTCGCTGTACAGATCGTATAGTTCTTGGTTGAATCTTCGTCTGCATAGCACTTCAACGCAAACTGGAACGAAGATTTTTCTAATAAGCCAAGGATTTCTTCATCGCTTTTGAGACGGTCCATGCTTCAGCGATGACGGTCCATGCTTCAGGGTCTCATATAGGATCTTCTCAGTAGTTCGAGTGAGGGCTTCTTGCCTTCTTAGCCCGGAGAAACAGCGGTTGGCAAGAGTAATTCTTCCTTTAATTTCTGATTAGATGTTGTTGTCAGAGTTAATAGCGGCGCTGAGATAGACAAAGTCCCGAACTACCTCAAAGTTATATCTGTCAATGGTGATGTTCTGTCCAATTCGTCGATGTTATGTGTCCTTTTGTGTTGACAGCATATAATTCGTCTTGCCCTCATGTACCCATTTTTGACGCTTTCACCTCTATACTAGCAAACGTGGCTATGACATCACGTTGGGTCCTACCAATGATGTCAATTTCGTCGGCGTTTGCTAGTAGTTGTACCGATTTTTGGAAAACTGTGCTACTGGTGTTGGCTCATGAGTATTCCACAATCCTCTCAAAATTGAAGAAGTCACATGATAGCGCGTCGCCTTGCCTAAATCCTTTTTTGGTATCGAATGTGTCGGTGAGGTCGTTTCCGACCCTGATGGAGCAGCGAGAATTCTCTATCGTCAAACGGACATGTTTGGGCGGTATACCAAAACTAGACATGGCTCTGTATAGTTCGTCTCTATAAATGCTGTCGTATGCTGCTTGGAAATCGATGAATAGGTGGTTTCAGGCGTTCACATATTACGGCAGATAGAATTTTGTATGCGATGTTGAGAAGACTTATGCCTCTGTAGTTGGCGCAGTTTAGAGGGTGTCCTTTTTTGTGGATCGGGCAAACGATGCTGAGGTTCTATTCTTCAGGCATACTTTCTTCTGACCAGATTCGGCTTATGAGCTGGTGGATGTTACTTACCAAGTCATCTCCGTCATTTCCGGCAGCCTTATTAAGCTAACGTTTAGATGTTGCTATCCTCACTTCACTCAGATCGTGTGGCTGGCAGTTTTCGCTGTCGTTGCCAATATTGGAAGGTTCGTTCTGCCTGACAGCGGAATGTTGTTCGTCATCGCCGTTTAACAGTCTGCAGAAGTGGTTCTTCCATATCCTCAGCATCGACTGTGTCTCAACTACGATATTTCCTCGTTCATTACAACAGGATTCTGTTCGAGCCTTGTATCCTTGGCCTTGACGTTTTACACTTTGGTAAAACTTGCGAACATCGTTCCTGGAGTGGCACCTCTCTATATCCTCGATCGCGCGCTTTTCTTGCACCTTTTTCTTCTTTCTCCCAGCACGATTTTAACATCGTACTTCGGTAGTCGCTCATTGGTTTTGTTAAGGCGCTCATACAAGCAATCCTTAGCTATATCATCTTTTTCCTCCGTTGGGCGTGAGCGCATATAACGCTTATGTTGGCGAATTTGGCCTTGATGCGGATTGTTACAATGCGTTCGCTAAAGTCTTGGAAACATAAGATTTCTTGCCTAAGTCTGGCACTTATAACAAATCCGCATCCGAATAGTCGCTGTTTCTGCTCACTATAACACGCTCCGTAGTAGATGTCACAGTTTTTCATCCTCTTTTTGCCCGGCCCATCCCATCGTATTTCTTGGATGGCAGTAATTTCTGCTTTGTAGCAGTTTAGGTCTTCCGCTAGTTGTTCGCTTGCACCTTTCCTGTTTAGTGTTCTCACATTCCAGGTGCAGATATGAACGTCGTTGTCCTTTTTTCGTTTAGCCGTGTCATCAACAATAAAATCAGTCCTTTCCGAGGCTATTGGTTGCTTCGAACAAAACAGTTAAGAAGTCCATTATTATAAGCTATGTTCAGACACACACTTTTTCCCCCATTCAACATATGTCTTTCCATTTTTATTGAAAACAGGAACCACACCCAGTGACGGGTATTTCAGACCATATTTATGTTATTACTCACCACATTGTCGTAAAATATCCTGAAGTAGCCAAAAGTTCGGTACAAGTAATATTTGAGAATGTTATCTTATAAAAATCTCCCAGCTGTTGTTGAATAAATCCTTAATGTATACCAAAATGGATTCGTTTCTACTATTCAAATTTCGGGTTAATAATGTACTTGGTCAAGGAACCTACTTATTTGTTAAACACCGACATAGGGAGTAATCCTACATGAAACACTTGTTGCTTTTTATCGTCTAAGAGCAAACATGCAGATGGTTTTCATGGCATTTATGTATGTGTATTATGTAAATATAAGTAAAGAAGGTAAACAGGCGAAGGACTTATTATAAATGCTTTCTGTTACGGCTTTTATTAATCTAATCTCCACGTTTACGTATACTGAGTAGTGATTAAATGACTGCTTAATTAGAAAGTCGTTATACAAATCTGTACAGTATTTTTAAAAATACAGTCGAACTTCGATAAGTCGAACTTCTATAACCCGAATATTCAATAACTCGAATAAAATTGGTTGGCAACAGCGCCAACACTAAAATTTTCATGTAATTTGTATTTGATAACTCGAACTTCTATATCTAACTCGAATGTCTTGATATCTCGAAGAGATTATTTGGCGTCACCTTCGATAAGTCGAATTCTAAAGGGGGAAATCCCAAATTCTGAAGGGGAATTCCCCAATTCTTCGTGTTTTAACAAGTTCGTTTTATAATGCATCGCTTTCGGGGGCACTGAGTTTGAATGTTCCTTATACATACCGTGTAGAAAATCGTAATATTCGTATGTGTGAGTAAACATTTTCAAATTTCTTCCAGGTTGCTATATTTTTTTGAATTATTGAAAAAAATAAGAGGAAGACAAAACAAAACACAGAGTTGAAGATTCGTATAAACAGTGGAGTGTGTAGATATTGTTAGTTGTTTAGAGAAAGTTCATTACATTTGTTAACGTTGATGTGTCGGTAAAGCGTGCGTTAAGAACATCATCTCTTGAAGAAAAATTTAAACTTATAAAAGAGGTGGAAAGTGGGTCGAAAAAGAAAGATGTGGCTGTGAAGTATCGTGTTCCGGCAAGTACAGTGTCTACCATTTTAAAAAATAAAGAAAGTATTGTCACTGCAATCGAAAATGGTGCTGTAAGTGTAAATTCCAAGAGACTTAAAAAACCAACATACGAAAATGTGGACAAAGCCGTCTTAGAATGGTTTAAATTGACAAGGAGGCAGAACTTACCTATATCTGGAGGGTTAATTAAGCGATTTATTGCGGTTTGTAGAAGACCATAAACCCGACGTGCTTTTCTTAAGTGAAACAAAACTGAACGATAGACATCACTTACAATTCCAAAATTATTACTTCATACGGACAGACAGACGAGACTCAGTACAAGGAGGTGGTACGGCAGTACTCATTCGTAAGCCCCTTCGTTATTCCCACATCAACCAAAGTTATATACGAAGCTTCAGCTGTCTAGAGACAACCATTATCTCTCTGCCTTTAAGGGATAATGGTTGTCTGTATTTAATATCGGCGTACGCTCCGCCAGCATCCGCTAGTCAGTTTAACGTTGAAATCGAAAAATTGTTCGAAATACTAAGGTTAAATAGTTTAAACAACTATTTCATCTTAGCCGGGGATTTAAACGCGAAAAACCCGGCCTGGTTGGACACAGTGGCGAATGGAAGAGGCAGGTTCTTAAATCGCTTTATCGAAGACAACCAGGTCGAGTACAAATTAAAATTATACAGCCCAGTTATGCCAAGTTTCCCCTCTGGAAATTCATATCTTGATCTTTGCATCGCGGACGCTCGATTGCAAATTGAAACGGTCCATAATAATAAAATTTCTTTATTGCCGTATGATAGCAACCATAATGCAATAGTAATACAGATGAAGTTTGTTGACGACTCTGCGTTTAGCTTCGCTACGTGGCACGATGTCCCTAAATTAAATTTTAGGCAGACTGATTGGTGCCGATTTCAGCGTTGCGCCACCAGAAAATATAGGAATTGCCCTTCCTCTTCTAGTATTCCTAGCAATAGGAATCTTTCCAACGAGGAGTGTGATTCCTATATCGGGAACATAAACACGGTGGTATTACAAGCTATGGAGTCGTCAATTCCGAAAATTAAATCGAAAAATAGCATTGAATGTTATCTAAACCGTGACATTAAGACCCTACAGACACACAAAAGCTTTTTGATCACTCAGATAAATCGAATACAACGTCAATTTCTAAATCAATCGCACAATGCGGAGCTACAAAGATTAAAATCCCTTCTGAGGAATGTGAAGTCTCTGTTAAGCCAGCAGTTTAAGAATAGTGTCAACGATTACTGGAAAAAACGCGCTGAAAGCATATTAAAATCAGACGGCAGGAACATGTTTCCAAAAATAAATAAAATGTTTAAACCACGTAACGTTGTCAAAATTCCTAAACTGAAGGTACCACTGTCTTCTCAGATGCATCTATCCCAGTTAGGGATTAATATATCAGGTTATCCCATCATCAATAACCACTATATTATAGATAGTGGAGCAGACAAGCTCAAAGTAATTGGGTCTCATTTTGAGGCGGTTCACGCCAGGGAACTTCCCAGCTCCAAATCGGTCGAAGTAAGAGACGAACTATGGAGATTTCACAATAGCGAGATCCCTACTTTATTGACATTTTCTGAGTGGTTAAAAGCTGACGAACTAACAGATGAACAGACTTACAATTACTTCACGACCCTCGACGACTTGACTGACATATTTAGGAAACTAAACACTAAAAGGTCGAGTGGTTTGGACAACATCCCAAACATCGTGCTTAAGCATATACCAATTGATATCATACGGCAATACTGCGTTATCTTTAACAATCTGCTAAATAACTACTACTTCCCTAGTTGCTGGAAAATATCAAAGGTGTTTCCAATAATTAAAAAAAAGAAGGATCCTTCTGATCCTTCTAACTTTAGGCCTATAAGTCTCCTGCCTAATATCGGGAAGATTTTTGAGGTAGTTATTAATAAATCTATTTTGTTCGTTTGTAATGAAAAGGAGATTATACCGCGGAATCAATTTGGGTTCAAAAGAAATCACTCGGCAGTGCATGCTATTACAAAATTGATTTCGGATGTTAATTGGAATCTCAACGCCAAAAGATGTACAGCTGCCTGCCTAGTGGATATCGAAAAAGCCTTTGACACGGTTTGGATTGACGGGTTAATTTACAAACTTATTCGATATGAATTTCCATCTAATCTTACAAAGATGATAGCATCCATGCTATACGGAAAGAAATTTGTTGTAACAGATAGAGAATACACGACAGCTGAAGTTTTTAATGTCCATAATGGTCTACTTCAAGGCACAGTAACTGCTCCACAGCTCTTCAATATCTACATTTCTGATATACTTAGGGAACTCGATAATTCATTGGCATTTGCCGACGACGCTACACTGTATGCAAGCGGCTCAAAAATTGAAGACATTCAAATCCAACTTCAAAGCAAGTTTGATAGGTTTCAAGCTTTCTGCTTCGAATGGAAGCTTAAAATAAACTATACGAAATGTGAAACCATATTGTTCCGCACCCCAATAAGACGAGGTAATTCAGATTTGAGACGCAACTGGAGAAATCTCAAAATAACGAGTTCAAATGGTCTTCGGATCGAGTCGAGGACCGTGGTAAAATATTTAGGTGTTCATTTGGACAAGTTTCTGTACTACAATGAGCACATAAATATTCAATTAGACAAGGCAAGAGCGGCATTCATGTCGCTAAAAAGCCTGTTTTATTCCAACTATCTTAGATCCGATGTGAAGATAATTTGCTACCAAGCATTCGTTCGTCCAATTCTGACCTATGCGAGTCCAGTGTGGTGGAACATTAACCCATCGTATATGGAAAAACTACGAGTGTTCGAGCGCAAATGTCTTAGAGCCTGCACACAGATGTATAGGAGTGCACATTCCGATTATAGGCATTATGTCTCAAACAAAAGACTTCTGGATGCTTCCGGTGTGTCCAGAATTGACAATGTCATTCTAGATCCTGTAAGGAATCACTTTGTTCGTTCGGCAAGTGTTAGCGAAAACGAATTAATCTCTGGATTATTCTATCCGAATCCTGGGTATTTCAGAAATGCCTTGGAAAGTGGATACATTCCGCCAGAAACATTTCTGTTTCTGTATGCATGGCTACCTATCGGATTCAACGAACGTTCCAATAATATACCATGCTGCAAGGAGAGCAACAGATAAAAGGATCCTTTATGAGCCTTTTGAGTCGGGGGACGGGAATACTGATCAAATTAGATACTGCATTAGCATACCTGAAAGCGACAAAAGTAACACTAACAGGTTAAATAGAGACCGATACTGGTGGCTAGACTGGGCTGAAGCCGATACTTAGGTTAAGTAAAACTAGGCCCTGACATGTGATCTTTGATCTAACGATGACTTGTTAGTCGATGGAATAGAGATCACATGACAGGGCCTAGATAGATTTAGATAGATAGATTTAGATAGGTTAAGTTAGTCTTGTAGGTTTTAGTTTTATATAAAAAAAAAAAAGTTGCGACTGTCTTCTAATAGGTTTTGATTCACATTTTCCTATTTTCAAAAAAAAAAAAAATATAAAGTACATAACAATAATACAAAAATTCACAAAAAATATAAAAATTGAATTAAACAAACAAATTATATATCATGTAATGCGAGCCATAATGGTCTTTTACTTTGGCAAAATTTAAAAATGTCTAGTCTTTAAGTTTATTTAGGCTATTAATTAATATTAAAGAAATTGTGAATAAATAAACGTTTAAAAAAAAAAAAAAAGGAGGGTTAATTAAAGAAAAAGCGTTGGATTTTAGTCAAAAACTGGGACTTCCAAATTTTAAGGCACGCACGGGTTGGCTGGATAATTGGAAACGTAGGTATGTACACACATTTATGTAACAAAAATTTGTACCTTCAGATTAAAAGTTTTTTTTTAAAGGAACGGCATATGTCATAAAAAGGCTTGTGGAGAGAGTAATGATGTGAGTGACGAGGACTGTACTAAATGGAAACGTGATTTTTTACCTCATTTATTGGAGGGTTATCAAGCAAGGGACGTATTTAATGCAGATGAGACGGGCTTATTTTTTTAATGTCTCCCAGATAACACTTTGACTTTTAAAAACCAGAAGTGCCATGGGGGAAAG
Source organism: Rhingia rostrata (assembly GCA_949824845.1). Taxonomy (NCBI): domain Eukaryota; kingdom Metazoa; phylum Arthropoda; class Insecta; order Diptera; family Syrphidae; genus Rhingia; species Rhingia rostrata. Next base: position 33,349,930 of record OX463758.1, read on the forward strand.
CACAGCAAACAAAGAGTTACGTTGATGATTGCCGCAAACATGGATGGGCCAGAAAAACTAAAACTGCTCTTAATAGGTAAAAGCAATCGGCCTCGCTGCTTTCGAGGTGTTAAATGGTTACCTCTCGACTATAACGCAAATACGAAAGCGTGGATGACAGGAGCACTTTTTGAAGAATGGGTGGGAAATTTAGACAAACATTTTGGTAAAATAGGAAGAAAAATTATTCTTTTCATTGACAACTGCCCGGCTCATCCTAAAGACATTCAAAAAAATTAAAATTTCTCGTTTTTTTTTCCTCCCAATATGACATCAAAGTTGCAACCACTTGATCAAGGCATCATACAAAACGTGAAATGTCATTACCGCCGTAGGATTTTGAAAAAAACCATAAAAGATTTTGAAGAAAACAAAAAAACTAACATTACTATGATAGACTGTGTTGATGAAATAACCAATGCGTGGAATATCGACGTTCAGTCTGAGACCATTTCCAATTGCTTTAAAAAAGCCGGTTTTGGTGAATATTCTGAGTGGGAGGAAGAAGATGCAATTCCTTTGATTTTCATGATTGAACGCTCCAACGAAAGAAATGAGGGAGAAATTCAACTGTAGACGGAATTTGAAGCTTGGAAAATTACCAGAAATATACAAGGTATTACGTATGATGATTTTTTGCAGGTGGATGACGAAATTGTTACAACCCTGGATGGTTACCCTTATTTTACACACGCATAGGTTGGACTTCGTCCAATCGACGAAGTCCACTTTAAGACCTACTTACCCCGAACTTTACTCCGAACTTTGTCTTACCTTTAATTTAAAATTGTTCAATTAGACCCTTAGGTATATTTGAACTAGATTTATTTTAGGGATCCACATTTTTTTCTCATTTTTAATGTTAATTAAATATATCACTTCATTTTGTTGCATTAACAGTCATTGATTTAAAAAAAAAAAAACACAACAATAAAATAATAGCACCTCCAAAATAAATACATAAATAAAAAGTTTAAATCCATATCAACTAAAAACAATAAAAAAACAGTTTTATATACAAGAGGCACAGACTTCAACTTTGTGCTCACCACAGATGCTTTTTTTGCATTTATAGCACGACGACTTTGTTATTCGCCTTTTTGAATATGGACAAAATCCGCAAATTTTTCTTTTCTTATTGCTTTTTTGTTCTTCAATAGTGTCCTGTCCTTTTTTCTGATTTTCATCCAAAACGTTTTTAATTTTTGTTCTTATGTTAGAAGTTAAGGTAGCCACCTCAAGCCTCCGTAACATATACTGCTCAACAAGATCGCAATTTATCTTTTTCATAAAATTTCGGCGGTTTAAGGGTTTTTGTTTGGTGTCAAACATATTACGTGTGTAAATTACATAGCTGTTAATAAAAGCCATGTTTAACATGCCATAAAACTGACACATAGGCCATCGGTTAGTCTTTCGAGAGCAACTCATTACACTGCACATCTGATCAAATGTGTCAACACCTCCCTTCGTTTGATTATAAAACTCCACAATATTTGGCTTTTTTGAAGATGGGTTTATAGTTCCTTCCTCATTGCAAGATGACAGCAAAAAAATTGTTTTAGATGGTTTTGGCTTGTACGAAAGCAGCGTCAACTCATTGTCGTAACAAAACATGGAAGTTCGACATTTGCGCCCTTTCTTATCCCTCATTTCATTAGGAATTTCTCGTTTGTTACTCCGTAAGGTACCAACTATTGTCAATTTATACGGCTCTAATAAAAGGGATTTTGCCAGGTTCACAGAGGTAAACCAATTGTCCATTGTGATATTTCTGTTAGAGCCATGAACTTGCTTCGTTAGTTCCTTGACATAAAACTCTCCAAGAGGCAGATTGCTGGAGTTCGAACCCTTTCCCAAGTAAGGTATTGCATCCACCATATATTTTGTGCCACTGTCACACATCATAATCATTTTCAAGCCGTATTTTGCAGGCTTATTAGGAATATACATCCTGAAGGCACATTTCCCACGAAAAGCTAAAAGTTGCTCATCAATCGTCAAATACAAGCCAGGAGTGTAATTTTGTCGACACTTTAGAATGAACATATCCCATATTTTCCTGACTGGGGCAAATTTATCGTTGCAAATTCGAAGACGGACAGCTTTGTCATCGAAACGTAAGCAGGCCAAAAGGAACTTGAATCTGGATTTAGTCATTGTGGCAATATAGCGGGATCCACTATAGCTAGAGTCAAATAGTTCGTCGGAAGTTAAGTGGTTACTCTTAGAAACTGCTGTCAAGCATAAAATACCAACTAGGGCCTTTATCTCGTCTAAATCGGTTTCGCGTGTTTGCGATGTGCTACTGATCAAATCATTTTTCCGAATATTAATTTCAGCATTTGTCCATATCACAACTTGGCTCAAAATTTCTTCCGTTATAAATAATTGAAAACATTTCAGAGGTTCAGTGATGTTTTTACATTCACGTGTTGGGCCCCGCGCCTGGTGTACTACATTCATACCATATCTATGACTTTTACCTTTTTTTGAAGACCACTTGTAATTATTTTTCCCACGAAGAATAGTTTTCGTACATTCTATTATACCAGTTTTTGTGCTTAGTAAATTCAGCGGAATATTGTCTTCATCATCGGAATCTTCCGAGAATTCTTCCCAGTCGCTTTCTTCAACATCCTCAACCTCCATATCGATATCTTCCTCATTTCGGTTACTTCCACAATCATCGTCATCTTCTGATGCGAACCCACAGACTTCGCACATAGTTAGAAGCAATTTTTCTATGTCATCAACTTGTAGATGGGAATTCATTTTAGAATGCTATAACCAAAACAAAATATAAAATAACAAAAAGTAACAAACACGCAAAAAGAAAAAATATCACACAAAAGTTTTCGATGCGACGAACATATCTGTAAAAAAATATATATAATATATATCTGCTAATAGCAAGAGAGCATACGTCCGCTCACTGGTAGAAACCACGATTTGGAGGATGATTTGATTCAACCACCTTCAAAAGAGTTGGTTGCAAAGTCATCAAGCACTTTGCGTGTATATTTAAAGACTATTGAAAGAACAACCGATTCTGTTTATTAGTTTAAACTCTATTGAAAATTTTTTTGAACACCAGAATAAAAATACTTTTCAGTCATGTATAACCAGACTATTTTAAATAATAAATACATATGTTCCTTTCCTGTACTTTTTTTGTCTTATATATCCGCAAATAAATACATATATGTACATATTTATATAAATTTTGTATTTTACTTGATAACTCGAAGTCTTGATAACTCGAATTTTTTTTTGTGGCAAGTGGTGGTTCAAGTTATCGAAGTTCGACTGTATGTACATATTTGTACAGAGAATAGTAATACAGGGAGTCCGCCGGGAAGGTATACTACTTTGTTTTAAATGAAAGAGAATGGATCTTATATTGATCAATGTTTTATTTAATTTCGGTAAATATGTATGGAATACAATATCAGGTAAATGTCCGCCTCTGTTAGTCTCACAAATGCGAGCCGTCTTGAGAACATTTTTCATTACATTCTCACACATTTCACGCGGTATTTCATTAATTTCATCACGAAGATTTTGGCTGAGTTGTTAAACCGTTTCTATTTTATGCATAAATCTTGGCTTTCAGATATCCCCACAAAAAGAAGTCCGGAGCAGTCAAATCAGGCGACCGTGGAGCCCAATCAACATCACCATTTCTTGAACTAACTTTTTGTGGAAAGAGGTCTTGCAGTAATTCCATAGTAATCCTGGCTGTATGCGATGTTACCGAAGTACGATGTTAAAATCGTGCTGAGGGATTTAACCGCAAAGGTAGGAAGAGAATACATCTTTAGCAGTATTGTCAGTAAACATAGCCTACACGACAATACGTCTGGTAACGAACGTAGGGTAATTGACTTCGCTATGGAACGAAATGTTACAATAGCCAGCACACGGTTTCCTCACCACGATATCCATAAGGGGACATAGAGGTCTCCAGATCAATGAACTATCAGCCAAATTGATCACATTGCGGTAGACAAGAGGCACACATTCAGTATTTTGGATGTCCGAACATTCCGAGGAGCTAACTTTGACTCGAACCTCTACCTTGTTGCAGCAAAGGTAAGAATGCGGATATCCAATCCAGAAATACTGTGAACGAATTTAATGTGGAAAGACTGGAATCGCAAGATTCAATACGCGCAACGCGTATCCCTACACCTCTCGACACCATACCACCAGCATCGAATGTCGAAGAACAATGGCAAAGATGCCAACAAGCCATTAGATCAGCCGCAACTGATGTGCTAGGTTTCTAGCGTCCACAAGCAAGAAACCCCTGGTTTGATGAGGAATGCCGACAGATGCTCGCAGTCAAGAACGAGGCTTACAAGGCTAAGCTCCATGTGAAGACGAGAGCTGCCGTTGAGCTCTAGGGAGAGAAGAAGGGAAGAACACCGGCTTTTTAGAAAGAAGAAAAAGGAGCAAGAAAAGCGCGCGATCGAGGATATAGAGAGGTGCCACTGCAGGAACGATTTTCGCAAGTTTTACCAAATTGTAAAACGTCAAAGCCAAGGATACAAGGCTCGAACAGAATCCTGTCGAGATGAACAAGGAAATATCGTAGTGGAGACACAGTCGATGCTGAGGATATGGAAGAACCACTTCTGCAGACTGTTAAACGGCGATGACGAACAACATTCCGCTGTCAGGCAGAACTAACCTTCCAATATTGGCAACGACAGTGAAAGTTGCCAGCCACACGATCTGAGTGAAGTGAGGATAGCAATATCTAAACGTAAGCTTAATAAGGCTGCCGGAAATAACGGCCTTCCCGCCGAGCTTTATAAAGCCGACGGAGATGACTTAGTAAGTAGCATCCACCAGCTCGAATCTGGTCGGAAGAAAGTATGCCTGAAGAATGGAACCTCAGCATCGTTTGCCCGATCCACAAAAAGGAGACCCTCTAAACTGCGCCAACTTCAGAGGCATAAGTCTCCTCAACATCGCCAACAAAATTCTATCTGCCGTAATATGTGAACGCCTTTACCAAAAACCTGATCGGCCCTTATCAGTGTGGTTTTAGGCCAGGAAAGTCCACAACCGATCAAATCTTTACACTTCGGCAGATCCTGGTAAAAACCCAAGAAGTCCAAATCGATACCCACCACATACTCATCGATTTCAAAGCCGCATACGACAGCATCTATAGAGACGAACTATACAGAGCCATGTCTAGTTTTGGTATACCGCCCAAACTTGTCCGTTCGTGTAGGATGACGATGGAGAATTCTCGCTGCTCCATCAGGGTCGGAAACGACCTCACCGACACATTCGATACCAAAAAAGGATTTAGGCAAGGCGATGCGCTGTCATGTGACTTCTTTGATCTGATTCTTGAGAGGATTGTGCAAAACTCAGTAACAACAGAGCCAACACCAGAGGCAAAATATTCCAAAAATCGGTACAACTACTACCATACGCTGACGATATTGACAGCATTGGTAGGACTCAACGAGAAAGAGACAAAAATGGGCTTAGCAGTAAATGAGGGCAAGACAAAGTATATGCTGTCACCACAAAAGGACACACAACTTCAACGAATTGGACAGAACCTCACCATTGATAGATATAACTTTGAGGTAGTACGGGACTTTATCTACCTTGGCTCCGCTATTACCTCTGACAACAACATCTCGTCAGAAATTAAACCAAGAATTAATCTTGCCAACCACTGCTTCTTCGAGCTTAGAAGGCTATTCACTCGAACTACAAGGGAGATCCTATATAAGACCCCGATCATTCCAGTCCTGCTCTACGACGCTGAAGCATGTACTGTCTCAAAGTCGGATGAAGAAATCCTTGGTCGATTTGAGGGGAAAATTTTTCGAAAAATCTTCGGTCCCGTTTGCGTTGACGGGCTATGGAGACGAAGATTCAACCAAGAACTATACGAGCTGTACAGCGACATGCCCCTGGTCACAAAAAACCCCGCATTTGACGTTTAAGATTGCTAGGACATGTAGAGGAGTGGACACCAATACTCCGGCTCGCAGAGTATTCGATTCCCCGTCAGACGTCGTACGCAGTAGAGGAAGACCTCGCCTTAAAAGGCACGCACAAGTAGAAACTGACCTCATGGAGTGCGCAACTCGAGCCAGTTAGCTAAGGACCGGTTGAGGCCCTGGTTCATTCCGGACTGTAGCGCCACTAAAGTAAGTAAGTAAACTCATCAATAACCAAACAAAAATTAAACTTGTTAACAACTAAACTTAAATGCTTAAACGTAACTTAAATGTAGTCAGCTAAGAAAGCAATCCTTGCTATATACTCCGAATGACCAACATTCTACTAGCAATGCTGGGTGTTCCGTAAAGGCCTAAGAAAGTGCTAAATTGACACTTTTCTCATTATTCAGCTACCGAAATTCGTAGGGCTGCCTCCTCGTGCCAATTTTATCACGTTCCGATAAGATGCGGCAAAACGGATGGGCATGTCGACATACGCGTCTCGAAACAGCGGCTTATCTCACGCTCCCGCCCAAAAATAACTACACAATGTTAAGAGCGATATTTGTAGAGGCTGCATCAACTAAGAGTTCTACCGGAACACACATCGCCATTACCATAAGTATATTTTAGAATGAATGGCCCATAGAGGAAGAAGGAAGGACCTAAGCTAACCGCCACTAAAGTGTGTCACAGAAAAACAAAAACTGTCTAATGGATAGAAGTCAAATTCAATAGACCAAACGACTATCGTGCTCACCTTTATAAAATTAATTCATAGAATAACTAAGAAATTTGATCTTAATTTGGTAAAAAGAAGAACTTGTCAGTGGGGATAGTTTCCACTCTGACAGATACATTTACAGCAACTTACAGTTCAATCAATTCCATTGATCTACAATAATCCATCCTATTGTAATTATCCGGTACTATCTAGTCTTCCCTGGTTAATCACCCCTAAGTTCACAAACGATTACAATGGAAGGGTGTTTTTAATGTAGCTGCGGGTAACACACAACTACTGAGCATTGTACGTTTATAATGAGATTAGAAATACGAAGGTTGATGATTCAAATGGTAACCTGTTCCTCGTATCTTTGAACCTGATATTTGATTTTAAAACTAATTGATAATTGTTTCCAATAAAGAGCCTGCCATTAAATAATTAATTATATCTGTTAAAGTTTTCCATTCAAATGTATCTGCTTAAGATCTTATCCGCTTTAGGCGTAATGCACAGTCTTGTTCGTTTTAATTGGGTGCTGCTGGTAGGTAATTGTGAAAGTATTGGATTTCGTTTCCTTGTTAGTATCAAGTTTTCTGCAGAATTATTTCAAGAAAATTTAATGGACTGCAATTATGATTGAATACATTCTTTAAATTTCCCAGAAAGGCAAATTTGTTTCATAATGAAGGTGAATAATCCAATAATCCTTGAATATTTTAAAGTGCAAACGTACCTGTGCCGGTGTTATTTTTGGGACAACTTCATAAATTTAAAAACGAATTTAGAAATGAGTACAGATTTCTTCATTCTGTAAAAAGTCTAATATTACCTCTCGGAAACAGCGGCAAGATCAAAACTGTATATTTATTTTATATTTATTTACATTTACTTTATACAGAGCTGATTTAGATGTTATCATGCAATTCTCAATTGTGACGTTCTGTCCAATGGTCTTGGTCTTGCGTTTACTGATAACTTTTAGCCGCATCTTTTCTATACTTTATACCCTGCGATGACTAATCGTTTAGATCTACCATATTAATATCGTCGGCGTATGTTAGTTGCATAGATTTATGGAAGTTATGGAAGTTAGGTCGAGTGTTTTTGGTAGGTATCGAGAGTTTCGGTAAGCTCGTTGCTAATCTTAATGAAGCAGCGAGAATTCTCTATTGCAATCCTACGCAAGTGGACGGACTAGTCTGGCCAGTATACAAAAAACAAGGCATGGATCTTTGCCTCTTTAAATGCGGTCGTATGCAGATTTGAAATCGATAAGCAAATGGTGGGATTGGACTTGGACGCCTTTTGTTTTTTCCAGGATTTGCGGAATGGCTTTTTTTAAACTTTTAAATTCATTTTTTATTTACTTAAAATATTAACATACTACTAGACAAAAATGCTTAAATCTAACTTATCTATAACTGGTTTACTTAATCTAACTTATCGGCCCTTAGTGGGCGCTGTAAGCTTATATTTAGCTGTTTTATTTTGCCTTTGGGCTTAAATTTGTCGGGTTTTTCTTTTATATTTAATTTTAATTAACAAAGACAAATAAAAAACTTTGTGTAGTGACTTTTTTTTTTAAATAAATAAGCTTATTCTAGATTGCAACTAACTTAAGACTACTTAAACTACTTAAGCCTAACTTAAGACTACTTAACTACTTAATTATAATCGGGGTGGCGAGCCCTCGTTGCGCATGCCCCGAGGGGTCGCCATCCTGATTGCGTCTTTCGGTCCCACGCAGCCTGCGTTCAACCATATTGTAGGCCAATATGGTGCACAAGCCCCGCCCCAGACCTTGTTCCTAATTTTAAAATCTTAACTATGGAGTTGGACTAAAAGTCCGCAAAGTCCTGAGGAAGTGCAGAATCACCTTCCTCATATAGCCACCAGAATTCAGTGCGCTGTTTTGCAGCATCGATCCTATCGCGATCCGATACCGCCGTGCTAAAGAAGAGGAACTCTGGAGCATTGTCGACGTACCCGTCGCGGATTAGCCGTTTGTCCCGCGCGTCACGGTAGCGGTGGTATAAAACCGGGATACCGTTCCTGTCTTGTACTAACCCTAACAAATCGATGTAAATGAATGCCTCTGGTGGAATAAAGCCTGATATGAGCGAGCTCTCCATGTATAAATCATTGGGGTAATAAGCCCCAAAGATCAGGCTGCTGTCGCTAGCCATCGCCCTTGCAGCGTGCCTTCGCGTCACCTTAATCAGGAAATTGTCAATTCTATTCAACGAGCCCCATTGTATAGAACCTCGTTGCGATAATATTTTATGTACTCGGAGTCCGGCGTTCGGTACAATCCTAAGCAGGATCGGAGACACCGCCTCTCACACAGCCGTATCTTTTCCATGTAGGCTGGTGCCACATTGAACCACACGGGACAACCGTAAGCGATGGTCGGCCTTATGAGGGCCATGTAGCAAATGATTTTCACCCTTGAGTCAAGTTGACTGCTTTGAAACAATCTCCTTGTCAGAGCATAAGCCCCCCTAGCCCTAGCCAGACAAGCATCTACATTTTTGTTAAAATACAGAAACTTGTCAAGCCAGATGCCAAGGTATTTTACTTCACTTCCCAACGCCAACGGCTGTCCATGCTGTCCATGCTGTCCAATGATACACAATTTTTCTGGTATCCCTGGAAGCCCTATGCAATGGGGTCCTGAACAGAATCGTTTCGGTTTTTTGGAAATTGATCTTCAATTTCCAATCATCGCAATATCCCTTAATGTGGTCAAAGTCACGTTGCAAAAGTATGTTGATGACTCCGATTTTCGGACCTGATCTGTACGCCACTAGATCATCTGCGTACGCTATAGCGTGTCTGAGAGAACCTACAAAATCACTTGTATAAATGTTAAACAATATCGGGGAGTTCACCGCCCTCTGTTGTAAACCGTTTTTAATTTTAAAGACTTTACTCGAAGTTACGTTGCCACATTTGACAACAAACTTCTTTCCCATAAGCATTTCATAAATCATATATAGCATGGGTTTCCGCATGCCCATTCTGGTCAGCTTATAGAAAAGCCCCTCTAACCATACGGTGTCGAAGGCCTTTTCAAAGTCTACCAGACAGGCCCCTATGCATTGTCCTTTGGATTTATTCCATTGGATGTCGGACACTAGTTTCGACGCGGCATGGATAGTGTCATGCCTCGCTCGAAAACCAAACTGATTATCCGGAATTATTTTGTTTTCCTCAACCCACTTAAGCAGAGCTATATTGACTATCTTCTCGAATACCTTGCTTACATTCGGCAGAAGGCTTATTGACCGAAGATTTGCAGGGTTTGTTTTGTCCTTGCCCTTTTTGGTGATAGGATGTACCACCGCCGTTTTCCAGTGCACCGGATAATGTGCATTATTCAGTGCATTGTTAAACAGGGTGGTGAAGATATCAACTGCTTCTATTGGCAGGTGTCTCAATACGACGTTTGGGACACCGTCCTCTCCTGCCGACTTTTTATTTTTCAATGATACCAAGATGTCCAGGAGTTCATCTTTTTGCACGAACAGCATCAGGCTATTGGCGACTATGCCATTGGAAGGGTTTTCGTCATTGAATACGGAAAAACCGTGATTCTCAGATCGCCAAAATTGAAGTTCAGTGCGCAGATAAAAGTGATTCAGAAAGGCTCTTTCCTCAATATCGCGATTTGGGCGAACAGGATTATTCACCGTATACACGGTCTCGAAAATAGCGCCTATCGAATTCGCCTTCTCCTGAGGATCTTCGATCGTGAAAAAACCGTCGTTCGAGTCAACGTTTTCCGGACTTATACCAACAGCCGTGAGTGTCTGTCTGTTTTCTGTCGTTTTGGAAATTCGGACCTTTGCGGAATGGCTTTGCGGAATGACTTGTACATTTTACTAGCCTTGTACATCGATTTTACGGAGGATTTAAGATACGGTAGGATTACTTCTTTATAATTCAACGGACTTCTGCAACTAATCCACGTAAGGGAAATCGTCAATGAAAGTATTAGGTCGAATCTCATGAATCTCAATGGGTGGTATGAAGAAAACTGAGCATCTATCATCAAAGATAGAGTAGGTGCTCAAACAAAAGCACCTGCTCAAGTTTCATATGAATAAAATTATACACCAACCAGTGAGCACCTACTCCTTCATACTGAGTAGGTGCTCTCATAGTTTTTGGTTTTGGCTAATTATAACCTAGAGAAATAATTTTGTTTATTAATGAGTGGCAGTCTTTTTTATCGGGGAAAATAGTAATTTTGTAGTTGATTTTAGTCGAAGTGCTATAAATTTCGCCATACAATTTCACATTTCAGAATGCTGAGTTTGGCTGAAACGCAATTTACAGTCAACTACAAAATTACTATTTTCCCGGATAAAGAAGAGTGCCTCTCATTTAAAAAAAATTGTTTGTCTTGGTTACTAGGTTACAATTATCAAGTCAAAACCAAAAACCACAAAATGTAACAAAAACAATGAAATTTGTTTTTTTTTTGACAGTTGAAATGCGATTTTTTTTGGTGGGAACACTATTTTCAAATATTGAACTTCGGTAATGAAATGCCGCATTTCGGTTCGGTGGAAACGTTAGCCAAGCTCAGCGTTTTGGAATGTAAACTTGTATGGCCGAATGTATAGCATTCCGACTGAAATCACTTATTTCGCTGGGATGACACATTTTATCATTTTTGTGTGATGGTATTTTTCCAGCTGTTCACTCTGCAGCTCTTTAATCTTTGAAGGGAATTTTATGCAATGGTTTGATTTTTTTATTATTGCCGCAGTTACAAATAAAATTGTTTTTGACACTGTGGACTGTTGTACTCCACTTTGAGAGCAGAGAACTCCTATGTAGCGAAGGAAAATCCGCATTTTTTCATTATTTGTTAGGGCACCACCCGATGGTTGGGTGTTGTAGAACGAGGGTTGACTCTGATTAGCTTTAACTTGGCAATGCGCAGTGTTGTAACTCTGACTACAAATCAAGTGCTTATTTTTTACCTCTTAGTGGTAACCATCGGGTACTGGTCTCAACTAACCGGATTTGACTTGCTAAACGATAAGCGGGAGTGTTGATAGCACGACGAAAAACAGCAACACTATAAACAGCCAGGTCAGAATGGCACGGAATGAATACCCGGCCTGCTGTCCCAGGCGAACCTAGACAAGCTGCTTCGACATATTCGGACAACAGGTTGTCTAGGAATTTCAAGGGTTAGTCAGGCTCCGTGAACAGAGATGGTGGCGGATGAACCGAAAGGCCAACGGCAGCGCTCAATCCCGTAGTGGATACTGATGGCCCCGTGTCCTAAGGGTATCTAATAAATTGGAACTGGCCCCTCCAGGTTAAGGGTTGTGCTTTGGGTTAACTACCCAACCATAGAAAAAAAAATCATGTTACGAAGCAACCAATAGCCTCGGAAAGCACTGATTTTATTGTTGACGACACGGCTAAACGAAAAAAGGACAACGACGTTCGTATCTTAACCTGGAATGTGAGAACATTTAACAGGAGAGGTGCAAGCGAACAACTAGCGGAAGCCCTAAACTGCTACAAAGCAGACATTACTGTCATCCAGGAAATACGATGGGATGGGCCGGGCAAAAAGAGGATGAAAAACTGTGACATCTACTACGGACCGTGTTATAGTAAACAGAAAGAGCGACTATTCGGACGCGGATTTTTTATAAGTGCCAGACTTAAGCAAGAAGTCTTATGTTTCCAAGACATTAGCGAACGCATTGTTACTTTCCGCATCAAGGTGAAATTCGCCAATATAAGCCTTATATGCGCTCACGCCCCAACAGGGGAAAAATATGATATAGCTAAGCATTGCTTTTATGAGCTCCTTGGCAAAACATATGAGCGACTACAGAAGTACGATGTTTAAATCGTGCTGGGAGATTTTAACGCAAAGGTAGGAAGAGAAGACGTCATTAGCAGTATTGTCGAACATAGCATACACGACAACACGTCTGGTAACGGACTTAGGCTAATTGATTCGCTACGGAACGAAATTCCACTATAGCCAGCACACGGTTTTCTTAACTCGATATCAATAAGGGGATATCGGTCTCCAGATCAAAAAACGGTAAACCAAATCAGTCACATTTCGATAGACGAGCATTCCGACGAGCTAACATCGACTCGGACCACTACCTTGTTGCAGCAAAGGTAAGAATGCGGATATCCATTATGCCACAACAATCCAGAAGTACTTCAAAATATTTAATGTGGAAAGACTGAAATCGCAAGAGACCGCCTAGACCTTCGCGCAACGCGTGTCCGTTAACCTCTCTGTTAACACTATACCACCAGAATCGAATGTCGAAGAACAATGGCAACGATGGCATCAAGCCATTAGATCAGCCGCAACTGATGTGCTAGGTTTCTCGCACCCACAAGCAAGAAACCCGTGGTTCGATGAGGAATGCCGACAATGCTCGCAGTCAAGAACGAGGCCTACAAGGCTAAGCTGCAGGTGAAGTCGAGAGCTGCCGTTGAGCTCTAGGGAAGAACACCGGCTTTCGTAAAGAAGAAAAATGAGCAAGAAAACCGCGCGATCGAGGATATAGAGGGAATACACTCCTGGAACGATGTTCGCAAGTTTTACCAAAGTGTAAAACGTCAAAGCGAACAGAATCCTGTCGAGATGAACAAGGAAATATCGTAGTGGAGATACAGTCGATGCTGAGGATATGGAAGAACCACTTCTGCAGACTGTTAAACGGCGATGACGAACAACATTCCGCTGTCAGGAAGAACGAACCTTCCAATATTGCCAACGACAGCGAATACTGCGAAATACGAGTACGAAACCACCCGACCTGAGTGAAGTGAGGATAGCAATATCTAATTAGGCTGCCGCAAATGACGGCCATCAAGCTGAGCTTTATAAAGCCGACGAAGATGACTTGATAATTAACTTTCACCAACTCATTAGCTAAATCTGGTCAGAAGCAGGTATGCCTGAAGAATGGGACCTTAGCATCGCCTGCTTGATCCACAAAAAAGGAGACCCTCTTAACTGAGCCAACTACAGAGGCATAAGTCTCCTCAACATCGCCTACAAGATCCTATCTGCCGTAATATGTGAACGCCTGAAACAGTTTAACAACAACCTGATCGGGTCTTATCAGTGTGGTTTTAGGCCAGGAAAGTCCAAAACTGATGAAATCTTCACACTTCGGCAGATCCTGGAAAAAACCCAAGAAGTCCAAATCGATACCCACCACCTATTCATCGAATTCAAAGCCGCATGCGAAAGCATATATAGAGACGAACCATATCGAGCCATGTCTAGTTTTGATATACCGCCCAAGCTCATCCGTTTGTGCAGGATGACGATGGAGAATTCTCGGTGCTCCATCAGGGTCGGAAACGACCTCACCGACACATTCTATACGATATGTGAACGGTTGAAACCGTTTTCCTCTAAAATCTACCAAGGATTTCTTCATCCGCCTTTGAGACCTTCCGTGCTTCAGCGCCGTAGATCAGGACTGGGATGATCAGGGTCTTATATAGGATCTCCTTAGTAGTTCGAGCGATGGCTCTACTACTCAATTGCATTCTTAGCTCGAAGAAACAGCGGTTGGCAAGAGTAATTCTTCGTTTAATTTCTGACGAGATGTTGTTGTCAGAGTTAATAGCGGAACCGAGATAGATAAAGTCCCGTACTACCTCAAAGTCATATCTGTCCATGGTGACGTTCTGTCCAATTCGTCGATGTTGTGTGTCCTTTCGTGTTGACAGCATATACTTAGTCTTGCCCTATTTACTGCTAAATCCATTTTTTCCGCTTTCTTCTCTATACTTTTATCCGACTGGATTTGGTTTATGTGTAGGTGGACGTTACTTACAAAGTCATCTCCCACGGCTGTATAAAGCTCGGCTGGCAGGCCGTCATTTTCGGCAGCCTTGTTCAGCTTGAGTTAAGATGCTATCCTAACTTAATTTAGGTCGGATAGATGGTATTTTTCGCTTTCGTCGTCAACATTGAATGGTTCGTTCTGCCTGACAGCGGAGTGTTGTTCGTCATCTCCTTTTAATAGTCAGCTTAACTAATTGCTTACTTTTTTAGACTAAAAAACATTCAAAACTAGCATGCTTATCAACCTTCAACGCGATTTTACTACCAACTTTCAAATTTAAAAAAAAATGTAGCATCGAATGTGCCCCAAAGTTCAGTAGGTATTGGATACATTGTTCTTCATTACATACATTTATGATTTTCTATTTGCAGGTCAAGCAATTTTGGTCATGAAATTGAGAGCAACTTCTAACATGCCGTGTTTTGAAACCGAAAAACAAAATGTCTGTTCCTTACCACTTGGTCAGCATAAGGTAAGTCAATTTGATGTTCCGTGGGTTAATTCTGCCAAATATCTAAGTGTATATTTAGGCAAGACAAACTTTTCGTGGCCATATAAAAAATACCCTTAACAAGTCATAGCTACCAAAATGTTATACCCCCTAAGATTTTAATATGTAAAGTAATATTTCAAGCCATAATTTTGTATGCATGCTTGCGCAAAATATCATCTGGAAGATCATATAAAGCAGATTGTACGTCTTTGGATAGAGTCCAGTAAGT
This sequence comes from Rhingia rostrata, assembly GCA_949824845.1. NCBI lineage: Eukaryota > Metazoa > Arthropoda > Insecta > Diptera > Syrphidae > Rhingia > Rhingia rostrata. The sequence continues at coordinate 33,365,267 of OX463758.1, forward strand.
TAAGGGTAAGTTTGCAATATGGGTTACATGTTGTTGCCATGATACATTTGACCCTATTGTGCCTAGCAGATGAATGGATTTTTCTGATCTAAGTTCTGTATTCTCCATTTTGATTTTGGGGAACTGTGGACTTGTTATTTTTAACTTTCTCTTATAAAGAGAAAGTGAAAAATGTTGACCTCGAGATTTTGATTGATTCTATAATTACGATGAAAGCGGAACTCAAAAGAGTGGATTTTGGAATTCCGTCCGTCGGTTCGCCGGTGCATCGATTTGTCGGTGCGTCGCACAGTGGGGCACTTTGTATGAGAGGCTGGAAAAAAGTCACTAAGAACTGAACCACTAAATAGATGTTGATGAAACTTGCAGGCATTGTAATAAGCAGGATGCGAAACGAACACACCAAATAACAAACCACTGCCATGCCCACAGTTTGATTTGATTTAAACTAATTAAATCCACTTAAGCAATAAATTAAAAAAAATTCATTAATAAATACTTTAAAATAAAATTGTTTAGTTGATTTCAACAAAAGGTTCGCTTCTTCGCTGATTAAAAGATTTTTTTACTCCAGTTCGGGCCGTAAATGCGATATATAAGGGTCAGATGAAAATAAGGGCATATGAAAAACATCTTCATTTGTGAAAGTTCGAGATAATTTTCTGCTATTGTGGGACCGGAAAAATCTGTAATCTTTATAACGGCTCTCTTGCGCTTCTTTGTATAAAGAGCCAATTGGTAAAGAAAACGATTGAATTACTTCCTTGCAGGTAAGTAGTACCAAGGGTACATTTCAATAGCCATTTTCGCAGTTTAAAGGGCATAATCATGAAATCTACCCGAATCGATATATTATTCAAAATAGTCCCAAATAGTTTTATGAGTGTTTCATCAATTTGTGTAATTTCGGCAGTCACAGAATAATTCTAAAAAAAAAATCAACGAGTAGGTTGTCCGAATTTTTCTCGGAACTGATTTTGAATATTTGTTTTAGTTTCCTTCTTTATTTCTGCAGTCAGTGGGACGTTCTCCAAGCCTTGAAAGGCAAATTACAGGTTAAGTGTAAAATGTACTCTATAAAGCGGATTCTGGCGTGTAAGGTTGACATTCCCAACTTGAACGAATCAACATGTGGTAGTTTCAGTTGAAGTTTTGAGATGTTATTCATCTCCGATGGCTTTGCCCCGCAAATGATGCAATTACTACAGGAAGTGGTGTTTGTAAAAACTTGCACGGTTTTTCCATCAACCATAGTGAAATACAAAATATGGTTGATTTTTATGAGTCATACGTTGTATTCGATTTTAGTGTCTAGAAGATCCCGTATTTCACTTTCTACGCGTTCTCGTTCCTCCTTTATTAAGTCAGGCGTTTCTTTCATAAAATAAAGCCTAAGAGCTCGACAATAAGGGGTTGAAGACTGTCGTAGATTTTTCGAGATGATTGATGGATAACAGTAAAAATAAATGTAAACAATAAAATATAAAATAAAATACTTTATTTTAAGTCAGTTCCCTGATTATTTTGTCCATATCATAATTTTTACTATAAATTATTTTTTTAAGTGTATGACATTCCAACTTCAAATTGCATTCGAAGTCGAATCCGGATGAGCTCTTCGCTGGAAATTATTGGTTATACTCTAGACAATCCGCCGAAAAGAACGAATCGTTGGAGAAGATTGGCGCAAGTACTTAAAACCTTATGAGACTGGAAATGGTTGGTAATAATAAGTTCTTTATACACAAAATATTTATAATCTTATTTTTTCTGCTCAATTAATGTACTTATATTATTAACGGATATATTTTAATCTTATAAATAGAAGAATCAATTTGAAGAAGTTCAGATTTTCTTGTGAGCGGATCGTGTAAAAATTAACCATATTTTTATCTATTTCTTCTAATTTTCAAATTTGAGCGCTAAACTTCAGGTTTCAAAATATTTTATTTCGTAAATGCTTATCATTTCATGATTTTACAACTAAATATTTTACTGTTAGAAAAGAATAATTAATCATTAAAACTCACAACCTCGCTAAATTAATTTTTTCCATGCTTGCCCACTGTGCGTCGATCCGTCGGTTCGTCGGTTCGTCGGTTCGTCGGTTCGTCTGTTCGTCGGTTCGTCGGTTCGTCGGTTCGTCGGTTCGTCAGTTCGTCGGTTCTTCAGTTCGTCGGTTCAGTACGTACAAGTCTCTCCAGCCTAAGCGACTTGACCGATTTTCTTCAAACTTCGTATCCAGCGTTTTTTTGGTCATAATTCTTGGCCACTTTTTTTGTTTGCTTGTAGCCATGTCATCACTGGTACCTGCCATATAAAAATCATACATAACCTCAATTTGCTCTAAAACGGCTCCAATGATTTTGATTAAACTTCTTATATGCTATACGCATATTAGTTTTAACAAAACTGCATTCCCAGTTTTTTCAAGAAAATCCATATTACGGATTTTTGCATTTAGGTCATATAAAGGAAATTGTTAATTTCTCGCAAACTATTTTGCCAAATTGAATGAAATTTTATTTGTATACTAATATTACTGTTTTAATGAGTTCCACATAATTGGTTTTGGCCCAATTATCCCCAAATGCAAATTTCAGTTTTGGTCAATATCGGAAAATCATTATAATTCACATGAACACCGATTACTTTCAATTACAAAATAAACGTTCTTATAATCTCATTTCGACATCATTTATACCATTCTTACATCATTAATCGAAATAAATATTATTGTGCATTTGGGCAAAATTGTTAAAAACGTCAAATGAACTCGCTGTGATAGAGAAAGTTTCGTACGACCCAGTCGTGCACCCACCACTAATTTGTAAATGGATTTTTCTTTCCCATTGTATAATCGTTTGTAGATCTTCTTTTATAGATCAAATTTGTTCGCATCTCTGCTGGTGTGCAACAATAGCATATGGCAGTAATAGATTAAAGAAAGCCAAGACTTGAAGGAGATTTATATATTTATTACAAATATTATAACGGCATATGGATTTCAGAGAAATCGATTCTAGACTCTTGGCATTTCAACCACTGACAAGACATGTAGTTTAACTAACGAAAAAACTATAAATTTCAAAACTCAATTCCAAAGTTCAAATCCAACATAAAGAACAAACAAACCATACATCGAACTTCCTGAAGAAGTTTTTTTTAGATTCTACAACTGTTCAAGTACAGGTCAATAAACATATGCAGGAATCACATCAAAAAACATCTGGAGCGTTTATTTACAAAAATATTTTTGACAATTTTTTCATCTGTCAAAAGAATTTTCATTATGATGGTAGTGATACAGCCATTTTGTCATAATGATTATACCCCGGAAGTTGGCAGATAGAAATGGGATCAGCTTTCTTTCAGTTAAGGTAATTATATAGAAAACATATATCACGACACGAACCAAATAATTGTACATCATTTATAGATTTATTTCAAATCAACATCGGTCACACAATTTAAAAGTAAATATGGTGTTGTGAGTATTGTCCCATAGATGCTTGAATACATTTTTTTTTCGCCTATATCTCTTAAATATTAAAGAAAAAATGTCATTCTCCAAAGTGATATTTTTAACACAGCAGACCCTCATAATAGCACGAATATATGTATGCACGCATCCGTTGCAGGAAGGCTTAAGTCCATTTTCCGGAGAGAAAATATCCGCAACAACCGGGTTTATCAAGTCATGAAAAATTCATAAGAATGTCTGATATGATTGGAAATATGTGCAAATAGAAAGGTTTCAACATGGGGGTCGGCGGATATACAGGAATGTCATTCATTCGATTTTCATGTGCATTTTTATTTATAGCAAAATGATATCTTCTTTAATAAAAAAATGTAAGTTTGGAGAAAAACATTGACACAGCATATTTAAAATATTTTATATTTTACATGCTAATTTAAGTATGAATGGTAATGCATGTTTTACGCGGTTTGAGTTTCAGCGCATTTATATAGATAGAATTTTTATTCAGATAATTTTTAAGTTTACATGGTCTGAGTTACCGCACATTTGCCTTATACAGAGATTTGATACCTAATCGCATCATTCTACTGAAATAGTTTAATATTTGTGGTAAAGAAAATAAATTAAATTATCATAAATCGAGGAAAAAATCGAGGAACATTTAGAAAAACCTCATTTGAATAAAAAACAAAAAACATATAAAACAATAAATAAATAAATAAATAAACAAATAAATAAACAACTTATTTCTTATACATGTAACTAGACTGAAATTGCTTAGAGATATTGCAAGAACTACGACTAGGAAAAAAGATTTTTTACCAAAGTGTTATCAGAGTGACCGCTGCGGGCCTTAAATTTTGCCATAACGGTGTTTATTCTTTTAGGGATTAATTCAACATTCGCTTTTTTATGTAAAACCCTTGTAGAGAAATACCATGGAAGATTTAGCATCATTTTTAAAAGTTTATTTTGTGCGATCTGTAACTTCGCTATATGGCACTTGGCGCAATGACCCCAAACCTGGCATCCATATATAATTATTGCTTGAAATATGACTTTATGTAATATCATTTTGTTTTCAGTTGATAACAGTGACTTTCTGTTTATAAAGGGATATAAAAGTTTTGTACTTATATTTATTTTGTTCAGCGTTTCGCACACATGTTGATTAAACAATAGCTTTGAATCAAGATGAATTTCTAAGTATTTAACGGAAGAGCTCCATTCAATTGACACATTAGCCACTCGTAAGTTATTGGAGGGAATGTAACATGCTTTCCTTTTTGGTGTGAAAAAGATAGCTTGTATTTTTCCAATATATAACTTTATTTTCCACTTAGTAAAATAGCTCAAGAGAGGAATATATCCAATGCGCTAGAAAGCATTGGATATATTCCTCTCGATAATGAGAGGATATTCATGCGATGTAAATACAGCAGTGTCATCCGCTTAAATAGCAATACCGCAAAGAGGTGGATAAGGAATATCAGATGTAAATACATTGTACAATATAGGTCCGAGAACAGAGCCTTGTGGAACCCCAGTGTTGAAGTATTTTATTTCAGACTGAACATTATTAACAGACACACTAAAAGAACGATTACTTAGAAAACTTTGGATTATTTTACACAAAAAGTACGGGAAATAGAAACCAATCATTTTGGAAAGAAGTCCGTTATGCCACATAGAGTCAAAAGCTTTTTCTATATCAAGCATAACCATGTCTGTGGATTTTTTTTGAGAGCGTTGTTCTTTAACATGTTTGACTAATCTTAAGGCCTGGTGGGTAGTGCTGTGGGAGTTCCGCAAACCAGCACTGTATGATTGTGTTGCGATTGGTGCTCCATTTTACAATTCCTCAGCGTAATCATCATCACTAAAATATCGACCGGGAAACTAAATAGCTAACACTTGAAAAAGTAAGTATGTAAGTATTAACCTTATGAATCCTACGAATGTATTGTGGGTCTACTCAGATTAACGAAAGACGTTTAAAATGCATATAAAGGGTGATCCATTTCGAGGTTCCCTACTTTTTTAAAGAAAAAAACACAGAAAATTCAAATTTAATGGAGAATGTTTATTATCATTTGAAAGAACATTCTTTGGATTTATTTTTTGAAGATTATGTTTATCAAATGTTGGCCGTTGCTACGTCGCAGATGGTCCATCCGTTGAGTCCAATTTTCGATCACTCGTTCGAGCATTTCGACTGGTAACTGGCGAATGACACGCGTGATGTTTTCCTCCAAGGCCTGAATCGAAGCGGGTTTGTCCGCATAAGCTTTTGACTTTACATATCCCCACAGGAAAAAGTTTAACGGTGGATAACACACGATCTTGGTGGCCAGTCAACCGGCCCAAAACGTGAAAATATGTGCTCACCGAAATGTTCTCTCAATGTTGACCATAAGTTGAGCGAAGTGCACGAAACACATTCCTGACAGAACGTGAATTTTCATAATAAAGTTGAACAATTTGTAAACGTTGTTCACGCGTATGTCTTTCCATTATGAAATGCCAAACAATACTAAACAAAAATAACACGACAGCATGACACGACTCACACGTGATCTGTCAAAAAAGGCTATTGAAAAAAGTATCTCTACTTGGATCACCCGTTATATTCAAATGTAATAATATCGCATATTTATATCGCGTATTTTAAAACCGATTTGGTCTGGCCAGACCCATACGCTCATCGGAGGGTTAAAGTCGATGGAAATGATGAAACTCCAGGATTTGCCTTTGTGTCAAAGATGTGTCGATCTGCCAATGGCCAAGTCTGTTAGATAGGTACATATTCGCGATATCAATTAGATATCACTGATCTGATGCCTCGGTAGCTCGAGCAAGAAATGGGAAAGCCGTTCTTGTATTTGGTACGTATGAAGCGTACAATTATGTCAGCTGGCATGTTTTCGTTAATGCTAACATCCATGATATCACCTCTGTATTTTAAAAGTTCCGGTGGTTTTGTTGTTCTTGTCTTTTATGTAGCGCTGACTCTGAAGCCAATTGTGAAATTTTTGGCATTTTATATTGTGGAATTGATGGATGTGTTTCTTATCGCGACACTCTTCGATTTCCTAGCTCGCTACTTTTCCTGCGTCGCACAGGGATTTACGTTGTAGCATTTTGACATTCCCACTTTTGTTATCTCTTTTAGGTACTTGCAAACATCATCATACCACGGACATTTTGTCAGATGTAGCCTTTCATTCCCCAAAAATTTTGGTTGATATATTTTTTTTACGGAATTCGATACTCGAAATTGCCGCAAAAACATATTAAATACCTAGCTATCGACACCTTTACCTAAATATTAATTTTTAAGCAGCTTCTTTAAATTCCTCACTTAGTACCCAATGTACAAGAAAAGATATGTCCTCTCCTAAAAGTATGCCAATTTATGTCAACCGGAAAAGTTACGGGTTTTGTGTCATTAGGGAAGATGTAAGAATACATGTATATGTGTACGAGGATCATATCATAAATAATTTGCCGCTTAACGAAAAGTTTCATCCCCAAGTTAATGTTAATTTTCTAGAAATAGGACATATAAAGCGTTAACGAAAGCAAAGGAAGCAACAGCAGATTATACGATTTGTTGTTGCCATGTTACAGAGGGTGACAGTTTTCGATGTAGTGAGATGGTGTGGAAAAAACATCTGCCCTGATCCTTATGTGTAATTAAATTGAGCAGGAACTTAATTTATACGATAATTAACATATTTATGCTGCCGTACGTATTTTATATGATGTGTGTGTATATTTATTTCGGTAGGCACTACCTTTTTTAAGGAGCAAAGTTTATTTATTGATTTTAAGTTGATTAAGGCAACCGAGTAATAATTTGGTTGCTGAGAAAATTCAAAATTAATTATATGCTTGCTGATTTTGTTAGGTTATCGGTTTGCGGAAACAAAACAATTAATGGGTTTATAGAATTCAATAAACTAATAAATTCTTAGTACTAGGGAGGTATAACAAAAGCATTATCTTCTACGAAGGTATTTATGTCCATGTCGTACGAAAGTATAAGCATGGAAATAAAGTGGATGATAATAATGTCTGCTGTAGAGCAATGTAGGTAGGCTGCATAACAATACCATCCCCGAAAAATGTACTAAGCGACAATTTTGCAGGAAATTACTTTTTGACTTGCCCTTATAATTTATGCAAGCGATACGTTTTGGTCTAATTTTGAGGTATCTAACATTAATACAAAATAAACTATATAAAATAAAACTTACAGTTCACTACCAAATACACAAATAATTACCTACATACATGGGAAGTTTTTTTGTCTCCTGTTAAATTTTTAAAATGTAGCTTAATACATTTTTCCGGGAAGGTATCGATATATTCTATTGAGTGGTCTCATATGCTATGTACAAACACAGACTTTCGTTAACAGTGAAATCAGTTCAATTATTTTTGTTAACATGTTGAATAATTAACCCAGAACACAACCTAACCTATAGGACAGCATTATTTTTTGGATGTCACAGGCCATGATTGAAGGCCGATTATTAGTTACTACTGAATGGTAAAATAAGCCAATTGGAAATGTGGATATTCAAAGTTACAAAACTGGGCCTCGCAATGAATTCTGGAAACTGAAGCCGTGATAGGCATGTCTATCAAGTCTAAACTTTCAGTGATGATCAACATAACCATACATTACATAACCATACGATATGAGTTTCTCATGAAGCGGTATCGAGCTATTTTTATACCCTTCCCATATGGGAAGGTTTGTCTATCGGTTCGTCCGTCTGTCTGTAGGTCACCGGTTTAAGGGCCTTAAATTTTGAGCTAGGTAGTGAAATTTGGTATATCCTTGCACTTGCATTTCGAATATGTTTAAACATCTTTAAAATCCGCCTTTTCCCACGCCCACTTTTTAGAAAAAACTTTATTACGGATCAAATGGTTAAGAATTTTTGGAAAAGTGTCTGAACGAGATATTTAGACAATCTCAATATTTATATTTTGTCTACATAAAGGTGCTTGACAAAAAGTCTCTTATTTTGTAGGTCTTTTGATAACAACAGGGTAAGCAGCTTTGTTCCACATATAAGAGTACACTTTAAATTAGAATTTAGAATTAGAATATTTTTTTTAGAATTTACCTATAAAATGTTAATAAATAATTTTGGTATTCAAACCCAACCCGAAAAATATCTCTCCAAGAATCTGTATATCAAATTTAGTATAAATTTGTCTCCAATGGTTACATAATGGCTTTACACAAACGTAATAAGACCATTACTAATATAGGGTTGCTTGTTATGCTAAAATCCCATGAAATGGGCAAAACAGATGAATTAACTTGCTTAAGTACACTGAAATACACTGTTTACTGATGAAAGGAGCCATGCGTACAAGTTTTACTTTTTAAATTCATTTTTATTATCTTAAAATACTAACTTAAAACTAGACAAAAATGACTAAATCTAACTTATAATTTACATTTTTTATCGGTCCTAAGCGGGCGCTCTAAGCTTAAATTAACTTTTTTATTTGCTTTTCAGCTTTAGTCGTTTTTATTTTATTTTATTATGTAGATCATTTTTTTTGTTCAAAGAAAATTTAAAAAAACTTTGATCCGTAACATCCCATGCGTACAAGTTCAGGTTCAAAGGAAATTATTAACCTTAAACTAATTGATCTTCAAATCAATGACACAGCAGCAAAAAGTGCAACACTACTTAGAGAAGCTGAAGACCTTTTGGTCACATTGTCCTAGGTGTAGTTGTAATGCGTTCACCTGTTGAGTGTAGGGTTTCGCGTTCAATTCTAGCCAAAATCCATGAAACTTTTATTCAAATAAATAAAAAAAAATCTTTAGTTACTTCTGCGAATTCAACAAACACAAAATACAGTGACTTCCCGAATTTAGTTCGGATCCCACTCATGGAGTGAGTCTCCACTAAATCCAAAATCTTTCCTATCACTCTATTTCTTTCCTTCTCCAACGCTCGTACTGCGGTTCAGCATTTAACCCCTTAAGTGCGCGCATACTATTTAAAAAGTGGCTATGTTTTGACCGGAATGAATAATAAACGACTTCCGTTGTTTAAGATCAGTAAAGATGGTTTATTATCTTAATAATTGTACAAAGTAAATAACTATGTAGACCTCATTTTTCTAAGAGTTACTTCGTATCCGTTGAGAGACGTAAACGTTTCTTTTCGTTTTTAAAATTGACAATTTTCTGTTGACGTACTAAGATCACAGAGGGCGTTTGCCATGTTCTCACTCCAGGGACGTTAACAATAATAAAAGTAATAAATAACAAAAATTGACAATTCAAAACATTCAGGCAGCAACAGGCTATGTGGAAGGAATACTAACATCCTCCTCTAAAACAACTTCGATATGAAATACTCAATCAGAATATTTAGCAAGGACGAATGATCGTCAATTAATGTGCTATCAGATTGAAAAAAGCAATGTAAATCGATGGAAGAGTAATGAAAATTCAAGTAATCCAAAAAGTTAGGCTAACCACAACCTCGTGAAGTGTATACCAGCGGGCTTTTCTCGAAGTGGAAGAGTTATGTTCGATATATTGAAAAAACATATTAGAAGGCTACAATCCACTGTGTGGATCGTTTTATATCCTATCCCTATCTTAAAATTAATGTGGGTTTTATGGCAAAGACCAAAAACAACGTTTTTCTCCTGCATATGGTATAGCGAAGGGTATACAAAGGGTTTTTGTATGAAAACGCCTCCAAAAAGTGGGCGTGGGTAAAAATGATATATGGAAGAAATGTTTATATTACCAGAACCCATTATTTTGCATAAAATTTTTTCTTGAATTGCTTAAAATTTTACCGAAAAATGTTTTTTTTACTGGAAACGCTCCTAAAAAGTGGGCGTGTAAAAAACTTAGCATAGACGATATATAGACATTAAGATTGTCTAGATATATTGTTCAGACACTTTTTGCAAAATGTTTAAACGGTTTGGCGTAAAATTAGGTTTTAAAAAAAATGGTGTGGCAGTAAGTGGATTTAAAATTTTTTTTTACACTTGTTCGAACAGCTTGTACAAGGGTCACATGTACCAAATTTCATTACCCTAGCTCAAAATTTAAATTAAAATTTAAAATCCGGTTACCTACAGACGGACGGACGGGCAGACAGAAATGGCTTAATCGACTCAGTTAGCGATTCTGAGTCGATCCATATATTTTGAGGTATACCAAGGTAAATTTTTTCAGTATGTTACAAACTAAAGGGTGATCCATTTCGAGGTTCCCTACTTTTTTAAAGAAAAAACACAGAAATTTCAAATTGTTTATTATCATTTGAAAGAATATTCTTTGGCATTTATTTTTTATAGATTATTTCTATCAAATGTTGGCCGTTGCTACGTCGCAGATGGTCCATCCATTGAGTCCAATTTTCGATCACTCGTGATGTTTTCCTCCAAGGAATGAATCGAGGCGGGTTTGTCGGCATAAGCCACAGGAAAAAGTATAAAAAAGTCTATTATCCAATAATGAATGCTGGGTCTCAAAATGGGTGATGGTGTTGCGAATAGTACGCTCAGTAGGCCGATTATGTTGACCATAAGTTGAGCGAAGTGCACGAAACACATTCCTCACAGAACGTGAATTTTTCATAATAAAGTTGAACAATTTGTCAACGTTCTTCACGCGTAAGTCTTTCCATTATAAAATGCCAAACAATACTAAACAAAAATAACATGACAGCATGACACGACTCACACGTGATCTGTCAAAAAAGCCTATTGAAAAAAGTATCTCTACTTGGATCACCTGTTATGTATCAAAACTAATATACCCCAATTGGATAGGGTATAAACAATTTAAAATTAAAGATAAAATGTGCAGCATCATAGTTGTGCATTACTCAAAACTTTTATATCAATCAATTTGATTTTTAAGTAAAAACTGGATAGCTACATATATAGTTTCACAGATCAATGATTATGTACTCGTTATGTTTAATCAATATCGATGTAGCCATTTTGAGAAATTTCCATTTTATTCGTCTAGTATAAACTCAAGAACAAATATGAAATAACGAAGTAAACTGGTACTGCCGTTAAGCCTTCAGCTGCATACACAAACATACGCACAGAATTGCCGGGTTTCTCCATCATTGTAAAGTTAGGTTGAACTAGAATCCCCAGTTTAATTTTTTTTGGAAAGTCATATACGTAATTGCAGTAATAATTTGTATGCTCAGTACTAAAGTAAAAGACTAACTTGGAACTAACATAAGAGTGTAAAGTTATTAGTATAAATGTATTTGTGTAATGTAATTGAAAGTTAGAGATTATATGTTATAGTTATTGACGTTGGATTAGCAACTTCAATATAAGTTAAGCGAAGTATAATGAAATTACTATAGAACTACTTACATAGCTGAGAAAACAAAATTGAAACAGTGACCAAAAAATAAAAACAATACAATTTTACGTGTTAAACAAAATCAGTTGGAAATTTTAAAATCTTAACTGAAACACAAACAAGATCCAAAATTAAGACATCTACCCACAAATACCCAACGTACATTGTTTCTTTATTTACAGTGCTGCTCACTTGAATAGCACCCCCCTTTGCTGTGAGTTTTAAGCTTAATATCTTCAAAAATAATTATGGTAATGACTTGTTTTTTTTCTAATGAAAGTTTATTAAATTCTGTAAATAAAACAGAAGGAATGGAATTCATTTTTTTGGTAATTTTTTTATAGATTTTGAAGCGATATTACTCAAAATCTACACATCACATTTTGGCTCACTTGAACAGCACCCCTTCATAAAAAAAATTATTTAAAAATGTTTTCACACTGTTGGACTTAAAAATTTATTAGGAACACAATTAAGAATTAAATTTTGAATTGAATTTGAACTAAAAAAAAAAAATTAGTAACGGGTGCTTCCGCCTTTGTTATAAATAACCTCATACCTCCTGTTAGGTAGGGAATCATACAAGTTCTTGATGTAATCCAGCGAAATGGATGCCCAGCTACTTTTAATTGCTGCTATTCGTACACCTTCCGAGCAAGCCATCCCCAAACATTTTCGATGATGTTTAGGTCTGGCGAGTATGGTGGCCATTCCAACAATAAAATGTTTTGACGCCCAAGAAATTGTTTTACCACTCTGGCATTGTGAATTGGTGCGTTATCCTGCTGCAATTTCCACGGCAAGTCACCAAATAATCCATTAATGGAAGGGATAACGTTCTCTAGTACTCCAATGTAGGACTGAGCGTTCATACGAGGAGTTAGGAACTGCAACTCCAAAGTGCCATAGTACGTTATGGCTCCCCAAATCATAACACCGCCAACTCGACTGTGCAAACGATCCAATTGATGTTCCTCCTTCCGCAAATCATGAAAGTAATAATTAAAACCGTCAGGACCCTCTAAATTAAATTTTTTTTCGTCGGAGAAAACAACACGGTACCATTCCTTGCTCCATGTCATGTTAGCACGGCAGAAACTAAGGCGTTGCTCCTTGCGATATGGGTTAAGCGGTGGTTTTTTCTTTAATTTCAATCGCTTTAAGTGCTTAGCCTTCGAAATAATCCGCTTTACTGTGGACACGCTTGCTTTAACACCACTTTTTTCTCTTATTTTGGCTGCAGAGTCGTGCGAATTTGACGCGAGCCGCAGAATTGATCTTTTTCCAGCTGGGGTAACGGCACTAACTGTTCGTCCGTTCATGTTTTTGCCATAGTTGGACTCGTTCCGTAAAAATGTGGATATCGCCGCAATCGTTGAGTTTTTTTTGGCTATTTGGTGAATAGACAGGCCACACTCACTGTAAGCCTTGATTTTAGCTTTCTCGTCCTCTGTCAGTGATTTGCCACGACCCATTTTAACTAAAATTATCTTAAATTTATTAAATGATTATTAGAAAATACTTTTGCATAACCACCTGATTTGGCTTCCACACGAAAACTGATAATAGAGGGGGGTGCTATTAAAGTGAACCAAAATAAAACTACATTTTTCCCAGTAATTTTAAACATCATAGCAAAAACTAGTTAACGGGACATTTAAACAGATATACAAAATATTATAAACATATTGAACCGTTGCATATTCAGAGACTCGAATTATTTTTAGTTTCATTATGCACAATGGGGGTGCTATTCAAGTGAGCGGCACTGTATTGTCAAGAATCAGATCTCCCCATCCACACACTCCAAACGCAAATGACCATATTGAAGTTTATCACCATTGATCATCAAAGTTCAAATACAATCATCCACCATCGATATTAATAAATGTTTGTGGGAGTTCGAGCCCGAAGGACATGCAGGACACGAAGGGGAATACTTAACATTAAGATTTTTATATAAAATAGGCCTTAAGAATATTTGAAGTTCAGTTCGATTTTAAAATTCAAAATTGATATCCTTTTTTTCTCTTTGAAATTATTAGAGATAAGTTACCATATATTGAAATAATAATTTACTCAACAAAATTGAAATAAAATTCGTATTAAGTATGACTGTAAAAAAGCTGCAGAATAATTGATCTGTGAATCCAGCACCAGCTTGACCAAATGCTTTAACTTATTGGAAAATCGGTTTTTTGGTCATGATTTCAATGAGAGTAATCCTATCCTCGGACAAATGCTTCGAATTTATGTAAAAGCTGCAGTTGTTCATCAATTAATTTGAAATTAAAAGTACACACATGGTATTTAAGAATCTGGTCATCGTAAAGTGCTAAGTCTGTCTTCTGCTGTCAATTGTCGTACTTAATTTATTAAAAATTCTGATCACAATTTTCGTTACGTTACGACTGCAAAACTCAATATAAGTCTTATATTATATACACATACCATTTTGATGTTAATGAACACTTATACAGTGTGAAAAACGTGATGGTCATAATTATATAAATTCTAAAAGAGTGCGTAGTATGAAAACATTTGAGCTCAAATAAATACTCGAAGCAAATAATATTGAAACACTTTGCACATACTAATTTATATCGATTCATATAAAATTTGTATACAATACTAGTCGCATTGTTACATGGAAGAGCTTTTTATGTACATCCTTGCGAATATAGTGAACAATACTTAAATGCTCTGTTAGATACCATTAATCACGTAAAGGAAACTTATTAGATATAATGCTATGAGTGAGATGGGAACAGGATGCTTGAATCTACTCATAGAATGGACCAATTTAATAAAATAGTGTAGTTTTCACAGTTCATTTAGTTACTTTGTTTCGTCAAAGCAAATGTTCTAATTGAGAAACCTGGTCAAATTAAAACGGAGAAATTCATTTTATTTAACACTATCAGATCTATCAAGCCGCATCAACGAGCAGAGATTTTCCACAGCATATAATGGGTGATCCATTTCCAGGTTCCCTACTTTTTTTTTAAGAAAAAAACACAGAAAATTCAAATTTAATGGAGAATGTTTGTTATCATTTGAAAGAACATTCTTTGGCATTTATTTTTTGAAGATTATGTCTATCAAATGTTGGCCGTTGCTACGTCGCAGATGGTCCATCCGTTGAGTCCAATTTTCGATCACTCGTTCGAGCATTTCGACTGGTAACTGGCGAATGACACGCGTGATGTTTTCCTCCAAGGCCTGAATCGAAGCGGGTTTGTCGGCATAAGATTTTGACTTTACATATCCCCACAGGAAAAAGTCTAACGGTGTGATATCACACGATCTTGGTGGCCAATCGACCGGCCCAAAACGTGAAATTATGTGCTCACCGAAATGTTCTCTCAATAAGTCCATTGATTGATGCGATGTGTGGGAAGTGGCGCCGTCTTGCTGAAACCAAATGTCGCCGAGATCACGAGCTTCAATTTCAGGCATCAAATAGTCGGTTATCATGGCACGATAACGGTCGCGATTGACGGTTACGTTCGCACCGGCATAATTTTTAAAGAAATATGGACCGATGATTCCACCGGCCCACAAACCACACCAAACCGTTGTTTTTTTCTGGATGAAGTGGTAGTTCTTCAATCTCTTCAGGTTGCTCTTCGTCCCAAATGCGGCAATTTTGTTTGTTTACCCATTGAGCCAGAAATGGGCCTGATCGCTAAACAAAATTTGCCTCGAAAACGTCGGATCTTCTTGGAACTTTTCAAGAGCCCATAGAGCGAAGCGATGTCGCTTGGGAAGGTCGAGCGGCTTCAGTTGTTGCACAAGCTGTTTTTTGTACGCTTTCAATTTAAGATCTTGACGTAAAATGCGCCAAGTCGTAACATACGTCAGTACGAGTTGCTGCGAACGGCGCCCAATCGACTCTCTACGGTCTTCGTGTACACTCTCAGCTACGGCCGCTATATTTTCTTCACAGCGTGCTGGACGTGGTCTATTCGGTCGAATATTATCCAATAATGAATGCTGGGTCTCAAAATGGGTGATGGTGTTGCGAATAGTACGCTCAGTAGGCCGATTATGTTGACCATAAGTTGAGCGAAGTGCACGAAACACATTCCTCACAATTTACAATTTGTAAACGTTGTTCACGCGTAAGTCTTTCCATTATGAAATGCCAAACAATACTAAATAAAAATAACATGACACGACTCACACGTGATCTATCAAAAAAGGCTATTGAAAAAAGTATCTCTACTTGGATCACCCGTTAATATGCATTCGCAGGCTAATCATTTAGCGCATTTATAAGTGTGACATAACAGAACATAGAAGTTTATAAATTAAATACTTACATACTTACTTAGGTGGAGCTACAATCCGGCATGAACCTGGGCCTCAACCAACATGCCTAACCAATTAGCCCGGTCCTTAGCTAACTGCCTCCAGTTGCGCATTTCAAGTTGGTTGAGATCGGTTTCTACTTGTGCGCGCCAACTCTACTCAACTACGTGTGACATCTGGCTGGGAATCGAAGACTCTGCGAGCCGGAGTATTGGTATCCATTCGTTCTACATGTCCTAGCCATTTTAATGTCTAATAAGCAGGTCCCGTACTAACTCAAAGTTATATATGTCAATGGTAATGTTCTGTCCAATTTGTCGATGTTGTGTGGCCTTTCGTATTGACAGTATATACTTCGTCTTGCCCTTATTTACAGCTAAGCCCATTTTTTTCATCTCTATATTAGCATACGTGGCTATGACATCACGTTGAGTCATACCAATGATGTCATTATCGTCGGCGTATGCTAGTAGTTGTACCGATTTTTGAAAAATTGTGCCTCTGGTGTTGGCTCAGGAGTTTTGCACAAATCCTTTTTTGGTATTGAATGTGTCGGTGAGGTCGTTGCCGACCCTGATGGAGCAGCGAGAATTCTCCATCGACATTTTACACAAACAATCAAGTTTGGGCGGTATACCAAAACGACATGGCTCTGTATAGTTCGTCTCAATAAATGCTGTCGTATGCGGCTTTAAAATCGATGAACAGTTGGTGGGTATCGATTTGGACTTCGTTGGTTTTTTCCAGGATCTGCCGAAGTGTGAAGATTTGATTGGTTGTGGACTTTCCTGGCCTAAAACCACCTTGATAAGGGCCGATCAGGTTGTTGGTAAACGGTTTCAGGCGTTCACATATTACGGCAGATAGAATTTTGTAGGCGATGTTGAGGAGACTTATGCGTCTGTAATTGGCGCAGTTCAGAGGGTTTTTGTGGATCGGGCAAACGATGATGAGGTTCCATTCCACACTGATCAGGGTCGATCAGTTGTGAGTTGTGGAATCCCGTTTCCCATTCTGTCTTTAGAGCTAGGTCCCCCGAAAAGTGGACGACAGT
Organism: Rhingia rostrata; assembly: GCA_949824845.1. NCBI lineage: Eukaryota > Metazoa > Arthropoda > Insecta > Diptera > Syrphidae > Rhingia > Rhingia rostrata. Next base: position 33,382,517 of record OX463758.1, read on the forward strand.
TTATAAAAATCTTTAATGGTTCGACAAAAAACAGGGTTTATCTGCTGCATGTACTATGGGTGTGAAAATAGTATTTATGAAAAAATACCCACAAAAAGTGGGCGTGGGTCAAAATGATCCATAGGTGAAATGTTTTTATCAATATTATCTATGACTTTGCATAGAAAGTTTTTTCGAATATTTTAAAAATTGCCCATAAAACGTTTGCAAAATATAGTTATTGGGATTGTCTACATAATATGTTTTAAGACACTTTCTGAAAATTCCCAACCATTTGAACAAAATCAATAATTTTCTAAAAAGTGAACCTGCCAGTTGGCTGATATCGAAAAGTTTTACACCCAAAATCAATGTTTTTATACCTTATCACATAGGGGTATTTTATTTTTGATACATAGCTTATAATATAGAGAAATAATTTAGCAACATGTACCTTTAAGTTTATATATCGACTCAGATTCGAAAAGTAAGTCGATAACTGTCCGCCCTTCCGTACGTCAAAAGTTGTTGGGTCTTAAATTTTTAGCTGAAACATGTGTAAGCATTTTCAAAATCTGCCCATTTTTCAGAAAAAACATTATTTTCGGCCAAACGGTAAGGAATTTTGAAAAATATGTAAGCATCATCAATTCCTCGTCAACATTGACATAGTTCACAGAAAATTGTCATTTGGCCAAAATAGAAAATCCGTGAGGTTTTGGGAAATTTTTTTTTAAGATTAACGTTGATAATTGTTTAACTAACTAAACTTCAAACAAAATTGTTAACTAAAAAAAAAAGAATATTAATATTAAGATTTGTAATAATGACTTATAATCAGTTTTTGCCAAAAAGAGTACAATTTTTGCTTATTTCCATCAAATTCAGTATTATGTATGCTGCTCAATAATTGTGCTTATATTTATAAAATTAATTTCAAATTCTGTCATGTTTTAAGCCTTTTGGTTTTGAGGATTACTCAAGAATAGTCTGAATTTTAAAAACATATTCTACACCTTAGAGGGTGCTTAGTTTATAAAAAAATCTTTTTAACAATTCCAATGATATGGTTTTCTTACACAATTATTATCAGGACAAATAGATGCTCCTGATCTTCTAAGTGGAGGTTCCTATAACCTGTGTAGATTAAATATTTTACTTATACCTAATCATAAACACAATTATGGTATGCATGGACTATTCGTCGCCTTTTATTGTAAACTCTACTTTTACAATAATAAAACGATGTAATTGAATTGCATGTTAGCAAAAGTAGTTAACAACTCTTCAAAATTGTTTGCTTGAGACGTAATAAGAGTCCCTAAAATTGTCTTTTGTTTAATATAGCTTAAGTGTAATTTTCATCGTTTATTGATTTGTTACTATTATTTAACTTAAAAGCGCGAGTGTTGATAACACGACGAAAAACAGCAACACTATAAACAGCCAGGTCAGAATGGCACGGAATGAATACCGGCCTGCTGTCTCAGCCGAAAATAGGCAAGCTGCTTCGACATATTCGGACAACAGGTTGTCTAGGAATTTCAAGGGTTAGTCAGGCTCCTTGAACAGAGATGGTGGCGGATGAACCGAAAGGCCAACGGCAGCGCTCAATCCCGTACTGGATACTGATGGGGTATCTTATAAATTGGAACTGGCCCTCCAGGTTGGAGGTTGTGCTTTGGGTTAACTGCCCAGCCATAAAAAAAAGTCTTTGTTACGAAGAAACCAATACACTCGGAAAGGACTGATTTTATTGTTGACGACCCTACTAAAAGAAAAAGGACAACGACGTTTGTATCTGCATCTGGAATGTGAGAACATTAAGCAGGAGAGTTGCAAGCGAACAACTAGCGGAAGCCCTAAGCTGCTACACAGCAGACATAGACATAGACTTAGGCAAGAAGTCTTATGTTTCCAAGACATTAGCGAAGTCATTGTAACAATTCGCATCAAGGCCAAATTCGCCAACATAAGCGTTACATGCGCTCACGCCCTAACGGAGGCAAAAGGTGATATAGCTAAGGATTGCTTCTATGAGCTCCTTGCCAAAACCTATGAGTGACTACCGAAGTACGATGCCAAAATCGTGCTGGGTGATTTTAACGCAAAGGTGGGAAGAGAAGATATCTTTAGAAGAATTGTCGGATAACATAGCCTACACGACAACACGTCAGGTAACGGACTTATTCTAAATGATTTCGCTACAGAACGAAATACCCCTTTAGCCAGCACACGGTCTCCTCACCTCGATAATCAACGAATGGTTAACCAAATTGATCACATTGCGATAGACAAGAGGCACCCATCCAGTATTTTGGATGTTCGAACATTCCGCGGAGCTGACATCGACTCAGACCTTCTCGCAGCCAAGGTAATAATGCGGTTAACCACCACGCCACAACAATCCAGAAAAACTGTAAAAAAAAAAATGTATGTTGATAAACTGCAATCGCAAGATACCGCCAAGACCTTCGCGCAACGCGTATACCTTAACCTCTCGTCAAATGTCGAAGAATAATGGCAACGATGACAACCAGCCATTGTATTAGTCGCAACTGATGTGCTAGGTTTCCCGCTCCCACCACAAAAAACCCCTGGTTTGATAAGGACTGCTGATATATAATCGCATCCAAGTACGAGGCCTACAAGGCCAAGCTGCAGGTGAAGACGAGAGCTGTCGTTGAGCTCTATGGGCAGAGAAGAAGGGAAGAACACCGGCTCTTCATAAAGAAGCAATATATCACGAAAAGTGCGCGATCGAGAATATAGAAAGATTACACTACAGGAACGATGGTCGCAAGTTTTATCAAAGTGTAAAACGTCAAAGACAAGTATACATGGCTCGAACAGAATCCTATCGAGATGCACAAGAAAATATCATAGTGGAGACACAGTGCTGAAGATATGGAAGAACCACTTCTGCAGACTGTTAAACGGCGATGACGAACAACATTCCGCTGTCAGGCAGAACGAACCATACAATATTGGCAACGACAGCGAAAGCTGTTAACCACCCGACCTGAGTGAAGTGAGGATAGTAATATCTAAACTGAAGCTTAATATGGCTGCCGGAAATGACGGCCTTCCTGCCGAGCTTTATCAAGCCGGCGTAGGTGACTTGGCAACTAACATCCACCAACTCATTAGCTCAATCTGGTCGGAAGAAGGTTTGGCTGAAGAATGGCACCTCAGCATCGTTTACTTGATCCACAAAAAATTAGAGCCTCTAAACTGCGCCAACCACAGAGGGATAAGTCTCCTCAACATCGCCTACAAGAAAGTCCACAACCGATCAAATTTTCACACTTCGGCAGATCCTGGAAAAAAAAACGCAAGATACCCACAACCTATTCATCGGTTTCAAAGCCGCATACGACAGCATTTATAGAGGCGAAGTATACAGAGCCATGTCTAGTTTTGGTATACCGCCCAAACTCGTCCGTTCGTGTAGGATGACGATGGAGAATTCTCGCTGCTCCATGAGGATCGAAAACGACCTCACCGACACATTCGATACCAAAAAAGGATTTAGGCAAGTCGATGCGCTGTCATGTGACTTCTTTGATCTGATTCTTGAGAGGATTGTGACAAACTCACGAGCCAACACCAGAGGCTCAAATTTCCAAACATCGGTAAAACTACTAGCATACGCCGACGATAGCCACGTTTGCTAGTATAGAGAAGGAAGCTGCAAGAATGGGTTTAGAAGTAAATGAGGGCAAGACGAAGTATATGCTGTCAACACGAAAGGACACGCAACATCGAGGAATTGGACAGAACGTCACCATTGACAGATATAACTTTGAGGTAGTACGGGACTTTATCTATCTCGGTTCCGCTATTAACTCTGACAACAACAACTCGTCAGAAATTAAACGAAGAATTACTCTTGCCAACCGCTGTTTCTTCGGGGTAAGAAGGCAATTCAGTAGTAAAGCCCTCACTCGAACTACTAAGGTGATCCTATATAAGACCCTGATCATCCCAGTCCTGCTCTACGGCGCTGAAGCATGGACCGTCTCAAAAGCGGATGAAGAAATCCTTGGTCGATTTGAGAGGAAAATTCTTCGAAAAATCTTCGGTCCCGTTTGCGTTGTCGGGACGAAGATTCAACCAAGAACTATACGATCTGTACAGCGTCATGGCCCTGGTCAAAAAACTCCGCATTGGACGTTTAAGATGGCTACGACATGTAGAACGAATGGACACCAATATTCCGACTCGCAGAGTCTTCGATTCCCAGCCAGACGTCGGACGCAGTAGAGACCTAGTAGACCTCGCCTTAAGTGGCGCGCACAAGTAGAATCCGACCTCAACCAACTTGGAGTGCGCAACTGGAGGCAGTTAGATAAGGACCGGGCTAATTGGAGAGGCATGATGTCAGTTTAATTCGAGAAACTCCTAATAATAGTTTAATGCTGTTTCGTGTTTTTAAAAATTTCGTAAAAAGTGGTGTAAGATTTTGTTACTTTCTTGGTTTGAACCATGCCCCTTGCACAACTGACCCTTTATGAAAGTGACGAAAGAATAAATTTTAGCATTTGGCAGTATGACACTTTGATAAAGCGAGAGAAAGAGAGAGATAGCAACGATGATGGGTGTAGGGGAGACTTACTCAATGGGTGGTTGTCCTAACTAATGTGAAGAGTAGCTATGTGTGTTGTGTTCATTTTAAGTTCACAGAATCTGTAACGAAAGTTGAAGTTGAACTATGGTTTCGTGGATTTTTGATGTCATTGAACTTCTGAGATTGAGCTTCCACTATACTGGTAAGTTCTGTCTGTCTGTGCACGCAGCTGGAGTCTAAATGACAGTTCACAGCGGGTTTGATTGTTGCTGAAACAAAAACAAAATGTTTAAGATAATTAATTGTTAATAATTATAATTGTTAAAATGGGATTGATAGCAACATAATGTTTTCACCATAAGAATTGTTACAGAATTGATTGTTTATGTTTTAACATTTGGCAGTTTTTAATATTTGCGGTGCGAAGATGTTGCAATTGCTATAAAACTGAATTTGCATAAATTCGAAAATAAACGATTTTATAATGTGGTCAAAAATCGGTATATAAATTTTACAAAGGGTTTGTGGATTTTAGAACGAATGATAAGTTGGGACAGAACAGGATAGATTTACTTTAAACTTAATATACGAAGTTATTGTTGGTCATTGTGACAGTTGCCCCAGGATTCTGTAAGAGTAATGTTAAATCAGTTTCAAAAATATCGTTTTCATTGACTTTTGTCTGCATTTGAATTCTTACAAATAAAAAATCTGCCTGTTTTGATGTAATTCCACGGGCTTTCAACGAAATGTTTCACGCATTCACATTTTTCACAAAATAAGAGCTCGTGGAAGATATTTAGAGACTCATGCCTCTATATTTGGTGTACACCAGTTATGGTATCGTGTGAATAAAGCAAATGACTTTAAAATTTAAATTCTATTCATCGAATACCTAACCCATTTCGACAGATAAATTTTAATATGCTCTTTTGCAAAGATATCATCACATGAAAGACACTTAACCTATTGTTAGATTGTCAGCCACATTTAATAAAACTCTGAAAGCAAAAGTGGTATTTTATGATGGCATTATTGGTCCGACATTACAATAATGCCAAAAATAAGCGTATTTGAAAATTCAAATGTTCTTAGAACTTCAACTCATAAAATATATTAAAATTACCTCAACCATCTGTGCATGGAGGAGTCCCCATGATTAGTTCTACCTCAAAACTCATTAGGAAAATGTCGCTACTTCAAGGTTTATTTTTATATATACATAATATGAAAATGCTAACACGTGTGCGAAAAGCAAATATTATTCAGATTTTGTGTTGAAAAGTCAAATGCCAATAATAATGATTTTTAGATTGCTGGTAAGGCTTTTATTAAATTTACGAAGCCTACAGATGTTAATATTAAAATCGGCGTTTAGAATGTCATGAGTACACTGATATCAGTACACAAATTCTTATACATTCAAAAACGTCTTATATAGTACAGGAGGTATTTACAATAATTTTTGAAAAATTCAGTTGAGAATAGTTTTTCTAATATATACACTGATAACAACACATTCAAATGCGATTAACCCTGAAATAGTGTTTGGTGATGGATGATGATGGAAAGCAGTTGATAGACATAATTCTTCAATTAGACGCATCCACAGATGGTGGATAGAGGAAGGCTCTATACATACGTATGTCAGGTAGCGCTCAATTCCGTAGCGGATACTGACGTCCTCCTATTCGTGTTTCTGATAAATTGAAACCGACCTTTGCAAAATTTACTACGAGCTGTGTTAAAATGAGCAGAAACAGCTACAATTGGGAACGAAAATTGTCAAAAGCGGGAGACAAGTGGAGGACAAGTTACGAAGACATTAGCAAAATCATTGTAAAAATCCGTATCGCGGTCAAATTTACCAATGTGCTCATTTTTCCAAAAATGGGAAAAGATGGCATTGCTAAGAATTGTTCCATGTTCGTGGGTCTCAACATCCAGCACACACAAAGCACACTATATCTACAAAATATGTGAATGCCTGCAACCGTTCAAACCTCCGGATCGGCCTTTATCCGTATGGTCTTAGACCACATCTGATCAAGTCTTTACAATTCGGCAGTTCTGGAAAAGCATAAGAAGTTCAAATCATCTATCTAAAGTTCAAAGCCGAATATGATGGTAACGGGTGATCCAAGTAGAGATACTTTTTTCAGTAGCCTTTTTTGACAGATCACGTGTGAGTCGTGTCATGCTGTCATGTTATTTTTGTTTAGTATTGTTTGGCATTTCATAATGGAAAAACTTACGGGTGAACAACGTGTACAAATTGTTCAACTTTATTATGAAAATGCACGTTCTGTGAGGAATGTGTTTCGTGCACTTCGCTCAACTTATGGTCAACATAATCGGCCTACTGAGTGTACTATTCGCAACACCATCACCCATTTTGAGACCCAGCATTCACTATTGGATGATAGACTTTTTTAGACTTTTTCCTGTGGGGATATGTAAAGTCAAAAGCTTATGCCGACAAACCCGCTTCGATTCAGGCCTTGGAGGAAAACATCACGCGTGTCATTCGCCAGTTACTAGTCGAAATGCTCGAACGAGTGATCGAAAATTGGACTCAACGGATGGACCATCTGCGACGTAGCAACGGCCAACATTTGATAGACATAATCTTCAAAAAATAAATGCAAAAGAATGTTCTTTCAAATGATAATAAACATTCTCCATTAAATTTGAATTTTCTGTGTTTTTTTCTTTAAAAAAGTGGGGAACCTCGAAATGAATCACCCTTTATATAAGGCGCAACAGGCTCGTTAGTACCCAGGGCCTAGCTTTTTTCTCACAACCATTCATGTGTGCGTGTGTACTTCTTTGCACGATGGCGGGACCTCCTGTTTTATGCCGAATCCGAACGGCTTAGTTGAGATAAGCTATTCATGACAATTGATACTACTCGGATGATTTTTCAGATCATTACGAGAGGAGGGCCATTGAAAAATCATTCAGGTGTTGCTACGGTTGGGAATAGAAATCAGACCTTCTGCGCGGCAATTCAACGCACTAACCATCGCGCCACTGAGCTCTTATGATGGTATTTATACAGATGAAATATTCAGAGACATAAAAAGTTGAGGTATACCGTCCAAATGTTTCCATTTGAGCATGGTGACACATTTTCGTGTGCCATCTTTAGCATAATTCTTGGGACAAATTTACAAGACTCCTAACACCAGAGGCAGAATCTTCAAAAAAAGTTGTAGCTACTAGCATACGCCAACGATTGGTCGGACTCAACGAGATTTCACAGCTTAGCGAAGGAAGCCGTAAGAATTCGTTAAATAGAAAATGAGGGTAAGACCAAGTATTTGCTGTCAATAAAAAAGGACACAAAATATCATCGACGCTATTAACTCTGACAACGAAATATCGTCAGAAATAAAACGAAGGATTGCTGTTGCTTTGGGTTATGAAGTAAATTTAGTAATAAAGCTGTTCTTCTAACTACTTGGATGGTCTTTCATAAGACCCTGATTATGCAACCTGCAGCATAAAAAGTCGATGATTTCGACCGAAAATTCCTACGCAACTTTAAGAGCTATGCAGCCATACAGAAAACGAGTGGCTGCATGACTGGGTCGAGGTCGTACGTTATTGATCCTTGTACACTCTGCTTTAAATTATTACTAAAAGAACTTTTAATACTGAATATGAAGAAAATCAGTAAAATGCATACATGCGGGAAAATTAGCAACAGCTAAAAAGTTCGTTAAAAGACTCGACTAAACCTGATTATACACGAAATATTTACAAAGGTAACATTGATTTTTAATTTGATTGAACCAGACAATATAGTTCACAATATAGTTTTCTGGAATCAAGGAGAACTATCGGTTGTCCATTAATTGGTTTTGAAATAACTTAATTCCGTAAATTCCAGCGACCCACATTATAATAAGATCTATAAGATCAAAACGAGCTTCCACGTATTAACTGACAATACAAACATACTTTGGCAGCAGAAATTGATCCGCGTAAGCCGTCTTCGATGACGATTTCTATGTAACTGAATATCCACAGGAGCAAGTGAATGCTGTGGGGGCTGTCTTTCAGGAAGTGTATAAGGTGCATGATAGCATTCGCCCGAACCGCGTTCTGGAAAAACAATGCCTTTAAATTTCTTTCTCCGAAATGACATTACGATTAGAGAACCGCGTTTTTACCCGTTTCAATGACGAAAACTTTTATCGCGGAGAGAAATAGGTATTTTACCCTGCTAATCTTGATCATCTTCGATTCCATAAAGAAAAAGTAGACAGCGGGAGTCGATGGTATATCCAACATTGTACTGCGACATATACCACTTGAAGCTGTGGTATGTGTTACGCCACGCTGTTCAACAACGCGCTGAATAGTTCATAAAGGGTGATCCAAGTAGAGATACTTTTTTCGATAGCCTTTTTTGACAGATCACGTGTGAGTCGTGTCATGCTGTCATGTTATTTTTGTTTAGTATTGTTTGGCATTTCATAATGGAAAGACTTACGTGTGAACAACGTTTACAAATTGTTCAACTTTATTATGAAAATTCACGTTCTGTGAGGAATGTGTTTCGTGCACTTCGCTCAACTTATGGTCAACATAATCGGCCTACTGAGCGTACTATTCGCAACACCATCACCGGCCGGTCGATTGGCCACCAAGATCATGTGATATCACACCGTTGGACTTTTTCCTGTGGGGATATGTAAAGTCAAAAGCCTATGCCGACAAACCCGCTTCGATTCAGGCCTTGCAGGAAAACATCACGCGTGTCATTCGCCAGTTACCAGTCGAAATGCTCGAACGAGTGATCGAAAATTGGACTCAACGGATGGACCATCTGCGACGTAGCAACGGCCAACATTTGATAGACATAATCTTCAAAAAATAAATGCCAAAGAATGTTCTTTCAAATGATAATAAACATTCTCCATTAAATTTGAATTTTCTGTGTTTTTTTCTTTAAAAAAGTAGGGAACCTCGAAATGGATCACCCTTTATTATCCAGAGCGGTGGAAGACAGCGGTAATTCATCCTCTCCCAGCGAATTTCCGGTCAATATGTCATATTCCGAGTATCACCAACGTTTTCAATCTGGCTCTGTTCAAGGGTTCAGAGAACAATATTATTCCAGAGACCCCGTTTGGTTTTAAGACCATACATGCCTGTGTTCATTCTGCCTCCCAACTCGTCTCTGATATACAAAGCGAAAAAACAGTGCACTGGTGCATGTCTGGTTTAATAAGAGAAGGCTTTGAACACCGTACGGTTAGAGGGACTCTATCTAAAGCTGACAAGACTTGGCATAAGTAAACCACTTCTATATATACTCCATGACTTGTTGACTGGTGGAACGTTTGCTGTCTTAAGTGGCAGTGCAACTTTTACCACAGATTTTTCAATTAAAAATGGTCTGCAAAAGGGAGCAGTAAACTTGCCGATTGTCTTTATTCATTCATTTAAACCAGTGATACGATAATAAGTCTAACTCAGGAAATTGGGTATGTGGACGATCTTATAGCATATAGAACAGCCCCTACTGTAGAGGTTATTCGAATTCTTTTGCAGCGCAACTTCGACAGAATCCAGGGACATTTTGATGACTGGAAGTTGAAAATCAACTTTCAGAAATGGGAAACTATCCTTTTAGACCACCGGTGTCTAGGGCCTCTAGGGATACGAGAAAGAACCGGCGTAAGCTGGTGATCGTATGACAAAACAGGCAGCGACGTGTAAAAGTGTAGTAAAGTACCTTGGTATCTGGCTGGATCAGTATTGATGTTTCGGCAGACATGACAATACGATTGTTTTATAGCAGTTGCCTTGACAGCAAGTTGAAGGTGATTTGCTACATGGCCTTTATCAGGTCGATGATTGCCTAAAGTGGGTGTCCGGTGTGGTTGTACGTTTTCCCAACTCAAATGGAAAAGATTCGGGTGTTTAGAGGCAGTGTCTAAGAAGCTGCCTTGGACTTCACAGAACACTAGTATCTGACTACACAAAATATCATTCCAATCAGGCCTATATACAGAATTGTCTTCTGTTTATGTTCATCGCACCAACCATCGCGCTACTGAGCCCGTCTGGCCACCAACATAAACAGAATAAATAATTTTCTGGTGATGATTATTTGGTTTCAAGCGGCAAGAGCGATGGCCTCGATAGTCTCATATTTGGGGCCTTCTACCCCAACGTAGAATATTTTGTAAGTTCGTGTTTGAGTGGCTATATTCTGCCTGAAACTTCCCTGCATTTCGATAGTCGAGAGGGGTAATACAGGATAAATCGGCGGTTCCGCTAATCTACAACGTCTTCTGCATTTCTATAAAAACACTTCTAAGCAAATTCGGTACAGCTGTTTAGTCTCTGGCTTTGATCACAGACCGACAGACGTGCAGAATTGTCGGTTTTTATACAATATCCCATAGGGGTACATTCGTTTTGATACATAGTTTGTAAAATACAGAAATAATTGAGCTAGATATACGTCAATGTATATGGATCGACTCATAGTCGCTAGCTGAGTAAATTTAGCCACGTCTGTCTGTCCGTCTGTCTGTCTATATATCTTTTCGTCACCGATTTTCGAGCCTTAAATTTTGAGGAAGGATAATGAAATTTGGTACATAGGATCCTTGGCCGTGCCTTCAGAACAAGTGTAAGTATTTTGAAAATCCGCCCGCTGCGTTGGTGTTGGCCAAACCTTAGGGAGTTTTGAAAAATTGTCTGAACAACATAATTAGAAAATCTTGTACAAAGTTTTCTGCCAAGCTCACTTTTTTTGGGCGTTTTTGCAAAACACATTTTTCGGTAGAATTTTAAAGAATTTCGAAAAAAAAAACATATGAGAAGGCTACAATCCACTGTATGGATGTTTTATACCCCAGCTCATCCCATCCTTCAAATTTAATATCCCTAAAATGTGGGCTTTATGGCAAAGAAATATTAAAATTGACGTTGTAACAACATATTGCTCAAAATCTTGTATGTATTGCAAAAAAATGCAAATGAAAGCGCCTGCAAATTCTGAGCCGATCCATATACTTTGAGGTATACATAGCTTAATTATATCTCCATATTACCAACTATGTATCAAAACGAATGTACCCCTATGGGATAGGGTATAAAAATTTCGATGCAAATACTTCCATAATGTCAATATAAACATTTCGTCCTAGACCATTTAAACCATGCCCACTTTTTGGGGTCATATACCCCATAAAACCGTCGTTTTTTTCGAACCAAAATAGATTTAGATACCATCGGAACAATATGCCTTGACAATGTAATTATCTTTAGTTCATTCCCATTCAGTTTTAAGTCACCCCTAATGTTTGGGGACATTCATTATTTTAAGGATGAAACGGGATAGGGTATTAAAAAATCCGCACAGCGGAATGTAGCCTTCTCATATTATGTTACATCAAAGGTTTGATTACAATATCGAGTTGCTCTCGATAACGACCCATAAAAAGCACCAAACCTAGCTCCTGCACTCCTTTGTGTGTGCGAATTCATATTTTAGTCACAAAGTATGGTATCTCTAGTTTTGCGCCGATTCTGAACAGTTTTATAATTTTGTTACACAAACACCGCTTTCGTAAGTGGTGTGACCGTGAACAAACGTAGGTGCTGTTACTTTTGAGATTTGCACTAGGAACCCCGTTGGATCAGGGCATATAAACACTCCGGTCCGCAGAGTTGTCGATTACCAGCAATACCTCGGATGCACCAGGGGAAGAAATCGCCTTTGGTGAGGCGCACAAGTTGCTGATTAAGTGCTACGAGGAACATAGTATTTATCTCCTTTAGTCTCTGATTTGTCCAACTTACTTTATTTGAACGCGTTGTAACATTTGCAAATTGTCTGCCCTTACTTAAGTGGCGCTACAGTCTGGAATGAACCTGGGCCTCAACCAACATTCCTCTCTAACTAGCCCGGTCCTAAGTTAACTGCCTCCATTTGCGCACTCCAAGTTGGTTGAGGTCGGTTTCTAATTGTGCGCGCCACTGAAGGTGAGGTCTTCCTCTACTGCATCCGAAATCTGGCTGGGAATCGAAGACTTTGCGAGCCGGAGTATTGGTGTTCATTCGTTCAACATGTCCTAGCCATCTTATACGTCCAATGCGGATTTTTTTTTAACAGGGGCATGTCGCTGTACAGCTCGTAAAGTTCTTCGTCTCCATAGCCTGTCAACGCAAACGGGACCGAAGATTTTTCGAAGAATTTTCCTCTAAAATCTACCAAGGATTTCTTCATCCGCTTTTGAGACCTTCCATGCTTCAGCGCCGTAGAGGACTACTGGGATGATCAGGGTCTTATATAGAATCTCCTTAGTAGTTCGAGCGAGGGTAGAGCCCTGAATTGCATTCTTAGCTCGAAGAAATAGCGGTTGGCAAGAGTAATTCTTCGTTTAATTTCTGACGAGATGTTGTTGTCAGAGTTAATAGCGGAGACGAGATAAATAAAGTCCCGTACTACCTCAAAGTTATATCTGTCAATGGTGACATTCTGTCCAATTCGTCGATGTTGTGTGTCCTTTCGCGTTGACAGCATATAATTCGTATTGCCCTCATCTACTGCTCAACCAATTTTTGCCGTTTCCTACTCTATACTAGCAAACGTGGCTATGACATCACGTTGGGTCCTACCAATGATGTCAATATCGTCGGCGTATGCTAGTAGTTGTACCGATTTTTGGAAAATTTTGCCTCTGGTTTTGGCTCGTGAGTTTTGCACAATCCTCTTAAGAATCAGAACGAAGAAGTCACATGACAGCGCATGGCCTTGCCTAAATCCTTTTTGGCATCGAATGTGTCGGTGAGGTCGTTTCCAACCCTGATGGAGCATTCTCCATCGCCATCCTACACAAACGGACGAGCTTGGGCGGTATATCAAAACTAGAAATGGCTCGATATAGTTCGTCTCCATAAATGCTGTGGTATGCGGCTTTTAAATCGTTGAATAGGTGGTGGGTATCGATTTGGACTTCTTAGGTTTTTTCCAGGATCTGCCGAAGCGTGAAGATTTGATCGGTTGTGGACTTTCCTGGCCTAAAACCACACTGATATGATCCGATCAGGTTGTTGTTAAATTGTTTCAGGCGTTCACATATTACAGCAGGTAGGATCTTGTAGGCGATGTTGGGGAGACTTATGCCTCTGTAGTTGGCTCAGTTAAGAGGGTCTCCTTTTTTGTGGATCGGGCAAACGATGCTGAGGTTCCATTCCTCAAGCATACTTTCTTCCGACCAGATTCGGGTTATGAGTTGGTGGATGTTACTTACCAAGTCATCTCCGCCGGCTTTATAAAGCTCGGCGGGAATGCCGTCATTTCCGGCAGCCTTATTAAGCTTCAGTTTAGATATTGCTATCTTCACTTCACTCAGGTCGGGTGGTTGGTAGTTTTCGTTGTCGTTGCCAATGTTGAATGGTTCGTTCTGCCTGACAGCGGAATGTTGGTCATCATCGCCGTTTAACAGTCTGCAGAAGTGTTTCTTCCATATCTTTATAATCGACTCTGACTCAACTCCGATATTTCCTTGTTCATCTTCCTTGTTCGAGCCTTGTATACTTGTCTTTGACGTTTGAAACTTTGATAGAACTTTCCAACATCGTTCCATGAGGGTATTCTCTCTATATCCTCGTTTGCGCATTTTTCTTGCTCTTGTTTCTTCTTTCTGAAAAGCCGGAGTTCTTAACTCCTTCTCTGCCTATACAGCTCAACGGCAGCTCTCATCTTCACCTGCAGCTTAGCTTTGAAGGCCTCGTTCTTGGCTGCGAGCATCTGTCGGCATTCCTCATCAAATCAGGGGTTTCTTGCTGGTGGGAGCGAGAAGCCTAGCACATCAGTTGCGGCTGATCTAATGGCTTGTTGGCATCGTTGCCATTATTTTTCGGCATTCGATGCTGGTGGTATGGTGTTAAAGAGAGGTTAAGGGATACGCGTTGCGCGAAGGTCTTGGAGGTCTCTTCCCACTGCAGTCTTTCGACATTAATTTTATTCACATTATTTCTGGACTGTTGTGACGTGGTGGATATCCGCATTCTTACCTTGTCTGCAACTAGGTAGTGATCGGAGTCGATGTTTGCTTCTCGGATTGTTCGGACATCCAAAATACTGGATGCGTGCCTCTTGTCTATCGCAATATGATCAGTTTGGTTGACCGTTCGTGGATCTGTAGACCACCATATCCCCTTATGGATATCCATGTGGGGAGTCCGTGTGCTGAATATAGTGGCATTCCGTTGGTTAGCAAAGTCAATTAGCATAATTCCGTTACCAGACTTGTTGTCGTGTAGGCTACATTTTCCGAAAATACAGCTAAAGATGTCTTGCCTTCCGACCTTTGCGTTAAAATCACCCAGCACGATTTTAACATCGTACTTCGGTAGTCGCTCATAGGTTTGGGCAAGGAGCTCATAGAAGCAATCATTAGCTATATTATCTTTTGCCTCCGTTAGGGCGTGAGCGCATATGAGGCTTATGTTTTCGAATTTTTCCTTGATGCGGATTGTTACAATGCATTCGCTGATGGTTTCAAAGACATTAGCGACTTCTTGCCTAAGCCTGGCACTTGTAACAAATTTGGATCCGAATAGTCACTGTTGTTGCTCACTATAGCAACGTCCGTAGAAGATGTCACAGTTTTTCATCCTCTTTTTTCCCGACCCATCTCATCGTATTTTCTGAATGGCAGTTATGTCTACTTTGTAGCAATGTAGGGCTTCCGCTAGTTGTTCGCTTGCACCTCTCCTGTTTAATGTTATCACATTCCAGGTGCAGGTCGTCAACAGTAAAAATCAATGCTTTCCGAGGCTATCGCATGCTTCGTAACAATATATTTTTCTATGGTTGGGTAGTTAACCCAAAGCACTACCCCCAACCTGGAGGGCCAGTTCAAATTTATTTGATACCCCTAGGACACAGGGCCATCAGTATAGACTACGGGATTGAGTTCTGCCGTTGGCCTTTCGGTTCATCCGCCACCATTTCTGTTCAAGTGGCCTGACTTACCCATGAAAATTTAAGACAATCTGTTATCCGAATATGTCGATGCAGCTTATCTAGCTCCGCCTGGGACAGCAGGCCGGGTATTCATTCCTTACCGTTCTGAAGCTGGCTGTTTATAGTGTCGCGGTTTTTTTTTCGTGTTATCAACACTTGCGCTCATCGTTTTGCAAGTCAAATCCGGTTGGATGAGACCAGTACCCTATGGTTACCACTTAGACGTTTAAAATGAGCACTGGATGTGTAGTCAGAGTTACAAAGTAGTCAGAGGGCAAAGCCAATCAGAGTCTACCCTCGTTCTACAACACCCAACTTTGTCGGCCCTTATCTTGTTATATTTTAATTCTTTCGTAGCGCTAAAGGTACGTAAATAAAATACCATGTTATTAAAACTTTCGATTGACTTCACTGAAGTTTATCCGAATTGATGGACACATTTCCTTCCATGAAGTCCATCAAATAACTTCAACATAATTCAGATATAGGCAATATTTTAGATTAACTTTTTCCATAGAAGGGAGAGATGAATAGAGTGGGTAAGCTTTCTATCTTTTCAACTTTCTCTTATAAAGAGAAAAATATTGTTTTCGTGAAAATTTTCGACCTCGAGATTTTGATTGATTCTAACATTTTACGATGATAGCGGAACTCAGAAAAGTGGTTTTTGGAATTCCGTCCGTCGGTTCGTCGGTTCGTCGGTTCGTCGGTTCGTCGATTCGTCGGTTCGTCGATTCGTCGGTTCGTCGGTTCGTCGGTTCGTCGGTCCGTCGGTCCGTCGGTTCGTCGATTCGTCGGTTCGTCGGTCCGTCTGTCCGTACAAGCCTCTCCAGCCTAAACCACTAGACCGATTTTCTTCAAACTTCGTATCCCGCGTTTTTTTGGTCATAATTATAGGCGTTATAAAAATCATACATAACCTCAATTTGCTCGAAAACGGCTCCAACGACTTTGATTAAACTTCTTATATGCTATATGAAATGATCAACTTCTCGCAAACTATTTTGCCAAATCGAATGAAATTTTATTTGTATACTACTATGACTGTTTTCATGAGTTCCACATAATGAGTTTTGGCATAACTATCTCCAAATGCAAATTTCAGTTTTGGCCAATAACGGAAAGTCATTATTATTTACATGAACACCGATTACTTTCAATTACGGAATAAACATTCGTATAATCTCATTTCGACATCAATTATGCCATTCATTAATCAAAATAAATATTACTGTGTATTTTGGCCAAATTGTTAAAAACGTCAAATTAACTCGCTGTGAACGAGAAAGTTGCGTACGACCCAGTCGTGCACCCACCACTCGTTTCTGTACAAATCACTTTATTATAAGTTATCCAATTGTTTGCAATGTTGTGTGAAAAGTTAGACTTCTTATCCCCTTGAGATTCACCTATCTGGAAATTATTTATCGTGGAAACTTTTCAGATGGGTCGATAGTGAAATTTATCCTGTTCAGCTTTCATATATAAACAAAATACTATGCTGTAAATATATTGACAGTAAATGCACTAAATTATGACCCTGTGGGTGCATATGATATGCTGTGGTAAATCTGTGCTCGTAGATGCAGCTTGAAAGTGGGAGATTGTTCGTTGTAGCCGTTTAACAGTATGCAATAGTAGTTCTTCCATGTCCTCAACATCGCTTGTAATCCAACTAAGATTTTTCATCTCGACAGGATTCTGTTCGGGTCTTGTATGGCTTTGGCCTTGACGCTTTAGACTTTATTGAAACTTACGAACAAATTTTTTTCCCATCGTGTTTCTATCTAAAAAAAAAAAACAGATTTCTCTCCTCTCTTAATGAATTAAAACACCTAAAAGTGTTTCTTTCGTTTTCAGTGTTTAAATAACAATGCAGTGAAAGGAATTTATGTCGAATTTGAAATACCAGTCCTCCACATAAAATAAGGCTTTGTCAAATGTGATGAAAATAAAACCAGCTATCTACATTTACGATTATGTTTGTTATTAAATCCTTTCAAGTCAACAGTACATCCAATTGATGTGCGTCTGAAGGTGCAAGCCTTCACGTAGGTGGATTTTTATACGAAAAGAATACCAAAAGAGATGTAATATCTCGTTGGTATCTCGTTAAAGGACATGTGCTAGCCGGGTAGGTTCATGTACTATAATATTATTGCGTTGTACGTGCACATGACAAAACATCCGTTAAATTGTGTGCTTTTTGGTTAGGAACTTATTTACTATTTAACTCTTATCCTCAGTATTAAAATAAATTACTGGAAGTTCCAGTACTATTGATATAAAACAAATTAAGAAATATAATAGAAGGCTACAATCCGCTGTGCAGATCGTTGAATACCCTATCCCATACTTTAAATTAATATCCCCAAAATGTAGGCTTTATGGGCATCAAATATAAAAAATAGCATTGTCACAACATATTTTTTCAGACTGTTTATCAAAATCTTTTTGTGGTTCGACAAAAAAGTATTTCTATTGCAAATGCCTTGTGGTGCGGTATACAAATGGTTTTTGTAGGAAATCGCCCCCAAATAGTGGGCGTGTGTGAAAGTGATCTATGTATGAAATGTTTAAATGTTTGTATATGAAACTATATGCTCCAAAAGTTTTTTTCTAATTGACTTCAAATTTGAACGGTTGAAGAGCTATTTTAATAAAAACGGCGACAAATAGTGAGCGTTGCAAAACATTTTGTATGAATGAAATATAGGTATTCAGATTGTCTAAATATCTTGTTTTAATTCTTAGCCGTATACCAAAAATAACGCTTTTCTAAAAAATGTGTTCGGATTTTGAAAATGTTTACACTTGTTCTGTAGCTTCTTACAAGGGATATTATATACAAAATTTCATTATTCCAGCTCAAAATTTAAGACCTTAAAATCGGTGACATACAGACAGACTGACAGCAGTCATGACTCAACCGACTAAGCTAGCGATTCTGAGTCGATCCATATGCTAGGCGGTCTTTCTTTTTATACCCTTTCCTATAGGGACATATTAGTTTTGATACATATTTTGTAACATAGAGATATAGCATTAAGGTAGATATTCCTCAAAGTATATTGTCATACAAAGTATTGTGCCACCTTTTTATTAAAAAAAAAACATTTTTTTGTCAAGATTCAAAATATTCGACCAAAAACTTTTCATCCAGAACATTGGTAATATTAACATGAATATTTTGTCCAATGATCAGTTTAGCCCACGCCCACTTTTTGGGGGCGTTTTCTTTAAAAAACGATTAGCATACCATAGCCCATAGCATATACCATAGAAAAACGTCTTTTTTGTCAAGATTCAAAATATTCGACAAAAAACTTTTCATCCAGAACATTGGTAATATAAACATGAATATTTCGTCCAGTGATCAGTTTAGCACACGCCCACTTTTTGGGGGCGTTTTCTTAAAAAAGGATTAGCATACCATAGCCCATAGCATATGCCATAGAAAAACGTCTTTTTTGTGAAGATTCAAAATATTCGAAAAAAAAACTTTTCATCCAGAACATTGGTAATATTAACATGAATATTTCGTCCAATGATCAGTTTAGCCCACGCCCACTTTTTGGGGGCGTTTTATTAAAAAAACGATTAGCATACCCTACCCCATAGCATATGCCATAGAAAAACGTCTTTTTTGTCAAAAAAAAACTTGACAATGCTTGTTCCTATATTTCATCACATAATGCCACATTTCAAAGCCATATGTTTTTGATAGACTTCCACCAATATTTTAGAGTGACTGCTGATCGGTCTGAGCATAGTTCATAGCATTTTTCGACTTCCGTCAAATTTTACGTAAGTCCCTTTGCGATAGACAAGTCCATGTCGTCAGGGATTTTATTATTGTCAGTTGGCCAATAGGTCGGCTCTCCCGTCAAAAAAATCCCGCCCCTACTTCATCCAGTTTTTGTACAGTAGTCTGTCTTTCATTCTACTGCCCTAGGGAGTATGTTTCACATTAAAACCTTCAGTCAAAAAGGCAATCGAGTTCGTCCTGTACCAGTCTATATCCTGAGGAAGTAACTAAATCCAATTAGATACTCTAAATGGTTTACAGAGACTGACATTATTTGCATAAAATCCAGTTCTATTTTAATGTTTTCGGAGTGCTTAATTCAATCGTTGATGTAAACAGCACTGTAGCATTTTAAGTTGGGTCCAGGTCACTTTTTTTGCATATAGTCTTGATTTTGAAGAAATTAATTTTGTACACGTTGTTTCGGCTCGAGGTTATATTTGGTTATTGGCGGTAGTTGGTGATGTCTCGAGATCTTTCGGTGCACAAAGGTTTTTGAGATCCTCGTTTTCTTTTCGCAGAGAATCTACTTTCGTTTTAAACTGATGGAAGAGTTGCTCCATTTTATTAAGTGTAGATCGCTATTTGTTGTTCCCTATTACGTATCTTTACTTTTTTTTTACTGAGTCGTGATTAACCGACGGACTTCTTTTTCCGGAGACATACGATCCAGGTGGAAAGAAAGAAAGACTTACTGGCAATATTGTTCAAGTTGCACTTGACGCTATCGGTGCTGTTGTTGGTGCTTTTGGATTTTTTAGTATAACTGGTCTGCCAACTGGGGAAATAATTCCATTAGTTTATCCCATTGCATATCTTACATTTTATACCTTCCGCAGACCAAAGAGCCGCATACTCTAGGTCAGATTCAGGCTTGCCGTTGGATTTGCCACACCCCCGCAGGTGTTATTGCCATTTGAAATTGGAATTATATTCCCGTATATGGTGTATGAAAAGTTTGAATGTGAGTGGGGAGGCATGCTGCCCCCTGCAATTCCCTGCTTGGGCTTACTGTTGGATTTGGGAAGTGTGGCAGTTTGGATGCATGAAAAAGAAATAAACCCCACAAGCAAAAGGCATTAACACCCGCGGGACATATTAACATTTCCATAAGAAACAAGCCCCTCGGGGGCTGATTTCCGTGGGGGTAATTTCACTGCACCAACAAAATTAGTCCTTTCCGAGGATCTTGGTTACTTCCAAAAAATGTTTGTTTGTGATTGGGTAGTTAACCCAAAGCTAGATTCTATTTATTAAAATATATATATATAATAAATATTATACATAATATATTATAACATATATTGAGCCCTGCCGTTGGCTTTTCCGCAACCATCTCGGTTCAATAGGCATATTAACTCTTGAGATTTGAAAATGACCTGTTGTCCGAATGTGCGAAGCAGCTCATTTAGATTTTCACTTTGTCCATCCTAAGTGGGACTGTATACGCCACCGTTGTATTCCGCTGCTGCATTAAAAAATGACTATGTGCCATAATGTGGGGAAAAATCGTCCGCCCTCTCATCTGCTACCGGCAAGCTTTACATAGGGATCGGACCTTATATACGGTCAAAGTACTAGGCACTCAGTGCTCGCCACTAGAAGGCTGGGAAAGAGCAAGTGGTTTTATAAAATCGTATTGCCTATCATTTGAGTCGTCACTAATGTTTGTTGATATCCCACAATATGGCTCGAACCCGTATATATAGATCAATCGTGGTGCACCAACCACCAACTTGTATATGTATCACGGATATATTTTTGATAACAAGGCTAGCCATAATAATAATAAACGGTCATGAATGAATCTATTGTTCGGATTGTATTTGTTTTTGCATTTGTTCCCCATAGCATCTTATGATCACATACGTGCCAATTTAAAACAAATTTAGATATAACACCAGAGCCAGAGGCAAACGAATTATGTTATTACGTGGCGCTACAGTCCGCAATGAACCAGGTTCTCAAGTAACATGCCTCTCCAATTAGCGGCATGTCTAGTGTGTCGCTATTCATCTTGTATATTTCTTAGTTGAATCTTCGTCTTCGTAGCCCGTCAACGTAACCGGTACCAAAAATTGAAGAAATTTCCCATTAATCTACCAATGATTTCTTCATTAACTTTTCAGCGCCCTAGAGCAGGACTGGGATGATCAATGTCTTATACAGGGTCTCCTTAGTAGTTCGAGTGAGGGCTTAACTAGGTACTAAATTGCCTTCTCAGCCCAAAGAGTCAGCTGTTGGCAAGAGTAATCCATCCTTTAATTTCTGACGAGATGTTGTTGGCAGAGTTAATAGCGGAGCCGAAGTGCAGGTACTACATACCTCAAACTTATATCTGTGAGGTTCTATCCAATTCGTCGATATTGTGTGTCCTTTCGTTTTGACAGCATATACTTAGTCTTACCTTCATTTACTGCAAAAGCCGCTGTTTCCGCTTCCTCCTCTGTACTAGCAAAAGTGGCTATGACATCACATTGAGTCCTACTAATGATATTGTAGGCGATGTTGGGGTGACTTATGCCTCTGTAGTTGGCGCAGTTCAGAGGATCTCCTTTCTTGTGGATCGAGCAAATGATGCTGAGGTTCCATTCTTCAGGCATACTTTCCGTCCAGATTTGGCTTTTGAGTTGGTAAATTACTTCGATGGCAGTTGAAGTAATAATTTAGATGAGTGTTAACGTTTTATAACTCAAGTGTTTATAATTGTAATAATAAAGTATTTATGATTTTTGGCTGGAATGGTACAAATGTGTTTTTTTTTTCTTCCGTGGCTGATATAAATCTTCATAGACAGTATGAGCACATGCCTTTTTGTATTTGTACTGCGACTAAGTATGCGTCTTATCTAGCAATTTGTTAATGACGAGAAGCTATATGTAAATGTTTGAAAGGTAACTGTACCTTGAAAGTTCCTCCTCTTTAGAAATTATGCAACTTATAGTTCGGTTTATCATAATCGGGCTAAATCTAAAGATTAAGTTTTTTGAAGACGCCGCAGTAAATTCGTTTCGTCAAGAATTTGGAGGACCGTTGCGTTGGGCTAACTTAACCTGATAATCGTTTTCTTATGTTTGCGTGCAAGATTTTTCGCTTCATATTTAACTGAACACCCATATCTCAGCGTGGATCTTCGTTCCTTATGTACCACGGCGCATTGACGAACAATCTTAAGATTTTGTTTTTATAAGTTTGTAAAATATTTAAATTCGTTTCACTAGTACGACCGCATAGTCGCTTTTAGCACTTTCTTGTATAATAGCAGCTTGTTATCATGGTTAAGTTTCGAATATTTTCCGAGCAAGAAGTATAGTTCTCTGTAGGTTTGTTTTGTTTTCCCGGTAAGGGTTCTGTATCTTATTTTAAGTATCATATGGGAGAGTTTATATCTACTTAAGAATCAAGATACGAAACGAGAATTTTAATAATTGTTCAGGTAGAAGTTGTCTTAGTTTGTACTTAAGGCCTTTGTGCCACACCTAGTCAAACGCTTGCGACACGTCGATAAATACTGCTGAGCAAATTTTCTATTCTTCGAGAATTTTTCAATAACATCTGTAAATCGATGTACTTGGTCCACCATCGAATGTTCACTTCTAAACCCAAATTGATGCACAGGTTAAATACGTTTCTTTATCAATTATGGGGTGTAAGCGACATAGTAATATCCATTCAAAATCTTTTAAAATTATCAAAGTATATGGATCGACTCAGAATAGTTAGCTGATTCGATTAAGCCATGTCTGTCCGTCCGTCCGTCCGCCCGTCCGTACGTCACCAGTTTCTGGGCCTTAAATTTTGAGCTAGAGTGATGAAATTTGGTACACATGTTTGTTGTTGCTCCCAGCAGAGCAAGTGTAAGAAATTTTGAAATCCGCCTTCTGACACGCCGCTTTTCAGAAAAAAATAGTTTTAGGCCGAACCGTTAGAGATGCTGAATAAAATGTTTGAACAACATATCCAGACAATGATAATTTCTATATTTTGTTCATACAAAGTTTTTTGCCGGGCCTACTTTTTGGGGGCGTTTTTAGTAAAAAACGTTTTTTGGAAAAATTTTAAACATTTCGAAAAAAATGTTGATGCAAAATCATTGGCTCTGTTAATAAACATTTCTTCCTTATATCATTTTAAGCCACGCCCAATTTTTGGTGGCGTTTTCATACAAAAACCATTTCTATATACCACATATAGCACCATAGCATAACCAGGCGAAAAACGGTGTTTTTTGTCGATTTTGATTTCATCGCCGACATTTTGAGGATATTTGTTTTAAGGATGGGATGGGATAGGGTATAAACCGATCCACACAGTGGATGGTAGCCTTCTCATATGTTTTGATTTCTTAATTTCCAATCAAATTTGATAGCAGTCACTCAACCGGTTTTAGAATGCTTTATCCTTGGGGTGTTTGTTGCCTGCTATTACGAGCTTTTCTTTTTTGTCTAACCTAATCGTTTATTTCTGTGGGTACTTGATTTAACTATCGCTCACTATTTTGCATTGTTGAGGAGTATTATTCCATGCTGCTTTTTGAACGGTATCGATAAAGGAATCAACAGCGACTTCGAGTTCTAATGCAAATACGCGATACACCCATCGAATACTATTTTCAATATCGTTTCTGAAGCCTTCCCAGTTGGTTTTCCCGTTTGATAGTCTTTTTGTTCACCGGTCTTTTCTTTAGAATCTAGTCGGTTCGACGACCAAGTACTTGTTCTGAATTGACAGGCCAGTTTTCACTCGGTTTATGGTTCATAAGGTAATTTTAATGAACTCTTTAGATAGGTTAAGGTTTTCGTCCTTCAGGTGAAGAATTTCTAAAGCCTTGTTCGAAGAACAACGTTTTCGTTCATGAATTTATTTGATTCTCATTTTTCGTGAGCCTGAGCCGACACATATGGTGTCGTCCTGGAGACGAATATGTATTTTTGGGGTCCAGACGTAGGTGATCTCGTTAAACTTGAACTTTTCCCGAAAGGGTTACACAATTGCAATAATTGGCTCTCCCCATAATCCGTAAAACCCACCTCCGAACGACTGGGTCGTTCGCAAATTTGTCTTTCACGAACGTTTATTCCGTAATTAAAACGAATCGGTGTTCATGTGAATAATAATGATTTTCCGTTATTGGCCAAAACTGAAAATTTCGTCTAGGTATAATTGGACCAAAACCAATTTTGTGGAATTCATTAAATTAGTTTGCAAGAAATTGACAGTTTTCTTTATATGGCCTATATGCAAAAATCCGTTTTATTAAACTTTGAAGTTTAATCACAACCGCTACATCCATTTTGGAGAAAATTGAGGTTATGTAGAATTTTTGTATGGCAGGTACCGGTAATAACATGGCTAAAAGCAAGCTATTAGAATTATATCCAAAAACACGCGATATATGAAGTCTGAAGAAAATCGGTCAAGTTGTTTAGGCTGGAGAGACCTGTACGGACAGAAGGACAGACGAACCGACGGACGGAATTCCAAAAACCATTTTTTTGGGTACCACTATCATCGTAATGTTAGAATCAATAAAAATCTCGAGGTCGAAAATTTTCATCAAAACAATATCTTTCTCTCCGTAGGAGAAATTTAAAAAAAACGCGAAAAGATAAATAAATCATTCGATATTGACATAGAAGTTGTCGTTGGATGCATGTTTATCATATCTAGCTAAAATCGATTACAATGTCTAAATGATTATTGCTCTACTCGTGACTTAGAAACATATTTTATAAACGGCCAGTAAAAGGAGGCATTAAGATGTGACTTCGCTATGATGCGCTTATATTTATACTGGGAAAGAAATTGAGTAAAGTGATGGAACATCAGAGGAACGAGTGGTACGAAATCTTGGAACATCTAATTTTTTAGAGGTATAGAACTTTAAGTTGGCAACACTTTTTTCACTGGCTGTCATTTTGTCAGCTGTCAAGGGATTTATTTTTAGTTTTGTTTGGAATTTCAACATGAATAGACTGACAACTGAACAACGGTTCCGAATTGTGCAAATTTGGTTCTGTTCGAAATACGTGTCGCGCACTACGTCCATTTGACGGTCAACATAATCATCCATCAGAGTCATTAATTCGATTTTATATGGAACGTTTTCGCACTACTTTTACTCTTAATGAGAATACGCATCGACGGAGACGCCGGTCGTACAGAGCGTACAGAAGAAGCTGTAGAGCGTAGCGTAGAGGAAGACTCGATTCTGTAATCCCGCCATCGTTCACAAGAATTGAATGCTTTTTATGGAAGATTCTGCGGAAGATCTCGGTCTATGTACTTACAAAATCCAACTCGTGCAAGAATTGAAATCACAGGTACACCTAGCGAATTTTGTTTAGCGATGAAGCTCACTTTCGGTTGAATGGAAACGTCAACAAACAAAACTGCCGTATTTGGAGGGATGAACATCCTCAAGTGTATGTTGAGACACTTTATGGGTTGGTGAAATAATTGGTCCGTACTTCTTCAGTCAGTGGTGACCGCTATATATCCAGATTTCTGACTTTTTCTTTCAAAGTTTCAACAATACGGCGCACCATGCCACACAGATCGTGACACGATTGATTTGTTGAAGAAAACTTTCGGTGAGCGCATAATTTTGCCTTTGGATCCCGTGAACTGGCTTCCAAGATCGTGCGATTGAACGCCGCTTGGCTATTTTCTATGGGGATATGTAAAGTAGGTAGTCTACGCCGATAAGCCAGAAACGATTGACCACTAAGAGGACAACATTTGCCGCGTTATTGGCGATATAGGACCACAAATGTTGGAAAAAGTCATCGAACATTGGACCTAAGGGTTAGAGTGGTTAGACTCCGTCCGAGCCAGCCGTGACGGTCATATGCAAGAAATCATATTTAAATTATGGAATAGGAAACCAACGCGTTGAAAACGTAAACAACACTCTTAAGTTGACTGACAGAAGTTTATCTTTCGAATAAATATAGTACTTAAATAAATTTCATATCAATTTAAAATAAATCATCTTTGTTTTATTCCTTTTCAGAGTTCTATACTTATAAAATAAACACCCTTTATAACAAAAATGGATGTCACATTATGTTTTGACTGGTTGCTTGGTTGGTAAATTCTGTAAGGTAATGCTGATGATACACTTGTTTATGTCTGTGGTAATAATGTTCATGAAATAAAAAAAAAACTTGAAGAAGACCTTAGTAATTTAAATGTATGGTTAAATAGTAAAAAGCTTAAGTTAAATGTCAATAAATAAATGAAGATATTGAAATTAAAATTGACAATGAGAAACTAGAAATAGTTAAACAAATAAAATATCTTGGTGCAATAATAGATCATAAGTTAGATATTAAATGTCATGCCGATTTCATTTGTTCGAAAATAAGTAAAAAGATTAATTTTTTGTTTAGAATAAGAAAAAAAACTTAATAGAAAATGTGCAATAACAGTATATAATACAATTATTCTACCTCACTTTGATTACTTCGCGACCGTTCTATTTATGTTTAGTGAAACTGACAAAAGGAGATTACAAAAATTACAAAATCGTGCAATGAGAGCAATCTTAAAAGTTTATGTTTATACGCCAATAAATAACATGTTAAATTCAATAAATTTTTTAAGTGTGAAACAAAGATTAGTCGTAAGAAATTTAATATTTGTATATAAAATTAAAAACGATATATTACCAGTGTACCTAAAAAGAAACCTGAACTACGTTTCAGACAGACACAGCCACATACTGAGGAACAGAAGAAATTTTGATATAACAAGAGTCAATCTGTTGAGAACTAACAACCAAATATTCTACAAGGGACTTCATATATTTAATCAGCTACCATTATTTATAAGAGATCAAACAAATATAAAAACATTCAAAAAGGACTTAAACGTATATGTAAGACTAAACCACATGTATATAAATTAGTACCTATTCTAAGAGATGTTAAAAAGTTTTTCAAAAACTAATAAACTTATAAAATAAAAAAAAATAAAAATAAAGGGTTTTGGATATCAATGAAATTCTTTATTCCTGAAAAAGTACGTTCGATGTCATTATGTATGGAACTCGAATTCTTTTGCATGGCCACCACGGGCACGCTTGCAGAAGTCCAGACGCTGAACCCAATTTTCGACGGTTTTCAAGCATAAATCGGCCGATACTGCTGCATTTTCACGTTCAATATTCGTACGAAGTTCATCAATCTTCGCTGGCTTGTTGGCATAGACCATAGACTTGACGTAGCCCCACAGGAAATAGTCTAACGGCGTCAAATCGCACGACCGAGGCGGCCAAGCGACTGGACCATTTCGTGAGAAAACACGTTCTCCAAACTTGGTTTCCAATAAATTGATTGTGGCATTCGCTGTGTGGCTTGTGGCGCCGTCCTGTTGGAACCACATGTCCTCCAAGTCCATATCATCCAATTGTGGCCAAAAATATTCAGTTATCATTGAACGGTAGCGATTCCCATTCACAGTAACGTGCCGGTCTTGATCATCACGGAAGAAGTACGGCGGCCCAATGACACCGCCGGCCCATAAACCACACCAAATTGTAATTTTTTCAGGATGCAATGATGACTCATGGAGTACGTGTGGATTGCTGCCTGACCAATACTGCAAATTTTGTTTATTGACGAAGCCATTCAGCCAGAAATGAGCCTCATCGCTGAAGATGCTTTTTCGATGAAAATCCGAATCATTTTCAAGTTGTTGCTCAGCCCAATTCAGAAGATACGACGCTTCTGGTGGTCAAGCGGCTTCAGTTCTTGCGTCAATTTAATCTTGTAAGGATGTATGCCATGATCTTTTCGTGAAATTCGCCACAACGATGTCACAGAGATGCCCAACGCTTGAGAACGACGTGTGAGAGACACATTTGGGCTTTCTTCAACTGAAGCCTCAGCGGGAGCAATATTCTCGACATTACGGGCACTTCTTTGTCTCACTGGCACGGGAACATTTTGTACTGAGCCTGTGGATTCAATTGTTGATCTGCTAGGACGATTATGACGACCATAAGAATCGTTAGCTGAGTCAATCTAGCCATGTCTGTCTGTCCGTCTGTCCGTCTGTCATATCGGAACAAATGTTGTACCAAAGTAAAAAATAACCTACTGATTAATTCGCTGGATTATTTCTTCTAAGGGTTTTGATAAGAGGTGAAAATCATAAAACTTGTCCGGATTTGGTCACCCTAAAGCCGGGTCGAAAAGGCTAAACTCATTTGATGATTTTCTTCAGATTCTTACCACAGACTCCAGTCCCCTAGCCAGCAAAACCGGCTTTATCCCAGTTAAATTAATCTAGTGTGCGGAGGCCCACTGGTCATATCACAAAAGATTTATCAGGATTATCTAATCAATAGCATATAAAAGCCGTTTAAAAAGTGAAAGTTATCAAAGAGGTGACGGGATTATGACAGGCTGAACGTGTCAGGGTTACATTTTTCCATAATTGTTTCACAAAAATTATTCGCTATGCTTATTTTCATTTTCAATAAAGTTGAACAAAAATAACCTCGACGAATATGTAATATGCAACATTGCATACAGCATTTTAAAGAACTTAAAGAATAAGAGCAATGGCAACACTCTATATATGTATCTCATCTGGGCAATAGTGTCTTCCCCTATGAAAAAAGCTTTTCCGACACCTGCGCATAAGGAAGTAAACAATCATGGAATAGGAAACCAATGCGTTGAAAACGTAAACAACACTTTTAAGTTGTCTGCCATTCTTTACTTCTCCAATCTGTCCATGTGATATTGGGGAAATTTTCGCCCAGTTTTCCACCACGGCCGCCGTGGCCCGTGGTTGCCTTGCATTTACTGAAAGCTTTCGAATCCAGCTGTTCATCAGTCTGTTTGGCTCTGGCGCCGGGACAAGTCGTTTTCGTTTTTCCAACGGAAAAATTCTTTCAGTTCTTGTTTTTTGTTGTAATATTTTCTCGAGCGGTCACAGAACGGAAGTCGATTTTCGAATCTCCAACGCGTTAGTCAGTTGAACGTTGCGCTGAGGGCAGGACGTTCGTACAAAAGGTCCAGTCAAGACACCAGTCCGTATCCAAAATTTACGGTGACCTTGTGCTCCATTCTCCCGGAATTGGTGCCCAATATTCGCTTTTCCTGTTTTTTTTTTCGTTGTGTATTTTTTGATCTTATTAGTAAGCATCCGTACAATCAGTTTTTCTATCGCCTGAAGTTGAGTGCCTCATAGTGTCTAATTCAATTCGATGTCAAAAACGGTTTCCGTCTCAACCACATTAGACTGATAACATAAAAAAAGCAACAGGCTAATAAAAATGAAAATAATTCTGATTTGATCCGATTGTGCTCGAACGTGTGTTGGAAAAGTGTATGTGATTATAGTAAGCGAGATGTTCTCGGAAAGTGAAACCCACGTTCTCGTTTGTAGACAGTGTGTGAAAATGAAAGCAAAATTATAAAAATTTTATATTTTTTATAAGTTAAAAAGAAAAAAATTTAAATATATTAACGCTGACACCCTGAGTGTTATAAGTGTGTGTACACGTATATGAATTTTTAATTTTTGTGTCAACCAAATTTCGTTCAAGACCTAAAAATAGAATCTCCGGCTGAAAACGAAACATCGTGTCACAAGTAGTCAAGGATTATTTCAGCTGTTGGCGAATGATACGATAGGTGCTTGTATTTGGGATCAATCAACCTGTTGAAATTGTTTGGGTGCGTTTCTTCCTTCTCACTCTATATAGCAAACACAAAGTATACCTATATATTTTTTAAAGATTATTATTAAAAAGATTTAGTGGCTTTAATGTTACTTTTTTTTACTCACTAAAAAAGTCGGAAGACTTGTATTTATTTTGATAGCTAATGAGGGTAAATAATAAAGAGATTCCGCTGCTGATAAATCAGACGTTTGTTAGAAATATTAGCTGAAGTAATTTTTTTTAAAAGTATTGGCATTTGAAATTCAAATAGAAAACAATTTAAGTGATTGACATTTTATGTTATGCTTTTAATTTGCAATTTTTTTTTACAAAAGCGTTTATGTATAAAACATAAAAGCGGTACTAAAAAAATACGATTTTTGTGTGTTTTAAGTTCATTTACGGTGTATGTTTATATACACGATTTAACATACGAATCATCAGTTTCTATAAAAAATGTTTTACAATTTTTGTTCTTATTTTATTTTTTTTTTCTTTGTAAAGAAAGTCTTGGCCATTTATTTCTGAAAACAATTTTGATTTTTAATGTTTTTATTATTTATAGCTGCTTTTATGATTTTGTTTATCCTAAGTTAATCAAATAGTTTGCTATACTCAGAAAAAATCTGAGAAAATTAAAAAAAAAGTTTATAAACTAATTTGCCAATTTTTTTTTGACAGTATTTCTAACAAAATATGTTAAAAGAAAAATCTGCAAAATTTTTGACTTTTTAAATACCTACTGCATTTTTTTTCTATAAATTTGTATTTTTACATAACGGGTGATTTTTTAAGCTTATTTTTTTTAAATCAATTAAAACACTCAAATTTGCATCAAATATTCAAAATTTATATTGTATATATTTTTAAATTGTAATCGATAAATGGGCCTTTGCCATTTACATTTTAAAGGTAACTTCTTGTAAATGTTGTCCGTGGCTCCGTTTAGTATCGTCTATCGGAAGGTGTAATTTTGCGTCATTTTTACGAGCATTTCAGCCTGTATTCCACGAATTACGCGTGTTATGTTATCCTGTAAGGCTTCAATCGTGTTCGGCTTGTCCACATAGACTTTACATTTTTTTTTGTGGGGGTTCACTGGAAGGAAAAATCATCGAAAGACAGTGCAGAGGTTTTATCGCGAGGGAACCTTCTGCAATAGTGAGGGACTTTAACCCGATCCACGATCCGATTTAAACCTCCCGAAGACTGACTTTTGTATGTCTTCAAGGAATCACACCTAGTCGTTAGACTAATCAGCAATTTATTTTTCACATGTATTATATTTTATAAAAATATAAATTTTAAAAGAAATTCCGACGTTGGTCGGATTTCTATGAGTTTTGTTTGAAATTGTACTTAAGTTTCAGTATTTCTTTTTTATTATAAATATATCTTTAGCTACATAGGTCAAGGGGTTTAACTCGTCTTAATCTCCTGACTATATTGTCGGTTCTTAAAAGCTTTGATATTTCAAAATTTTTAGACTTTAAATAACCACAGAAGAAATAATCAAGATGCGGTTAATAACATGATCTTCGCTGCCAACTCCGAGTTCCATTTCGATAGATAAGCTGCACACCAAACTCATCCTTCAACATTTCCATTGTTTCACGAGCTGTGTGGCATGTGGCACCGTCTTGATGAAACCACATGTCAACCAAGTTCAACTCAGCCAACTTTGGCAAAAGAAAAGTCGCTTATCATGGCTCGATATCGTTCGCCGTTGATGGTAGCGTTTCTTCCACGGTCGTCTTTGAAGAAAAATGGACCGATGATACCACCAGCACATAAACCACACCAAACTGTCGTTTTTTCGGGATGCATCGGTAATTCTTGTATGGCATGTGCCTTTTCATCACTCCAGATGCGACAGTGTTGCTTATTTACGTATCCGTTGAGCCAGAAATGAGCCTCATCGATGAACACAATTTAAAGATAAAACAGCGGATATTCAGATTTTTCACAGAGCACGAATTTTGATAATAAATTTTAATATTTTGCAAACGTTGCTCGTTTGTAAGTCTTTCCATGATAAAATTGCAGAGTATACTGAAAACTTTTCTCTTTGAAAGAAGACGTTTGGACGCCATTACTAACCAGTGCTGCCAACCTGAAAAAACCTCACTCTTAAATAGTCACGCGTTATATATATAAAAAAACAAATTTTTGGCGCAACAGGCTCAACCCTGTGCCGAGCTTTCTCACAACCATTCATGTGTGCATGTGTACTTCTTGCACGATGGTGGGACTTCCTGTTTTATGCCGACTCCGATCACGAATTCGAGATAAACCTTTATTGACAACTGATACTACCCGAATGATGTGTCAGATCATCACGAGAGGAGGGCCAGTGAAAACCAATTAGGTGTTGCTACGGCTGGGAATCGAACCCAGACCGACGAGCCACTGCGCCCGCGATTAGAGAAAAAACATTGGTTTTGTTTATAAAATCCACATTAACAATTAGTTAAGACAGAAATTAACAACTTATTTAACTTATAGAGAGAAATTATAACTCTCAAGCATTCACAAAATAATCATATACAATATACACACTGCGAAACTCTGTTAGATGCATTTTTCAAATAAATAAAAAATTAATATAATGTTGTATCACTAAATATAAGAAACACCTAATTATTCAATATGCTCAAATAATGCTCAGGTTCACACATGTTTGCAAAGAGATTTAAATGAAGCGATTATGATTTTCATTGTTGAAATTTAGTTTCATTTTCTTAAGCCTCAGATAAGCCTGGGTTGTTATTATTTTTTAGCATTGAGTCATAGGAATATGTTTTTATTAAGTCAGATCCCTCATATCGTATAAAATTAAAAGATCGTTTAAAAGGCTCAAAACTAGGATAACTTCAAAGCTTGTTCAATTAAATAACAAGAAAAACATACTGCGACAGAAAAGTTATAAACACCCTAGTAATGCAAATCTGAAAAAGAATTACAAAAAGTTATGCTTGGAAGTAAAAATTAAAGTTCCCATATGCCGTGATTCGAAAATCAATTTAGCTTATATTGGGGCAAGTGGTTTCCTACTTGTTGAATGGGAACTTGTTAATAGCATTCTAAACAAGCCCTCCTCCTTTAAAAGTATTCCACAATTTGTTTAATGATCGCACTTTCACGGATAGACTTGAAATTGCCGATGTCTTTAATAATTATTTTGCCAATATTATACATCCCATTTCAACTACACCCTTTTACAATAATTATGTACTCCGTACGAAAGTGCTCAGAGGTATACATTTTTCTTTGACCCCATCAGAGGCCTAGAATTACTGAAAACCATAGGTTCTCTAAAAATTCCGGTGACATAGATGGGATTTAAAATCGGATGTTGAAGAATGTTGTTTTCTTTGTGGTAGATATCCTAGCAAATATTTTTAATAATAGCGTTTTATCTGGAGCTCTTCCGCTAGCTCTTAAATCTGCGGATGTAGTTCCACCTATTAAATTTCGCTGCTTCCCTCCGTAAGCAAAGTTTTTGAACAAGTTGTAAAAAAAACATATGAGAAGGCTACAATCCACTGTGTGGATCATTTTATACCCTTCCCATCCCATCCATAAAATTAATACTCCTTAGATGTTTTATCGCAAGGAAATTTTAAATTGTCGCAACATATTGTTCAGACAGTTTATCAAAATCTTGTATCGGTCGGCCGAAAACAACGTTTTTCTCCTGCATATGGCGTGGCGTGGGGTATACAATTGGTTTTTGTATGAAAACGCCTTCCAAAAGTGGGTGTGGGTAAAAATTATATATGGAAGTAATGTTTATATTACCAAAACCTATTATTTTGCATAAAATTTTTTTTTTCGAAATGCTTAAAATTTTAGCGAAAAATGCTTTTACTGTGTAACGCCCCCAAAAAGTGGGCGTGACAATCAACTTTGTAAAGACGTTATATAGATATTGGAGTTGTCTAGATATGTTGTTCAGACACTCTTTCAAAAATTTTTACGGTTTGGCCTAAAATTAGGTTTTTCTAAAAAGGGGTCGTGGCAGTGGGCGGACAGACATTGCTAAATCGACTCAGCTATCGATTCTAAGTCGGTCCATATACTTTAAGACATATCTAGCTAAATTATTTCACTATGCTACAAACTATGTATCGAAACTAACATACCCCTATGGAATAGGGTGTAAATAGGATTGTTAGCTTTTGCAATAATACAAGCTTTTTCAGTCCACTTCCATACGGGTTTGAAATAGGTAATACGTAGGTAATACGGAGGATGCACCGCTGAACCTTTGCTCACAAATATATGTAATGTGCAGCCACATTAATGGTTACACACTTGTGTGCCACCACCCTATGCCACAATGCAAATGAAAATTGTGATCGTAAATAAATCTTATTAACTTTGGTGCTAAGTAGAAGATGTCGTTTCAATGTCGTCGGTAACTTACCATCATTATTTCATGATTTCTGTCTTTTCGATACAGACATTGATATAGTAAGGTACTGCCAGCAGGTAATGAGAGAGGAAGATACTGAGCTTTTATTAATTTGTATCAAAGAAATTATTTTTCTAAGGTACAATACCTACTTTAGCCTTAATTTGTGGTGTTATTGCTGGCGGCTAAATTAAACCAAAAGCTACCAAAGTTATCTTCACAGTGAATAGTTGAGGGGTGGAAAATTAGATATGACTGAGGGGTTATCTAACAACATATGAATTTTGGAAAATGGTGACGTCGTAGGTTCATCGATATGAAGTTCTTAAAGGGCGGGACTGCCAACAACATGGACAAAACATCAGTGCCATCGTGGCGATAGGAAAATGTAGGCTCATGTTAAAAAGCAACTTCCATTATAACAGATAAGCACGTCAACATCTAGTGCAGTTTACTTAAAAAGAGTTGATAGTAGTCGCATACAATAGTTTCTTTTTCCAAATTTTGATATTCTTCTATATTTTCCTTTTATTTCATTTGATTTTTTTTATTTACTTTATTTTATTTAGAACGTAACAACATTTTTTTAACGATTTTTGGCTAGGTTTGCCACCTTTCTTCACATAAAAAATATATTGTGACAACAAATTGCTACGCATAGTGAAGTAGAATAGATGTTAGCACTTTACAAAAGTATTCATGATACTCGATTGAATTAAAAAGTGGCAGGAAATTCGTAAAAATCACAAAAAACTAAAATTATCAAATATTGACATATGTTTTTGTGTCACTAAGGTGACGGATTGTTATTTTGATTTGTATGAAAGTAAAGTGCAGCAAGATTCCCAACCAATCCGGTGAGCTAATACGGGTGGATAAAGCGTGCCGCATCGCTGCTAATTTTCTTTGATAAAGGGTGATCCATTTCGAGGTTCCCTACTTTTTTAAAGAAAAAAACACAGAAAATTCAAATTTAATGGAGAATGTTTATTATCATTTGAAAGAACATTCTTTGGCATTTATTTTTTGAAGATTATGCCTATCAAATGTTGGCCGTTGCTACGTCGCAGATGGTCCATCCGTTGAGTCCAATTTTCGATCACTCGTTCGAGCATTTCGACTGGTAACTGGCGAATGACACGCGTGATGCTTTCCTCCAAGGCCTGAATCGAAGCGGGTTTGTCGGCATAAGCTTTTGACTTTACATATCCCCACAGAAAAAAAGTCTAACGGTGTGATATCACACGATCTTGGTGGCCAATCGACCGGCCGGTGATGGGGTTGCGAATAGTACGCTCAGTAGGCCGATTATGTTGACCATAAGTTGAGCGAAGTGCACGAAACACATTCCTCACAGAACGAGAATTTTCATAATAAAGTTGAACAATTTGTAAACGTTGTTCACGCGTAAGTCTTTCCATTATGAAATGCCAGACAATACTAAACAAAAATAACATGACAGCATGACACGACTCACACGTGATCTGTCAAAAAAGGCTATTGAAAAAAGTATCTCTACTTGGATCACCCATTACTTTTACAATAGCCAAGTTTTCAATTACAATGATAATGGTCGGATGCGAGTTCAAGGCAGCTTATGCATAATTGAGCAATACTAATGTTTTAGAAATGCAAGAGTCAATGAGGTCTGATTTGTTATGTCACTTGACCATCAGTGCTTATAAATGCTTATAAGTGCTTATAACAATTTTTTTGATATCGTTTCCCTAAGATTTTTTCCGTTTTAAGTTGGTTAGTCTTGAGCTCCAGTCTGTATGTTTCGCACTAAAGTCGCCTCCGGCAATAAAGCGTGGACCAATGTTTTGATTTTATCGAAATACTGTTGTGGACTTATTGTAAACTTTTGTGGACAATACAGAACAGATCGTATGTGTGGTCCGCATGTGTCCTCAATTTGAATTTTCGTTCCTTCCATATTCTTGTATAATTATAAGTTAACTGCTAAGCCAAACGCTGCTGGTTCAAGCCCCAGCTTCGCAGCATTTATTTTCTACGAAAGCCGCCAGCTTATCTCAGGCCACCTGTGCGATAATATGAGAAAATATAAATCTATGTCTCCTCCTCTGTGCCACGTAGGTTTATGTTTCCTTCTATGTGTCTATCTGCCTCTCTCTGTTGTATAAATGTCATGATCTGTCCCAGCCGATGTCCTCAGTCGCCAGTGCTGTTACGTGTCTCTAGTTCGTTGCATTCATTTGCGAAGTACTGTGATATCAATGTCAACGTCAATGTCAATTGTCTAATTATTGGAACTGATCCTCCACGGGCTTATCCGCTATAGTGGTTAATACAATTTTTAAATTATTGAGTCATTTTTATAGGCGTTGTATATATTGCCATTTCTTATGTTATCTGTGGTACCCTAGAATTATTTCCATATGATATGATTCTGGTGTACTATTTCAGTTCAGGTAGTTTAGATTTTTCATTACGTACGGCTTTTTCGAATTACGTCTGGGTATTCAATATTTTTGTCTTAATTTTGGGTAAGCAAGTCGGTGAATGTTGTCTATTGTTTTATAGGTTTCCTTCATAGGGTAGGAAAACCATTCACTTATAGAACTTTGTACAAGGTGGCGCAAAAGTAATCCTCCTATCAGGAAATGCTATAAATTTTGCGATTGGCCCCTAATGTCAGTTCTGTTTTGACATTTGTGCAGTAAACACATTCGAAATACACGTTAATAAACAATGTTACGCTACACTGCTCCAGAACGCGGAATATTGGTGACTATTTTTTTGAGCAATAATCGGTCGGTGACTTTGGCACAACGTGAATTTCGTCGCAGATTTCCTAGTCGTCCAACGCCTACTGGTGAAACACTGCGACGTTAAGCCGCTCGCCTTGAAGAGACTGGCACAACACGAGATGCTGCCAGGCGTGGCAGACCCCGGAGTAGCGTTCTGCAGAGAATATTGCTGCTGTAGCCGAAGATGTCATGGAAGCGCCGTCGACATCGACCAGACGACGTGCCACGCAAATGGCTATCAGTCGACGGTCTTTACAGCGAATTTTGGTACTAAATTTGAAGATGTTTCCGTACAAAGTCCAGACGGTGCATCAGCTGTTAGCTGCTGACCGCCAATCGCGTCTAACAAACGCTCAAGCCATCCTTAATCACCACCAAGAGGAAGATGATTTTTCATCAAATCAAAAATAATCATGAGTGATGAGGCCCATTTCCATCTTAGCGGGTACGTAAATATGCAAAATTTAAGCTTCTGGGGCACTGAAAATCCGCGTGTAACCCACGAAGAGCCATGACACCCGCTCAAAGTCACTGTATGGTGTGCTGTTTTCGCTGGAGGAGTCATCCGACCTTTTTTCTTCGAAGACGTCGCGGGCCAAACGGTTACCGTGAATGGTGAGCGCTACAGAGCAATGATCAACGAGTTCTTTTTGCCGCAACTTGATGAATTGGGATTGGAAAACATGTGGTTCCAACAGGACGGTGCAACGGCACACACTGCACGTGCCACAACCGATATGCTGAAGGATGCATTTCCCGGGCGCCTAATCTCCCGTTTGGCGATTTGCACTGGCCAGCAAGATCGCCTGATTTGACCGCTCCAGACTTCTTTTTGTGGGGCTTTTTGAAGTCGCGGGTTTATATCAACAAGCCTCAGACTCTTGCAGCTCTTAAAGACAATATCCGTCAAGAATGTGAGGACCTATCGCTAGAAGTTTTGGCCAAAGTTATGGAAAATGCCATAAAAAGGGCTCAAATGACAATCAACTGTGGCGGCGTCCAGTTACATTACAGACCAAATAAAAATAATCGAAAAGAAGAATCAAAGTTTTTCATTTTTTTATAAATTACAGCCAAAATACATCGGAAGGTTATTTTTGCGCCACCTTGTATATTTCATAGCCTTTATAGGTATAGTTGGCCGTGTGTGATTCGCCGCACAAATATCATTTTAATGTGCTGCTTCCAGACTCTAGAGAGCATTCGATTGTGCTGTCTTTTCCTGCACACTTTACACCAGTTTGTTCCAGTGTACAAAAGTTATATTAGTATATCCTTATTTCTGGTAGTTCGAGCATTGAGTAATACTCCTTGTTCAAATGTTTCTTTTCAAAATAAATGTGTGGTGTTATACATTTTCCTTTTTAACTATGCAATGGATGAAATATACATTCATCACTTCAAAATCACACAACTGAAAGAAAAATAACGCCATATAGATATTATATATAACTCTGGATTTTGACATGCAAGCGCCCTTGTTATGTGTTGATTAACTCTTAATTTGGGTAACCTATTGTTCATAAAATTAATTTAATATTAGTTAATATGTTAATTATAAATAAAACTGGTAACAAAACAAACCTTGTACTTTAAATAATTATATTGTAGGATAAGATGTTTTGAATTCTGCACTTTCAATTCAGTTGTCCTTATGCACACTTTACATATTTATACTTCGAATTACTATGTTACTATGCTAAGTTACTATGCTTTCCCGATGATGGACGCATAATGGACGCATAATGGACGGGACATTAGTTAAATGCGTTCTATCGTAATTTTCGTACTTAGTGTCTAGTTATAGCTATCAATAAACAACAACTTGGGTCTTTTCAAGATTTATATTTTTAATATTAATTTTACATTTTCAGTTCAAAAAATTTTTATTTTTTGGTAGCATCCGTGTTATCATACCACAGTACTGATTCTTGTATTAATCGTTATATACATATATGTCTGCAATGAATATTAATTATCGTATAAAAGTCATGTCGGTGTATTCCAACAATCAGAGGCTATGTTTGTCGTGGTGTGTTACAAATGGAATTAGGTCAAAAGTGCATAAAGTTCGCACTTTTAAAAGGGTAAAGGTGAATGCGTCCTGTGCACGTACTTCGTGGTTCGAAGAGTGCATTGCATATTAAAACTTACATAGTATACATAATGGAGACTTCATTAAAAAATCCATCAGATCCGCGAGAAATGTCTGCATCATCTTACAAAGCCAAACGTGTTTAATATAAAATATTTGTTTGTTTAGATTTTCAGTAATATAATAGGGTTTTTGTGAGGATGGATAGCTATTTTGAGGTGAATGAACAAACTGTGATACAAAAAACCACTTTCTACTTTGAACACTTTAAAAGTGTCTTGAATAAGAATATATTTTCCTTATCCCATTCATTTTAAAAGCTAATATCCTCAAAATGTGGGCTTTATGGCGATGAAATATTAAAAATATTAACAACATATTGTTCGATATAAAAATCAAAATCGTTTGTAGTTCGACAAAAAATCAATTCATATCTTTTGCAAATGCCTTGGGGTGCGGAATGGCTTTTGTAGGAAAAAGCCACCAAATACTGGACGCGGGTCGTAAGTAAAGTATGGAAGTATTTGAGTTAAACTTTTTTTTTCGAATTTCTTTAAAATTTGGATAAAACGCCCTCAAATCGTGGGCGTGGCAAAAAACTTTATATGAATGAAATATTAGGATTGTCTGAAAGTTTTTTTTTTAATTCTTAACCGTTTGACGAAAAAGAAAGCTTTTCTAAAAAGTATGCGTGGCATTGGGTTTATGCTGAAAATGGTTGCACTTGTTTTGTAGTCTGGGAAAAAGATTTAATATACCAAATTGCATTATCCTGGCTCAAAAGTAAGGGCTTAAAATCGGTGACGTATAGACAAACGGATGGACGGACGTACGGACAGGCAGACATGGCTTAACGACTCAGCTAGCGATTCTGATTTGATTAATATACTTCGAGGTATTTCAACCGTAATTGTTTCTTGCGGATGAAGAAATCCTTGGTCGATTTTAGACGAAAATTTCTTGAAAAATCTTCGGTCCCGTTTGCGTTGACGGGCTATGGAGACGAAGATTCCACCAACTAAACTCCGCATTGGACGTTTAAGATGGCTATGACATGAATGGACAATCCGCTGAGCGGTTCGTTGCCTCCTAACTATATGGTTTCCTTTCCAAAGTTTTACCGAAATTTACAAATTACAAATGTCAACAGTCTTATTTATTATATGATATAAATATTAAATTTGAACAAATAAATAAAGTTCTAACGGGGATTCGAACTAGGGTCTCTTTGCATGTCAGTACGCCACGCCATACACAAGGCTGTTACAGAATAACAAAACACTTGAAACATGTTCTGTAAAACCGTAAAACCAGTGATTGAAAAACAAAAAAACGTGCTGTCAGATTCGTTTATTTGTGCGTTACACATTCACAAACCATAAGCATAATTGATAGCAATCAACGAAATGCACACAATATATGGGAAATGTTTCATATGTTACGTGCATTTGATGCGATTTTAATACTAATTGGGTGCCTGAATATTTATAGAAGTCGAAAAAAAAACAAATTGTCACAACTGGGAATCGAACCCAAACCTTGACGAAAGATTTATTCGATACTGAAGAGAAGCCAGAGTTCGAACCCAAACCTTTTACGTGGTGGTTCTTTACAAAACCAAATTATTAGTATAAGCCTTAAGTCATAAGCTCTATACATATTATGCTGCTATATTACTTATGCGGAAGCCCTACACGAACATTATTTCAACTGTCAAATGTACACTTTTTATAAGCCTTATACCAATTAATCTTCTATAAGGCCTGTGCATTTACCTAAAAGAATATTTATACATGCTGAACTTTTCTGCAATCGTAAAAATTAGAACAAATTGCTTCCTAAAATCGCAAATCTTTGGCTTATAAGAAAAATTAGTTGGGTTTTCCCATTCCATCCCATTTTTAAAACTAATGTCCAAAAAAGTGGACGTGGCTAAACACATTATGGGAATGGGATTAGGTATAAACATATGAGAAAGCTACAATCCGCTGTGCGGATAAAATGAATATCCCCAAAAATATGGCTTGGCTAAAAACTGAACAGGAATGAAATAAAGAAAATAACATTGTCACCACATTTTGTTTTTTTATGGTATGCATTGGGATATATAAATGTTTTTTGTAAGAAAATGCCCCAAAAAAACGTTTTTTTATACTAAAAACGCTTAAAAAATGGGCGTAGAAAAAACTTCATATGGATGGAATGCAGAATTTGTCTCTGTTTACAAAAAAACAACGTTTTTCTAAAAAGTGGACGTTTCATTGGGTGGATTTTGAAATTTTGTACACATGTTCTCTATGCACGAAGGAGGATCCTATATACCAAAATTTATTATCCTAGCTCAAAATAGGTGACAAGTGACAGACATGGTTAGAGACAGAATAATGTTTCCCGAAATATTCGATATTTCGCTTTATCACGCTTATATATTAAGGAACGTATTTAATTGGTGAACCATGGTTTATTATTTGGGTAGTAAAAGTTTGCAATGTTATTATATAGAAATATACTTGCCAACGAGACGTCGGTATAGTGTAGATTTCATTCCACGGTATTTTTAGTTCAAAGCCGTATGGGAGGATATAGTTAGAAGTTGTACATAAGTCATAACGTCATCTGTATACATGCAGATAGATGAAGATAGTACAATTGAAGGAATCTCAATAACATAAA
Source organism: Rhingia rostrata (assembly GCA_949824845.1). Taxonomy (NCBI): domain Eukaryota; kingdom Metazoa; phylum Arthropoda; class Insecta; order Diptera; family Syrphidae; genus Rhingia; species Rhingia rostrata. The sequence goes on from OX463758.1 coordinate 33,424,516, forward strand.
TGAAAAAAGGAGAGGTCCCAGGGTAGATTCTTGCAATACCCTCTTACTATTGTAAATAAACTCAAACGATCTATTACCCACTTACACTGCTTGTTTCCATTGTTTTAAAAATGTGGACATCGGGGTAATCGCGAAACCAAACAGTAAAGCAAATTTAGTGCATAAACTAACATGATAAGCCAAAGGCTTTTGAAAAGTCCAAAACTACTAACAAAGCCACTTCATCGTCTTCCAACGATTCTCAAATATCGTCAACAATATTAATAATCGCAATTATAAATGTATGCTCCAGCAATCGTTATATACACCTCTAGAGAATTTCTAGGTACTAGTGGGAATTAAATATTCGTGGAAGAATGTGCGGGGCTAATAAAATGGTTCCTATTAATTCAGGACAAACATTTACGCTAAGCCCCCCTTAAAATAAGCAACATATTTAGAAGAACCTGTGGATAATAATTAATTTCTTACCTTTAAGAGGATGTTGTGCGTATTAAATGGGAATTGGAGCCTGACGAAGGGTGCAAATGATGGCAGTTTGTAACCCCATTTCTTGTGAATTGTGCTACGTCAATCCGAAAAATGTTCCTCATGTCCTTGTTTTCTGCATGTTTTTTTACGGATACAAATTTCATATCGTAAGTAAACATTTATAAAAATAAGTTAAGTGAACATATTTGGTCCACATGGTTCATTATTTCGAGTTAAATGACCCATAACTTTTCAGTAGCTGCTCAGATGTACACAAAGTTCTTTAGACTTTTATATGTGCTGCTAAATTATCATCCCAAAATGTAAAATGTACGTAAATACGTATGACCCATAGATATAATATGGCTGGCTCATGGTTTTGACTACAAAAAACTTTATTTGGTAAGAATTAATTGTAATTCAAATCTTTATGTCATCCACCGGTTGGAAACAGACGTACAAACATGAGAAAATATGTATATTTCATGGCACCACCTATCGGATACATAAATGCATGCAAAATGATTAAACATATGAACATCCTGAATTGCAGTCAAATCACCTTAATTAAAAATAAATCGGAAACTTTCACAGAAAAACAAATATTTTTTGTTTTGTGTTGAATTTCCAAATTTTCCCAAAAAAATTGTTTTATTTTCACCAAAAGAAGGGTGAAAGGAAGATCAATCAATATATCAAGCCGATCTGACGGTAATTAGGTGACATCGTCGCCATTGTTGTTCGACATTATGTTGGAATGGTATTAACAGAAAGATTGGGGGGTAGTAGGTGTGGTTGGTTTGCGATTCCACTCAGCGTCCCTACTTACACTACAATTGCATTGTTTCACTTCACTTTTTCTACTTTTTAACATTTTCACCACGCCACTATGAAATATTCCAAAACACTACGATTTGAGAAAAAAAATGATATAAAAAAAACGAGGCATGCGTACGAAAGGTCGCCAAAAAAATTTCGAATGGACAAATATCAATTTCATCGTCTGTTAAAATGTGGGCTGAAGTTTGATCGACAGCGAAAAAGCTGACAGTTTTAAATCAAAAAAATAAATTTATGGCGCCTCAGGCTCGTTAGTACCCAGGGCCTAGCTTTCTTCTCACAACCATTCATGTGTGCGTGTGTACTTCTTAGCACGATGGAAAAACATCCTGTTTTATGCCGAATCTGAACGGCTAAGTTGAGATAAGCTTTTCATTTGTCAGATCATCACGAAAGGAGGGCCAGTGAAAAATCATTTAGGTGTTGCTACGGCTGGGAATCGAACCCAGGCCTTCTGCTCGGAAGTTCATCGCACTAACCATCGCGCCACTTATCCCGTCAAGTTTAAAATCCAGACCATTTAAATTTCGATTGCAAAGTTGTCTCTAAAAAGGTCGATTTTTATCTAAAAAAAAGGGCTTATTGTTGGGCTTGTTGATCGACAGTGTCAAAGTGAATGATGTTCACATACATACGGCGCCGCAAGTCGAAAGTCGGCATTATGACTGTCAACTTTTTAAATCGACATTTTAAAGATTCAATATTTCGGACTGATGCTATGCATGGTTGAAGCATTTCCATATAACAGTGAATGTTTCGGGAATTAAGTGCAGGGTGGAGGACTTTTATTAATTATAACCGAGATGTAATTGCAGATTTGAGGACGACATTGTTAAATTATGGTCGGATTTAAAGTCTCAAAAGAACATCTAAGGGCAATATATGCTTACGAACTTAGCAACGTCTATGCTAAGTTTAGGAATATAACCGGATAGCAGTGCAGCAGCCGTGAGATGTTTTTCAATTTTTAACAATATAAAAACTAAATTAAGAAGCAATTTAAATGTAACAACAGTAAACAACACTTTTCTCTGAAAGTACGTTGGACGAACCATAAAAAATGATATCCTTTGTCAACCAATATTTATTGATGGCAAATTCATTAACAAAAACGTATTAGAGGAGTAAAATCCGCTTTGCAAATCGTTGAATACCCTATATGATCTCATCCTTAAAATTTATATCGCCGAAATAAATAATAATAAATAAATAAATACCGCGATTGCCTAAATATTAAGACACGTTCTCAATATTTTTAACCGTTTGGCCAAAAACAACGTTTTACTGATAAGGGTGCGTGGGAGTGGGAGGATTTTCAGCTTTCATCAATTTAGCTCAAAATGTTAGGCCCAAAAATCTGTGACACACAGCCGTACAGGAGATAGACTCAACTAGCGATTCGGCATCGATTCATATACATTAAGGTATATCTGTCGAAATTATTACTCTATGATACAAACTTAATGACAAAACTGTTATACTTCTCTAATTGATATAATTTCGTAATACAATTCAGATGCCACAAAAAAATTAATATATTAACGTACTTTATAGAAATAAAGTAAATTTACTGTGGAGCACAATGATTTTGGAGCTACAATTCAGAGAAAAATAGTGGGAACACTGATTACACTCCTTCAACAGTAAATTATATTACAGTACTTCGCATAGATTGGATGCAACCAGAATGTTAGTTAGCCCCTCGGAATTTTCGCACATCCAAGAACTGGTTGCGTGTTTCTTCTCTATCGCAATGTGATTAATTTGGTTCAACATTTGTTAATAAAGAGACCGCCATCGTGGTCATGTAGGCTGTGCTTTCCGACAATACTGTTGTATCGGGTTTTTCAACAGGGACGCTACAAAAGTTGAGCGACAGGGACAGCCAATGACGCCATATTTCTTGCCGCTCTTTCGACACTTCTCTTCAGTAAGGTTTGCCATTTCATGATGGAAAGATATACGATCCAACAACGAGTCGAAATTATTAAAATTTACAACCGAAATTCGGAGTCAGTGGCCTCAACGTTAAGAGCGCTACGTACAATTTATGGTCGTCCTAGCAGATCAACAATTAAGCGTCTAGTGGAAAAATTTTAATCCGCAGGCACAGTACAAAATGTTCGCGTGCCAGTGAGACAAAGAAGTGCCCGTAGTGTCGAGAATATTGCTGCCGCTGAGGCTTCAGTTGAAGAAAGCCCAAATGTGTCTCTCACACGTCGCTCTCAAGCGTTTGGCATCTCTCGGACGTCGTTGTGGCGAATTTTGCGAAAAGATCCTGGCCTACATCCTTACAAGATTAAATTGACGCAAGAACTGAAGCCGCTTGACCACCAGAAGCGTCGTATGTTCGTGAATTGGGCTGAGCAACAACTTGAAAATGATTCGGATTTTCATCAAAAAATCATCTTCAGCGATGAGACTCATTTCTGGCTGAATGGCTTCGTCAATAAACCAAATATGCGGTATTGGTCAGGCAGCAATCCACACGTACTCCATGAGTCATCATTGCATCCCGAAAAAATTACGGTTTGGTGTGGTTTATGGGCCGGCGGCGTCATTTGGCCGTACTTCTTCCGTGGTGATCAAGACCGGCACGTTACTGTGAATGGGAATCGCTACCGTTCAATGATAACCGAATTTTTTTGGCCCTAATTAGATGATATGGACTTGGAGGACATGTGGTTCCAAAAGTTTGGAGAACGTGTTATCTCACGAAATGGTCCAGTCGCTTGGCCGCCTCGGTCTTGCGATTTGACGTCGTTAGACTATTTCCTGAGGAGCTATGTCAAGTCTATGGTCTATGCCAACAAGCCAGCGACGATTGATGAACTTCGTACGAATATCGAACGTGAAATTGCAGCAGTATCGACCGATTTATGCTTGAACCGTCGAAAATTGGGTTCAGCGTCTGGACTTCTGCAAGCGTGGCCGTGGTGGCCTTGCAAAAGAAATCGAGTTCCATACATAATGGTATCGAACGTACTTTCACAGGAATAAAGAATTTCATTGATATTCAAAACCGTTTTTGTTTTATTTAAAAATTGCGCTCTTATTAGCGCTCTTATTGAAAAACCCTTTATATAAGTATGTGATCCTAATGGTACACAAGTTAAACCATGAGTTCATGGCTTGGGCAGTTAATTTTTGCCAATCGATCAAGTATGACCTAGCGTCTAAAATAAGTATACCAAAGTTATAAGTTGATATGGTTATTGTTTTTCTTTCGAACCCATAACTCGCGCACAAGTAGAAATCGACCTCAACCAACTTGGAGTGCGCAATTGGGAGCAGGTTCCTAAGAACCGGGCTAATTGGAGAGGCACATTCGTTGAGGCTTAAGTAAGTAAGTAAGTAAATCAAAATTTTACATGCACTATACCGACCCAAGCATGCAATTGCTTAGAGTATTTTCAAAGCTACTTTAACTAACATGAAGTTCAACTACATCATTTTTATTGTAAACTCTACCCTACTAATGGCCTTATCCATACTATAGCTCTGTTTATGTTTAAGTATATGTAATATATTTAATCTACTTATGTTGTAAGAACCAATAGCACTTAAAAGATCATGGGTATCAAATGGTCCTGATTATAATTGGTGTAAGAAAAAAATTGTTCATGTAGACTTACATTGAGAAACACTTTAAAAAAGTTGTCGTGGCGAATTTAAAATTGGCTTACACTTGTTCTGCTTGTTCAAAAAGATACCTAGTCGATGTACCGAATTTCATCATTCTAGCTCAAAATTTAAGCCCCGTAAATGGACAGACAGACATGGCTAACCGATTCAGCTAAATTATTTTTGCTATATTATAAGCTATGTATCAAAACTAATGCACTCCAATGGAATAGGGTATAAATAAACATTCCCTAAAATGGGCGTGGCTAAAGACTTTATGTTATGGTTGAAATATAGCAAATGAAATTGTCTGAATATATTGATTATACATTCTATCTGCGTATTATAGAGAACATGATATTCCATTAAGTTTGGAAGTGTCTTGCATTAGTGTGAATAAAGTCATCAAAATAATGCTCTATTACCCACTAGGAATAATTAGTCAAGCCGAGTTGCACTTCGTTCTTTTTATGTTACAAAATATGACCACATTATATTAGATTTTATGTGCTTTATATAATCAAACATGTCTGCGAAGAGATTGTAAGATGCTGGCTACCATTATATAATGATATGATAATCCCTATTTCTCTTTATGTATTTTACTATTTTGATATTATAATGAAGGCGCTGTGTCATTTACCTTTGCTTAATGTTTCCACATTTGAGGGTAATTAATGGTAACTCTGTGTTCTAGTAATTTTGTCCCCTTCACCAGACAGCGGTATTGTTCCTGTGCATATCGTATGTATGCGATTGTAGTGGTATCGATTTTCCTTTGATTTGCGGAGAAAATGAATAGAAAAGTTCGCTTGTTCGCTTGGTAATTAGTTGAGCTGACACATGTAACTCAAATGTCACTTGAGCATTCAAACAAAAACAATTTTCTTATAAATTGTTGTACCTTTAGGGTCCAGTTACAGCTATCATTAAACAACTTCATGGTGGAACAGAAATTTTACCCCCATAGCTTGCTGTAGGAAATGAAAATTCTGTTTCGTTTGGGTAGAATGCGAAACATTACTTTCGGAAAAAAATCTTGATCATCGAAAAACAAAATTTAATTAAAATTGAAAATATTTTTGGATTATCATGTTTGAAAAGCTTTGTTCATAAGCTTTGTTTTGACACTCATTCATCAATCGTTGAATTCATAAAAAGTCGGAAGAACTGAACAAATTTCCCAATGGGGGCTTTCAATGATATAGCTATACCTGAGTTTTTTCAGTACACATACTATACCTGTTACCAAGGACAAAAAACAACTCAACATGGATTCAGAATTACGACTAGCATTTTCGACTCTAATAAATTTGACGCACCAATATAAATAAACGATTGATGATATTAATAACATTATTAATATTAATAAACCCGATAGAGATGGATCTGGCTATACACGTTGGGCATTGTGAATTGATTTTACTACAAAACCGCGAAAAACAAATTGTCACTAAACAACCAAGAGTCTTAGAAACGAAACAATAATAAACGAAACGAGTGTTGGGTGCACGACTAGGTCATACGCATCTTTCTCTTTCACAGCGAGTTAATTTGACGTTTTTAATAATTTGGCCAAAATCTATAATTTTTTTTTATAATTTACACGTACTCAAGGGATTATGAATACCCTTTACCACAGTACGAGCGTTAGAGAAGGAGAAGAAAGAGAGTGATATGATAGGAAAGATTTTGGATGTAGTGGAGACTTAACTCCATGGGTGGTGTCCGAACTAGCTTCGGGGAGTCACTTTTTCTTGTGTTCGTTAAATTTGAAGAAATTCAAGATGGTGCGCATACTCTTAGGTATTACACCGACCTTTTTTATTTCTTTTAAATAAAAGTGAAATGGATTTTGGCTGGGATTGAACGCACAACCTTCCACTCAACAGACGAACACATTACCACCACCACTAATGATGCTTAAAATTATATAAATAATGTCGAAATATTATTATACGAACGTTTATTTCGTAATTGAAGGGAATCGGTGTACATGCGAACAATAATTATTTTCCGTTATTTATTCCGTTTAAGTGCATTTGGGAGAAAACCAATTATGCGGAATTCATAAAAATAGTCATAGTAGTTTATAAATTAAATTTCATTCAATTTGGCTAAATAGTTTGCAAGAAATTGACAGTTTTCATTATATGGCCTATATGCACAAATCGGTTATATGGATTTTCTCGAAAAAAAACTGGTAATGCAGTTTTGTTGAATTTTGACCAATATGCTTAAAGTATATAATGAAGTTTAATTAACAAAAAATGGCCTATAATAGTGATTAAAAAAACGCTGGATACGAAGTCTGAAGAAAACCGATGAAGCCGTTTAGGCCTGTACGGACAGACGAACCGACGGACGGAATTCCAATTTTTGGGTTCCCCTATCATCGTAATATTGGAATTAATCAAAATTTCGAGATCCAAAATTTTCACGAAAACAATATCTTTCTCCTTGTAAGAGAAAGATAAAAACAGACAACACTTAACAGAATGCGAATTCATACTGACATTACTTCCACCCAGGATATACGTTGGTATGTGCTATGTAAAAGCAGTTACGAAACTGTGACAAAAGCCACAATTTGTACAGTATAAGCTATTTTTCTATGCTGATTTGTATGAGACAAAAGTGCTATGTTTCGAAGACATCAACGAACCCGTTGAGATACCGAACCAGTTGTTCTTCCCGATGGTGGAAACAAATTAAATCACTGAGATTTTAACGAAGAAGTAGAAAGAGAGAACATTTTTAGATATATTGTCGGAAAACAGAGCCTACACAACACATTGTCTATCAATGGGCTAAGGCTTACTGAATTTTCCGCGGAATGAAATACGCGTAAAGCCATCAAATGCTTTCCTTACCTTGACATCCGTAAGAGGACGTGACGTTCTCCGAATCAACAAAAGATTAATCTTACCCACAGCACTGCGATACATTTCAAAAATCAAACATCCATTAGTAACATTTTTTTGTTACAACCAAGGAAAGAATGTAAATATATTATCCACGACAAACATTCCTGACAGAAATTAAACACTCAAAGATTTTAATCGCAAAAGACTGCCAAAATCTTCACAAAACGCGTAAATCTTGATCTGTCTTAATCGTCGCCAGCATCTTATGTCGAAGACCCATAGTGATGTTGTCAACAAACCAACTTAACTAAAATTCTCTGCCGTTTGGCCAAAAACAATGTTTTTGTGAAAAGTGGGCGAGGCAATGGACGGATTTAATTTTTTTACACTTGTTTTGCTTTGTCACACAAAGAGTTTATACCTCAAAATTTCAACACTCTAGCTCAAAGACAGACAGACATAGCTAGATCGACTTAGCTGGTGATTCTATATACCTTGAGGTATATCTATCGAAATGATTTCCATATGTTACAAAATGAATGTCAAAACGAATATACCTATTGGATAGGATATAAAAGCATAAAAGCACAAACAACAATCCGCTGTCCGAATCATTGAATAGCCAAAAAAAATATTTGGAGAAATTTTGAAAGCTCAAAAACGTAATAGGTCGACCTCTTTCCGCAAGACCAAAAATACTGTTCATAGGTAAAGCAGGTGTAAAGTGATTCATGAGTCTTCAAACATGACAACGACCCCAAAGAATGGTTACATTTTTTGTACATCTGATTAACAGACCAAAACCTCCTCTGGATAAGCAGATCCGAAAGAGGAACATATTAAGCAGAGAGTCACTTTAAGTCAATTTAAGTTCAAGAGTATAAGACAATTTCAAACCGACTTGACAGGGAAATGAGTTGAGTACTAGTGCTTTTCTAAAGGCCAAAGGGGAGCAGAAGAAGTATTCGTTTTTAAACGCTTTTAAAATGAAGTATTTTTTTATTTTATTTTGTTATATATTTATATGACATTATATGACAATTCATTCAAAATACAAAACACTTACATGAGTGGGGGTGACATAATCGGATAATGGGACATACAAAAATTTCAAGGCTTAGGCACCAAAAAGACCAATGGCATCGCACAACTTCTAAGTGGGTTTGAGTTAGTCCTACAGGTTTGTGGGTTGTACTTTGGGTTAACTATTTAATCACGGAAAACACCAACTGTTACGAAGCAACCAAAACTTATGGAAAGGGATGATTTCACGGCCACGCTAAATGCAAAAAGGACAACGACGTTCGTATCTACACCAGAAATGTGAGAACATTGAAGCGAATAAGTGCAGCTGAACAATTAGCGGAAAACTTAAGCTGGAAGCCATTACTGCCATCTAAGATGTGTGTGACAAAAAGAGGAAGAAAACTATGGCATAGCAATGCGTATAAAGGCCACATTTGCCAATTCAAGCATTCACGCTTCGACGGAATAATGAGATGACATTGCTTCTAACCGTTTCTTATAGTCTAAGATTCCGCTATACAACGACCTTCACCGAGATGCTTATTTAATGAGACGTATTTTTTATGTTATTAAATATGCCAATAAATATATCCTATATGGGTTGCCTAACAAATTTCAGTCCAGAGTATTTTTAATTAATAATTTAAAAAAAAAAATTTTTTAAACATTGCACCGGTGTGATTATTAAATAAATTTGATACCAATCGAAAGTTTGAAGCCCATAGAATATGCAAACGTTAGGTTGCCTATTTTTTTCCGGTCACAACCACGGGTTGCCAGGTGTAAACAGGTAAATCTATACTAGCATTTTGCAACGGTCTGATTATTGAATCAAACTTAGATAAAATGAAAGATTATTTCATAAGGAACACGGTGGTATAGGGTTGCCTGCGAAAAATCAGTCCCGAATTACGGTTGTCGAATTTTATATAATAAAATATCGCTGCGAGTGAATGTGTGTGAGAGAGAGGTCCCAGACCAACCATCCCATGCGGTAGAAAAGGACGCAGCGTAGCAGCTGTTTAAAGTCCGCCCATTTAAAGAAGGAGAGTGCGCATGCTATTTGTGCTTGGAAATGAAAAGGATAGCGATAGACTCGTATATGCTGTGCATTATTTTGGAGTAGTTAATTATTAATATACAGAAATAGTTATTTAATTTTTTATTTTTTAATCAATTAATTATTTATCTATGTTTATTGTTTATGTGACACTAAAGTATATACACATCTTTAGTAAAAAAGACAGTTAGAGTAAAACATATATATTACTTATCTGGCAAATTTTATCTTTATTATTGGGAGCCGAAATAAAAAACAACAATTAAAAGAATACTTCTGTTTATTGAAAAAAATTTAAAATACAAAAATTTTTAAAATTATTCAGGTTCCGAGTCATCGGACATATAACTGTGATCTCCAACTTCTGAATCTTCTTCGTCATCACTCTCCGTTTCAGTTTTTTCGACAATGTCTTCTATTTTTAAAGGTGTATGATCCCCAATGAATCCTACTGGTTTTAAATATTCATCTAAGAACCAACCGCAGTTCTCAGGCTGAAGTTTCACGCATATTGGATCCGTTGCATTAAGCCACATGGAATTTACGAAAATAGTTCGTAAAATTTTCTGAGTTAATGATATCCAGCATGGTGGTATGGAGTTGGAGTCGAAGCCTTTTATTTTTTTTAAAAAGTGCTCGCTGTCTTCTTTTGCAGAGTAATTCTTCAAAAAAATGCGATGTCTCGCATCATTCACACTGGTACAGTTCCTGATACCATACATACTAGACGTAAATTCTTGAACAGTCTTCATTTTTTCACCAATGAAAATATCAGCAGCATCTGTTAATGACGCAAAAACTGTTTGATATTTTTCATTTTTTGAAAATTGCTGAAAAGGTTTTACTTTCCCTTTGTTGTAAAATGCTGCCGTGGAATCGCAACCTGTAAATGCATGGAATGCTGGAAGACTTTGGCATAAATTAATTCCTAACTCCAACGCTAAATCGGTGCAATTAATACAATCAACAGTTTGATTATTACTCTTTTTTGTAGCTGAACTGGCAAGCCAAAATTCTGATCCGATAAGTTTGTGCATATTTCCTAACAAAATAATCAAAACGTCAGTATCAGAGGCTTTAATTAAAACGTTTTTAAAGTGCGATTTCCGAGTTAACATTGTCGCAGAGATTTACGTGGCTTGCGTACATGAATAATTTTTCATTTAAAATTTGGCAGGTCAATTACGGTCTGGTAAATTTATAAGGTTAACGAGGGTTTTACGTGTTTAAGTGAATGTCCTTAATACGTTTCTTAATATTTAGTTAATTCAGACCGTCTATTTTACTAGATCTGTTTCTACCGCTAGTTACCTTTAGCCACTAGTACAAGGTGGACCAAAAGAGATCACTCTATTGGAAGATGTTCTTATTTTTGCAAATTGCCGCCAATGTCAAATCTGTTTTGACATTTGTGGACAAGGCAGATGTAGAATACAAGTGAACAAGCCATGAAACGACACACTTCCCAAGAACGCGGAATAAGCGTGCCTATTTTTGCGTAACAATTCGTCTGTAGTGTTGGCGCAGCGCGAATTCAATCGCCGATTCCCCGGCCGCCCGACACCGACTGCGCAAACTCTACGCCGTTCGGCCACCAACACCAACCTTGAAGAGCATGTAACACACGAGACGTTGCCAAGAGTGGCCGGCCCCGAAGCGCCCGTTGTGTCGAGAATATCGCCGCTGTTGCCGAAGATGTCGAGCTGTCGCCGGAAACATCGACCAGACGACGTGCCTCGCTATTAGCCATAGTGAACAAGCAAAACTATCGCTTCTGGGCCACCGAAAATCCACGAGTAATGCACGAGGAGCCTTGGTGCGCTGTTCACGCTGGAAAAGTCATCGGGCCATTTTATTTTTCGAGAACGCCGCTCGTCAAACGACAACAGTGGACGATGCACGCTATAGGGCCATGTTAACCGAGTTTTTTCTGACGCAATTGGACGAATTAGGACTGGAGGACATGTGGCTTTAACAGGACGGAGCAACGGCACACACTGCGCGAGCCACAACCGATATTCTGAAGTCGGCGTTCCCGGGTTGTGGCGATTTGCACTGGCCCGCAAGATCGCACTATTTAACTGTTGCAGACTTTTTTTTGTGGGGTTCTTTAAAGTCCCGTGTTTACGTGAACAAGCCCAAGACCCTAGAAGCACTCAAGGTCAACATTAGACACGAGTGCGAGAATCTGTCGCAGTTTTCGTCGAAGTTCTCGTCGAAGTGGTGGAAAATGTCATAAAACGATCCCGTATGGCAATCAATTGTGACGGCACCCATTTGTCCGATATCATCTTCCCGGCTTGACTAATATAATTCTTAAGGTTTATGTAGACATAATCAAAAACCTTATCAAAGTTTTTTATTTAGCAAAAAAAAAATGAGAGCCAAACAACATCGGGTGAATTCTTTTGGCCCACCTTGCTCTATGTTTATAGATTGCCTCTCTAGAAAGATAAATCCCACATTCTACCTATTATTTCACAGTAAAATTAAAAAAAAAACTGTATAAAAGTACCAGCATTCAATATTAATAAAGACCCGATTGTTTTGTCAAAAAAGGTGAATGGATACAATTTATAATGTTCGTAATTAGAAGTGATAAAGCTTTCAAAACAAAATGACGCAAATCATTTGCCTACTGCGTCGCTACATCATATTAGCCCACTGGGTAAAAACACACATGTGGCCAAAATCGCACTTTTATCTCTCATAAATCAGAAAAAACATTGCGCCTGTATTGACAATAGATAAAGTGTATATAAATTTATTTGTATCGACAAAAAATCGATTTCTTACAAAGAACTGATAAAATAATTAAATTGAATAAGCATTTCCGAATAAAAGGAACTATTTCGAGTAGATACTAGTGGTTGAAATAAAAGCAACCCTACAAAATGAAAGTAGCTTTGTAAGAAAGGTCTTCAACTTGTTATCAATCTCTTTTAAGCTAATTTTATGATGTCAAATATGTTCTTTGTAAATTTTCAAAGAACATATTTGCAAGTTCAAGTTAAACTTATTTACTTTAAGAGGTCTTAGGAAAGTTTCTTTGTCATTGGAAAATTTGAATTTCTGTCGTCGATAGCACCTAAACCTCCTCAAATATGCATAGAAAAGAGATAAGGGGTTGAAAAGTTGGTAAAAGACTGTTTTCCATCTGTTTGGAAAAAAAAAAACGTTTTCTTAACCAAAGAAAGGGAAGACAAGCAAAAAACCTGAAGGGTCAAATGTGTCTATACCTATGTTTTAAATAATTTATGTGTCGAGTACGGTGTGAGGGTTGTCCTAAACTGTAAAGAAGGGTGTATTTGGAGGGTGTTTTTCATTTATGAAAGTGTACTTTCATCTACAAAGTAACTAGATGATAAACCGTGTTAATTTCAGATACATATGTACAAGCATATCAAACGTCTTGAATTGTATAAACATTTGGTTTGAGTAGTAGAAATATAATTTTTTTTCCGTGGCCTGGTGGAAATCTCAAGAGAAACGATGAGCACGTGCACATAACGTGCTAACTAAAACCACCACCCTTTTTGTAATTGTATTGCAACTAAGTATGCGAGTAATGAATGTTTGGCAGGTAATATTCCTGTAAGAATTCCTGCTTTTTCCGCAATTTAAAGCGCGGTTTGTTATTATCGAGCTAAATCTAAGGGCTAAGTTCTTTGAAGACGCCGCAATAAATTTCTTTCGTCAAGAATATGGAGGACCGTTGTGTTAACGTGTCCCAATAAACTTTTTTTATGTGTGCAAATTTTTTCGTTTCATTTTTAACCGCGGGAATACCCAGATCTCTGCGTAGATCTTCATTATATACCACGGCGCATTGACAAATTATCTTAACATTTTGTTTTCAAAAGTTTGTAAAATATTTAGATTCGTTTCACCGGTATGTATACCATACTGGTTGTATACCATATGTCCAGACCGGTTTTAGCATTTGCCTTTATAACAGCAGCTTGTTATCAAAGTTAAGCTTCGAATATTTTCCGAGTAACCAGTAGAGTTCTCTGTATTTATTTTTAAGTTCTTCGCATTTGTTTTTTACATGCGACTTCCATTTTAATTTTGCATCGAGTGTCATTCCGAGATATTTCGCTTCATTTGCTAAATGGATTCGAACCGTATTGAGAAATGTTGGCAAATTGTTTGTCCGCTAATATTAAAAATCCCCATGAATCGATTTGCTCTCGTTAAGTGCAATCCGCCAGGATTTTGTCCATTTAGTAACCTCGTTAAGAGCGTTTTTCAATTTCATATTTCTTTTCTTTATTGTTGTGCCAACTGCTATAGCTGTATCGTCAGCAAACGTGACAATTATTGTATCTGTTTGTGGGATATCACGTGTAAATAGGAACTACAAGAGTGGGGTGGGGCTTCCTTGGGGTACTCCTGCCAATATTTCTTTCAATTCCGAACATTCGTTTCCAAGTTTCACACGGAAGAGTCTATGCTCAAGATACGACACGAGGATTTTATATAATTTTTAAGGCAGAACTTGTCTTAGCTTGCATTGAAGGCCTCTATGCCGAAATTTGTCAAAAGCTTGCGACACGTCAAGAAACACGGCTTTTCTTCGAAAACTTTCTCAATCAGTAATTCGATGAACTTGGTCCACAGTCGAATGTTTACTTCTAAACCCAAATTGATGGGCAGGTAAAAGGCGTTTCTGATCAATAATTCGGTGTAAGCGACTGAGTAAAAGGCGTTTCTGGTCAATAGCGGGGTGTAAGCGACCAAGTAATATCCATTCAAAAACTTTTGAAATTATTGGTAGAAGTGAAATAGGTCTGTGAGATTTTATTACATTCGGTGATTTTCCTGGTTTGAGAACCATAATCACTTCTGCGACTTTCCACTGTCTTGGTATGTATTCTAATCTAATTGCTGCATTTACAATGTAGAGGAGTTAAGGTAATGCTTTTACGGGCAACATTTTAAGAAGTTCCCCTGTAATTTGGTCATGACCCGGAGCTTTTTTAGGCTTTAATTTCTGCATTTCCCGTTTATGCTCGGCAATACTTGCATATCTAACTAAAGGGTGATCCATTTCGAGGTTCCCTACTTTTTTAAAGAAAAAAACACAGAAAATTCAAATTTAATGGAGAATGTTTATTATCATTTGAAAGAACATTCTTTGGCATTTATTTTTTGAAGATTATGACTATCAAATGTTGGCCTTTGCTACGTCGCAGATGGTCCATCCGTTGAGTCCAATTTTCGATCACTCGTTCGAGCATTTCGACTGGTAACTGGCGAATGACACGCGTGATGTTTTCCTCCAAGCCCTGAATCGAAGCGGGTTTGTCGGCATAAGCTTTTGACTTTACATATCCCCACAGGAAAAAGTCTAACGGTGTGATCTTGGTGGCCAATCGACCGTCCGGTGATGGTGTTGCGAATAGTACGCTCAGTAGGCCGATTATGTTGACCATAAGTTGAGCGAAGTGCACGAAACACATTCCTCACAGAACGTGAATTTTCATAATAAAGTTGAACAATTTGTAAACGTTGTTCACGCGTAAGTCTTTCCATTATGAAATGCCAAACAAAACTAAACAAAAATAACATGACAGCATGACACGACTCACACGTGATCTGTCAAAACAGGCTATTGAAAAAAGTATCTCTACTTGGATCACCCGTTACAATTCATTGATAACTGCTCTGTAGCGATCCATTGACAATAACTCGCCATTCTTCCGCATTTCAAAAGAAATACAGTCCGATAATGCCGCCTACCTAGAAACCGCACTAAGCAGTGCACTTTGGGCTTACATTGGTAACTAATGGATATCCTCTAGATATTTATTAGCCAAAATGCTCTAATTTTGCTTATTTATGCAACCGTTTATCCAAAAATGTGCTTCCTCACAGACCGAAATTAAAACGTAAGCCAAAGTCCGTCAGCTTTAATTCTTGACAAAGCTATACTTTATAAGCTTTTAAGCCAAGATCAAGCTTCCAAATACGCCACGACTTTTCATAGGTGATGCCCAAACCTTAACACCGCGTGCTGACGAATTGATTCATCACGGTCTTCACGAATTCTCTCTGCCACTGCAGCAACATTTTCATTATTACGGGCTCTACGCAATATGGATGTTGGATGAATGTCCAAAAGTGTGAAATTGATACTGAAATTGGTGACGGTTTTATATCAACTCGTTCAGTTGGACGACTATGACGACTTTGACGACTAAAATGTGATAGAAAAACTCTATAGCAATTTTTAACTGAGGACTGATTTTGAAAATAAGTTTCTCTAATTATTAAGAGTTCTTCCCGCGTAAGTCTATCCATAATGAAATTAAAATGCAAAATGAACACAATCGTCACATTAACATGCCAGTTGACAAGTATTAACTTTATTAACAAACAACGCTATACTAATCTGTTTGAATAGTATACAGTTGTATGCTCCTCAACAGCAAGTCACTTAGGCAAATCAAATGAAAATAAACTCGAACAGATCACTTAAAAATTATTTACGGCATTATCACCACCAACAGCATTAAGACTAATAAAATACAACAAATAAAGAAAAAAAAATGTATATATCCGTACTCTTCAAACGGAAAATATACAAAAACTTAATTATAAGAAAAGATAATCTATACTACAATAAAGACAGTATTTCGAAACATCATGTTTTTCTTAAGAATACAAAAAAAAACATTTTTCAAAACCACGAGAAATATGGAACACACTGAACTTGGACAAGCACATTAGTTATATTTAATTTTTGTTCGTAAATTCTTTAAAAAAAATACCAATGTAATCAAATAATAAATTTAACTAAAAATTGGTTCTATAGCTATATATTCCAAAAAAAACGAGTTGTGGGTGCACAGCTTGGGCGTACGTAACTTTGTCTTCCACTTCCAGGCCAAGATCAAATACCAAGCATGCGAGAACCTGACGATTTTCCTAGTTTAGTTAAATTATAGAAATCCCTTACATTTACTTTGATTATGTATTGAGGTTATGAGGAGCTATAATTATAAGCATTGAAGGAAATTGGATTTCATGTGAATTATTATAGTTTTCCGTTATCGGCCAAAACTGAAAAGTTTATTGAGATCTATTCGAGCTCAAAATAAAAATGTTGAATTGTTACAAATAGTACTAGTAACATAGAAATTTAAATTTTATTTCATACATTTTATTCAATTTCCCCAGATAGTTTTCGAGAAATTGACAATTTTCCTTATATGGCCTATGAAAAATTTTGGTTTGCAGTTATTTTGGAACTATTATTATCTTAATAGTTTACGTTAATTTTAATCAAAAATTTTTAAAGAGTTTTCGAGTAAATTTACGTTAAGTGTAATTTTAATATGGGAGGTATCGGCAATAAGAGAAAAAAAAGGCCTGGAATTGTGACAAAAAAATAGTGGAATTACAAAAAAAAATACACTTTTATCGTTTTCAAAAAAACAATATTTTCCTCTTTGTGGGAGAAAGTTAATAATCTGTTAATGCTTTTAGTCAGATTTTCAAATCATAAGTATACATGGGAAGAAAAAAATGACAACACATATATATGTACAGTACATATATATATATATATAAGACCTCTTTAAATTGTAACATTTCATTTTATTTCTTTGATTTCGTCTCTTTGTTGCGAACTTTTATACACGTGACCTAATAACTTCATTCCATTAAATCATTAATCCAGAATATGCCTACACAAAAATAAACCGTGTGTGTTGGTGATATCTTCAGACAGGCTACGCAAATATATTTATAGAATCATACGTTGCTCAAAGAGATAAATAACAAACTATACAATAAGAAATAAAAAAAAATTTAACGCAAATTATTGAGAAACGAGTGGTGGGTGAACGACAGGGTCGCACGCAACTTTCATACCAACCATGTGAATTTCGCGATTTCCTTAGTTTGGTCAAAATACACATTAAAATTAAGATTAGTTGTTAAAAATATATAAACTGGAACGTGGAACTTTGATTAAAGAAAGTTTATTACGGAATTTGGAGGAATCCGTATCCATGTGAATTATAGACTGAGAGATAGATTTCTTTATTTCGTATTAACATATCTTTTAACATAATTTAGTAATCACACAGCAAACGGTACAGATGGTACATTTATATCTTTCTTCTGAAAAATGTATACATACATTAAATATTTACATTTATGAACATAGGTTTTGAAAGAAAATACGATGGAAAAGCTTGAATATATGTAAAAGAAAAAACGAAAAAGTAAATAAATACATAAAAAAAGATAAAAAATAAATAAGTTCATAAACAAATAAATAAATAAATAAACAAACAAATATATAAATGACTGAACAAACAAATAAACAAATAAATGTACATATACAGTGGTGGAAAACTAATTAGAAACACAAATTTGCTTTTCCTGAAGTTGGTCACATAAATCAAAAGAAACAAAATAATAATAGAATTTTTATTACCGATTAGCACAGTAATATATATCAATTCATATTAAAGAAAAAAAAAGTAAAAATTATGCTGTAACAAGAAAAGTATTTCACAAAAAAAAAAGTTTAGTCTAATTTTATGTGGAATTATAATTAGAAACATAAAATCAAAAGCCAAAAACAATTCAAAATAAAAGAAAAGAAATTAAATTTTACACTTCAAATATTTTTTTTTAAAGATAAAACTAATATTTTGTCGGGTATCCCTTATTAGCAATAACAGCTAGACAGCGTCTTGGTAGGCTAGCTACCAAATCTTGACATCGCTTAAGAGGGATATTCTTCCAAACATGTTCGATGCTCTTGAACAATTCTGTTGAATTTTTTGAGGGTCTTGAGCCCAAACTTCTCTCAACATCAGCCCACAAGTTCTCAATGGGATTTAGGTCAGGACTTTGCGCTGGCCAGCTCAAAACGCTTATTTTTTCCTCCTCAAACAGCACTTCACTAGGTGTGAAGTGTGTTTGGGATCGTTGTCGTGTTGAAAAATAAATGAAACTGGCATATGGTTAAAAGCGTATGGCTCCATATAGTTTTTCAATATATCTCTGTACATATGCTGATCCATTCGGCCATCGATGCGCACAATAGGACCAACACTGTACTAGGAAAAGGCTCCCCAAACCATGACGTTTCCACCACCATGCTTGATCGTTTTGATGGTGTACTTGGGATCGAGTTCTTTGTTAACTGGTCGCCTTACATATTTTTTGCCATCCGATCCAAACATGTTGAATTTGGATTCATCGCAGAAATTTTTTTTCCAAAAAGCCAAGGGTTTTTGTGCATGCTCCCTTGCAAATTCCAACCGACGTTTTATATTTTCTTGTGATACATGCGGCTTTTTGCGTGCAATGCACCCTCGCAGACCTATTTCTAGCAATCTATTCCTGATGGTCCTATGTGTAATTGTTGAGCTTAATTGAGACGACACAGCTGAGTGAATATCCTTGCTGGTGCAAAAAGGATTCGCCTTACTCAGTCGACAAATAAGCCTGTCCTCTTTGGCAGTTGTTTTTCTCAGCCGTTGCTTTCTTTTCGGGTTCTCTGTACTGCCTGTGTCCGTATACACTTTAATTGCACCATACACCATCTTTTTGGAGCACAGCAGATCCTTGGCGATAGTATCCATAGAAGCCTTTTCCTGGCAATACTTGTGAATGATTAGCTTCCTTAACTCTGGTGTGTAACTCTTTTTTTTCCCCATTTTGTTAAACTAGATAATTAAGCTAAGATATTTTAACAGAAAAAATATGCAGCTTTCAATATTTACCGTTCAACAATACCACTTCTTTAATATTTTCTCACTGTTTCTAATTAATTTTCCAGATAATTTTAGCTTAGCTTTCAACGACACCAGTTTGTTTTGTGAACTATTCTGTTGTGAACACATTTCAGTGACCGATATAAGACAAAAAAGAGCGCAACGATGGCTGCAAGAAAACGGTAGTTTACCGGTGCTGATATCTTGGGTGTAAAGTGTGTAAACAAAGATTAGAAAAAAAATATGTTAATTATTTTCATTGTTTCTAATTAGTTTTCCACCACGGTATATACACATCTATCAAAGAAGAAAGAAAGAAACAAATAAGTGAAAATAACAGTTTAAATAGCTTAAGTTGCTATTTGTAGCAAATAGCGATTTTCAGCAAAAGTGCAGGAATTGATAAACTTATTTGTTTGTTTTAATATTTTCAAAAATATCAGTTAAACACCCGCTTTTTTTGTGAAGGTGGAAAGTGTCCCACGCTAGGTTCAACATAAGTTTAAGAACTTTGTTTTGAGCTACATGCAGTTTTTTCAGGTGACATATTGCGGATTGTCCCCATACTGGACAGCCATTAAGGAGTATTGCTTGAAAAATAACTTTCATTATAATTATTTTATTTGCTACAGATAATGAAGATTTTCTGTTTATGAATGGGTAAAGCATTTTCGTGCGATTTTAACTTTATTAACAGTCTGTCTGATATGTTTCTGAAATGTCAGTTTGCTGTCAAGGTAAATACCTAGGTAATTATCTAAATTTTTAAACTCCAGATTAACTTCATTTACCCGTAAGTTAGAAGAAGAAAGAAGACAACGTTCTCTTTTTCGAGTAAAAAGATTGCTTGCAATTTATCTTCATTTAGCTTAATTTTCCATTTAGAGAAGTACTCTTGCAAGATTTACATCGCATTTTTAAGATTGTTCTCAATATTAAGAGCAAGCTCATGAGATGAAAATGCAGCCGTATCATCAGCAAAAATAGCTGCTTCGCACCCCGGTAACTCAGCAAAATCGGACGTGTACAGGCTGTAAAGTATAGGTCCCAAGACTGAGCCCTGAGGTACGCCTGATTTATATTGTATTAAATTTGACACACCACTGGTGACATGCACTTCAAAACATCGATCAGACAGAAAACTTAGAACTATATTGTACAGTTAACTTGGGAAATTGAGGTTGGTCATTGTGAAGATCAGTCCATTATGCCAACCTGAGTCGAAAGCCTTTTCTATATCGACTGATATCATGCCAGTTGACTTTCCTACTAACCGATTACGTCTTACATGATTGCAGATCCTCATTACTTGATGGGATGTGCTATGAAATGAATGACTGAATTATAATGATTTTACTTTTTTGACCAAAGCTAAACGAATGCGTTAAGGACTGTTTGGGCTAAAACAAATAATGCGGAACTGCTACAAATAATACTAATAAAACAAATAATACTAACAAGTAATAATACTAAAAGCACATGCTGCGTTACGGCTGCGAAAGGTTGCCCACAGGGAGGTGTTTTATCTGCCCCCTCCATTATATTAACTGAGCTGCTAAACATACTCAGCAATGGTGGTTTCTATGTCCAAGGATACGGCGATGACATTGCGATCATAATCAGAGGTGAATTCGAAAAAAACAATCTTAGAACTCCTACAGAGGGCACTAAACCCCGTTGCTGAATGATGCAAAAAAGTTGGTCTAAATGGCAACCCCCAAAATAATACCATAATTGCATTCACGAAAAGATAGAATCGGGATAAGTTACAAAATTCCACTCTGCTTGGTGAAACAATAGAGTTCTTAGAAGAAGTCAAATACATACATGGGACTAACTCTGGATGAAGAGTTCACTTGGAACTACCTCACAAAAACTAAAGACAAAGCCAGGATCTCTAGGTGGAACAGCAGAAGTCTAATTGGTAAAAAGTGGGATATAAACCCCAATATCATGCTATGGCTCTACACTACACAGCCATAACCTGACCAATTGTCCCATATGTAGCTCCCAAAATGAAACAAAATTCAACACAAGACAAGCTCAACAAACTTCAAAGACTATCTTGTGTAGGCACTACGAGCGCAATGAGGACAACTCCCCTTGCAGCGCTGGAAGTTATCCTAAAACTTCTACCTATGCATCTTCAGATTTCATGCTCATATCTGATAATGCCATTAACTCCAAGCTAATCCATCGTAAAATTGTTATGGAACTGAACAAAGATGAAATACTTGGAATCATCATGAAAGATAACTGTCTACCCAAATACAACATCAGCCAAAACTTCAATGTAGGTAACACTCCCAAATCGTCAGAATTGGGAACAGAATAAACCAACATTTGCCAACGATTCTCATGTATGGTACACTGATGGATCAAAAACAAATGAAGGAGTTGGAGCTTACGGTAGTAAAACAAAACCTTCACCTACAAAGGCATGGAGAAATATAATTCCGTATTTCAAGCAAAAATCTTTGCTATAGAAATATGTCTCAGTGAAAGTCTAAGTAAATCCATTACAAACAAGGACATATATATTTTCTATGACAGCAAAGCAGCACTCCAAGCAAAGATACGACATGGCATATGAATGCCTACAACTACTCACATCGCTAGCCAGCACAAACAGAGTACACCTGGGTGCCAGGACACAGTGGGCACGTAGGCAACGAAATAGTTGGAAAAGGATTGGCATCAACTTTCATGATGTCAAGACAATTCTGTGGACTACCCATCAGCACTGCTGAATTCCATATTAAAACATGGTTGAAAAACAGGGCCAATCATTCCTGGACTAATACAACAAGCCAATTTATTCATGACAAACACTTCCCGCACCAGAAAGAAGCAATTTCTAGATCTAACTAGGAGTCAGATTCAAACTATCACAGGGTTGGACATTGTCAAGTCAAAAAACACCTCAATACTATGGGAATAACTCAAGACAACACTTACAGCCTACTACCGAAGTACGATGTTAAAATCGTGCTGGGAGATTTTAACGCAAAGGTAGGCAGAGAAGACATCTTTAGCAGTATTGTCGGAAAACATAGCCTTCACGACAACACGTCTGGTAACGGACTTAGGCTAATTGACTTCGCTTCGGAACGAAATGCCACTATAGCCAGCACATGGTATACTCACCTCGATATCCATAAGGGGACATGGCGGTCTCCAGATCAACGAACGGTCAACCAAATTGATCACTTAGCGATAGACAAGCGCCACGCATCCAGTATTTTGGATGTCCGAACATTCCGAGGAGCTAACATCGAATCGGACCACTACCATGTTGCAGCCAAGGTAAGAATGCGGATATCCACTACGCCACAACAATCCAGAAATACTGCGAAAAAATGTAAGGTCGAAAGACTGAAATCGCAAGAGACCGCCAAGCCCTACGCGCATCGAGTATCCCCAAACCTCTCGATTAACACCATACCACCAGCATCGAATGCCGAAGGACAATGGCAACGATGCCAACAAGCCATTAGATCAGCCGCAACTGATGTGCTAGGTTTCTAGCGCCCAACAGCAAGAAACCCCTGGTTTGATGAGGAATGCCGACAGATGCTCGCAGCCAAGAACGAGGCCTACAAGGTTGAGCTGCAGGTGAAGACGAGAGCTGCCGTTGAGCTCTGTTGGCAGAGAAGAAGGGAAGAACACCGGCTTTTTAGAAAGAAGAAAAAAGAGCAAGAAAAGCACGCGATCGATGATATAGAGAGGTGCCACTCCAGGAACGATGTTCGCAAGTTTTACCAAAGTGAAAAACGTCAAAGCCAAGGATACAAGGCTCGATGGGAATCCTGTCGAGATGAACAAGGAAATATCGATGTTGAGATACAGTCGATGCTGAGGATATGGAAGAACTACTTCTGCAGACTGTTAAACGGCGATGACGACCAACATTCCGCTGTCAGGCAGAACGAACCATTCAATATTGGCAACAACAGCGAAAACTGCCAACCACCCGACCTAAGATCTTGGAAAAAACCCAAAAAGTCCAAATCAATACCCACCACCTATTCATCGATTTCAAAGCCGCATACGACAGCTTTTTATAGAGGCGAACTATACAGAGCCATGTCTAGATTTGGTATACCGCCCAAACTCGTCCTTTTGTGTAGGACGACGATGGAGAATTCTCGCTGCTCATCAGGGTCGGAAACGACCTCCCCGACACATTCGATACCAAAAAAGGATTTAAGCAAGGCGATGCGCTGTCATGTGACTTCTTCAATCTGATCCTTGAAAGGATTTTGCAAAACTCGCGAGCTAACACCAGAGGCACAATTTTCCAAAAATCTGTACAACTACTAGCATTCGCCGACGATATTGACATCATTGGTAGGACCCAACGTGATGTCATATCCACGTTTGCTAGTATAGAGAAGGAAGCGGCAAAAATGGGTTTAGAAGTAAATGAGGGCAAGACGAAGTATTTGCTGTCAACACAAAAGGACACACAACATCGACGAATTGGATCTGTCCAATCACCATTGACAGATATAACTTTGAGGTAGTACGGGACTTTATCTATCTCGGTTCCGCTATTAACTCTGACAACAACATCTCGTCAGAAATTAAACGAAGAATTACTCTTGCCAACCGCTGTTTCTTCAAGCTAAGAAGGTAATTTAGAAGTAAACCTTCGAGTGAGGACTCGAACGACTAAGGAGATCCTATATAAGAACCTGATCATCCCAGTCCTGCTCTACGGCGCTGAAGCATGGACCGTCTCAAAAGCGGATGAAGAAATCCTTGGTCGATTTGAGAGGAAAATTCTTCGAAAAATCTTCGCTCCCGTTTGCGTTGATGGGCTATGGAGATGAAGATTCAATCAGTAACTATACGAGCTGTACAGCGACATGCCCCTGGTCAAAAAACTCCGCATTGGACGTTTAAGATGGCTAGGACATGCAGAACGAATGGACACCAATACTCCGTCTCGCAGAGTATTCGATTCCCAGCCAGACGTCGGACGCAGTAGATGAAGACCTCGTCTTAAGGTGCGCGCACAAGTAAAAACCGACTTCAACCAACTTGGAGTGTGCAACTGGATGCAGATAGCTATGGACCGGGCTAATTGAAGAGGCATGTTGGTTGAGGTCCAGGTTCATTCCGGACTTTAGCGCCACTTAAGTATAAGCAAAACTTACAGAATATGCAACGAGGGCGAAGAATGAGCTGCAGAACTCATCCTGTGTCACTGTAACTGCCTAATTAGATTATGCCAACATCGTCAAGGTCTAGGATTCATCACAATATCCGTAATCATGAGTGAGCTCTAATTGGAGTAAATCACAATAGAAAAAACTGTGGCTGCAGTGATGTGTTAACTTGCTTCCAACTCCCTTACCGAATCCAATCTCATCTAATACCTAGCCCAGATATTAAATTTCATTCAATTTTACCAAATGTAGGACATGTGGTTCCAACAGGACGGCGCTACAAGCCACACAATTTATTGGAAACCAAGTTTGGAGAACGTGTTATCTCACGAAATGGTCCAGTCGCTTGGCCGCCTCGGTCGTGCGATTTGACGCCGTTAGACTATTTCCTGTGGGGCTACGTCAAGTCTATGGTCTATGCCAACAAGCCAGCGACGATTGAAGAACTTCGTACGAATATCGAACGTAAAATTGCAGCAGTATCGGCCGATTTATGCTTGAAAACCGTCGAAAACTGGGTTCAGTGTCTGGACTTCTGCAAGCGTGCCCGTGGTTGCCATGCAAAAGAAATCGAGTTCCATACATAATGACATCGAACGTACTTTCACAGGAATAAAGAATTTCATTGATATCCAAAACCGTTTTTGTTTTATATAAAAAATGCGCTCTTATTGAAAACCCCTAGTCGAAACGGTTAGGTCCATTTTCGAGAAAATGCACGGTATGGTTAGTTTAATTTGAGACGTATTGTAAATAAAATGGCTAAAAGTAATAAAATGGCCTAGAATTATGACCAAAAACACACGTTTAGAACCGCGCAGAGACAATACATTTTTGGGTTCTTCTATCAACCTAATGTAAGAATCAATAAAAATCTCGAGGTCGAACATTCTCACGAAAACCACGTATTTCACTTTGAAGAAAGTTAAAAAAAAAATACAGAAAATATATAAAAGCCATAAATCAGTTTTTGTATTTGTTTGAATAAAGTAAACCACAATAAATCAATACATTGACATCTAAACACGTTGAATTCGCATGTGTGTTTTCTTATGGAGGCATTAAGCTTGTTAACAGTCGTTTCTAGCTTTCATTGCGTATGGTTATATGGTTAATGTACAATAAAAATCATTTAATTTAAATTTAACGAGTATATATTTTCTTTGGATATTTTTTCACGGCCGTCGCGCCGCCATACTGTTACTCGTTTCTCAAAATGTGAAATTCAGTTTTCGCGTGTATCTATAGGTATAATGGTTACAATGATGTTTCTTAGCTTTAGAAATTGAAAAAAAAAAAAAATTTGTTTGGACACGCAGTTTGGCTTATTGAATACATTTTTAATTACCTCGCACTGAAAGAGGAAGTTGCGTACGGGCCAGTCGTGCACTCATTTTGGTAGTATTGGACCCTAAACTCAGCGAAAATTGAATTTGAATGTATTTTTGAACAGTGTGATAGAACGATCCGATTAAAACAGAACATTAAATTATTAGATATTATACTTCATTGTATTACTTATACATATAAGAAGGCTTCAATTCGCGGTGTCAGAAGTTTAATACTCTGTCCCATACTATCGTTAACATAAATATCCCCAAAAAATTGTTTTTTTTTTTTTAAATTCATTTTTATTTTATTTTTTCTTAAAACTAACTTATATGCTAGACAAAAATTCATGAAAAAACTAGCTTACTTATCAACTACTTAACTTACTCACTTGCCCTATGCGGGCGCCCTAAATTAATTAATCCCTAATTGATTTTTCGCGAAAACGGGACGCAAGTCCCGAATAAAATTAAGCAATAAAAAGTATTATATTTTATAAATATTTATATATTTTTAGTCGTGATAAGTAAATCAAATAAAAAAAATTCCATACAAATTTGCAAACTGTCGAAACTTGGTCATTTACAAATAAATGAAACGTCTGTTTTTTACTCTTCGTCTAACAGAATGTCACAGAATTTAAAGAAATTGCCGTGTTTTGGTAATACTGTACTCGGTTTTTGGTTATATGCCTTTAGAATGCTTGTTTTTCGCATACAATTCTCATAAACAGAGAACTATTTTGATAGATCCTGACAATATACAATAAATATGTAATTAGTATCATAAATGCATTCATATGGATTAAATATATTGGTAATTCGCACCTTGGATAGCCATTGCTTTTTGAAGTATTTGACAGTTTTCTAAATAAGAGTACTTAGAACGAGCATTTTGCAATAAATCAACTCCTTCTCCAATCAGCGATTGTTTAAGGAGCGGAAGAACAAAAAACTTAGTAAACATATGAGAACATCCAATGTGTCGATCGTTTATACCCTATCCCATCCCATCCTTTAAATTTATATTCATTCAATTTGGGTTTTATGGCAAAGAAATATTAAAATTGAAATTGTCGCAACATATTGTTCAGACAGTTTATAAAAAAAAGTTTTCTCCTGCATATGGTATGGCGTAGGGTATATAAACGGTGTTTGTATGAAAACGTCTCCAAACAGTGGGCGTGGGTAAAAATGATATATGGAAGATACAGTGCGGTTCACATGGTTAGCCGCACCATTTTTCTCTCAATAAATTGCAGTTTTTCTGTTTGTTTTTTTCATGAACTACCAAAACAATGCATTTGATTGCGAATGCGTCAAACAATGTTCAATAATTTTTTCTTTAAACGTTATAATTATTTTATTAATAACCGCAACTCTCAAATCAAGACTACATGCAATAAACACAACAAAAAAAAACCTATAGGTGTATAACCCTATGGCTCGACCGACTGGTATAGTGGTTGCTACAAAAGTGATTTTTATTGATTCTGTTTAAGCAGCAGTAGGCTATATAACGCTTACTAAAACCCAGTATTTGAGCAACGGTTCCAGCAAGCGAGTTGGATACTGCAATGTTTGTAACGTTAAAGAAGCAAAAAAAACAATCATTACAGAGAAAAAAAAAATAGTAGACAAAGGCATATAGGGAATATGGTCGAACATAGGGTGATTAACAAAATGTTTGGTAACATATTATAAAATAATAACAAAGTTAGAACAAAATTTCAATATTTTCAAAAAACATAGTAGAAGCTGCGTTCCTCAACATGACGCCCCCGCTGAAGGAATTTCAGGAACATGGCAAAAGCGCTAACTTGGAGATTGGTCGCTTCAGTGTTCCGCCTTTGGTGCGCAGTTTTACCACTCGTACAAATCCATCTTGGCCTGGATAAACATCCGTTATTCTTCCTAAATGCCATTGGGAGGGGGAAAGATTTGGTTCCTTGAGAACTACCATGTCCCCAATTTGAAAATTTCTGTTAGGCTCTCTCCATTTCGGTCGCTGCTGTAACGCTGTCAAGTAGTCAATGTGCCATCTTCGCCAGAAACTTTGCATCATATTTTGCAGCAATTCCCATCTTCCAAGCCGATTTACAGGTGTTTCCAGATAACTTGGTTCGGAAATCGCAGTGTATGGCCTTCCTATAAGAAAATGAGAAGGTGTTAGCGGATCAAGATCTAAATCAGAGGAAGCGCAAAGGGGCCTAGAATTCAGGAGGGCTTCGATTTGGGTTAACAAAGTACACATTTCTTCGAAGGTAAGAATATTGTTGCCAACAACGCGATGAAGATGTTGCTTTACTAATTTAACCCCCGCTTCCCAAAGCCCGCCAAAGTGAGGGCTGTGCGGCGGTATAAATTTCCAATCGATGCTCTCTGCAGTCAACATTTCAGCTACTTTTTTGTGATGCTCCTGGGATTGCACCAACTTGTGCATCTCCGATAACACACGAGCTGCGCCTTGGAAGTTTGTTCCATTATCGGAATACATTATACTGCATTTTCCACGCCTCGCGATGAATCTTTTGAGCGCTGCCAAAAACGCATCCGTCGTTAGATCCGAAACCATTTCTAGATGAAGAGCTTTGGTAGTCATGCAGACGAATAGTGAAATGTATCCCTTTACCAGCTTAGGTCTCCTTCCCTTGGACAACCGTAGAGTTATGGGACCCGCGTAGTCGCATCCTGTGTGTGCAAAGGCAAAAGATGGATTCACGCGTGACGATGGTAAATTGCCCATTAGTTGCGTAGACGTAGCCTTTCGATGGCGGAAACATGTAACGCAATCGTGAACTATTTTCCGGATAAGGTTTCTGCTCCCGACAATCCAATACTCCTGACGAATCAGCGCGAAAAGTCCCGAAACACCGATATGCAAAAAGTTTCTGTGAGCATCCAATATAATCAGATGGGTAATACGATGATTTTTTGGTAAGATTGTGGGATGTTTGACATTATAAGGAACATTTGCAGCGTTCGAAATTCTGCCAATAAAATAAAAGGTGAAAGCGAGATCAACTTGGACATTTTTGAGACGCATCGATTGCCCCTCAAAGCAGTTATTCAGCTTGGAACGCGTTTTGAGACCACAAGAGACAAGCTTGTTTAGCATGACGAAGCTCTGCAAGCGAAAGATATGAACATTTTCTATCCTCCTTAGGCAAACGACATGACCTCATGAATCGATAAATATATCCCACAATTCTAACAAGTTTTGTCCAGGAAGAAACTTTTGATGAAAGGTTATCCAGAACATTCTCAACCGGAACAGAAACGTGAACATCCATACCTTTCCTTCTTTCTTCAGGAATCTCTTCAATCATTATATCGTTATTACTTGGCCACTGATCCAACTCCTTAGACAACCAAGACGGACCTTTCCACCACATTTCAAATCCCATTAGATCCTTAGGTGAAAGACCCCTAGAAGCACAATCAGCTGGGTTCTCAGCAGAACATACAAATTTCCAAGAAGAGCGTTGCAGAGATGACAGTATTTCGGATGTACGATTGGCAACGAATGTATTCCATCTTCTGGGAGGGGAGAAAAGCCATGAGAGAACTATTTGTGAGTCACAGAAAGCCAGAATCCGAATTGGTGTTTCATCTAATGCCGACCGGATGAGCTCCAACAAACGACACAAGAGTAGAGCTCCACAAAGTTCGAAGCGAGGAATGGAGAGCTGTTTCACTGGTGCAACCCGAGTTTTGGCTGCTATCAATTGAACCTCAATAATCCCGTCTGCTGAACAACTTCGACTTTAAACGACCGCTGAATATGCCTTTTCTGAAGCGTCCGAGAATCCTATTAACTCCAAGCTCTTAGAATTTAGAGTAAACCATCGAGAAATCCTAAACTTTTCGAAATAGGTCAAATGTTTCCGATACTGCTTCCACTTTTCGGCTACTTCAAAGGGTAATGGGTCATCCCAATCTATTTTCGTTTTTGCGATCCAAAGCTCCTGAAACAGTATTTTTAAAAGAATAGTGGAAGGAGCTAAAAACCCCAAAGGATCGAAAATCTTGGCAACCTCTGAAAGCAGTTTTCGCTTAGTAGGCGATAATTGTTCAGGCATACGAATTCTGTATGTAAATGTGTCACAATGCGGGTTCCAAACCAAACCAAGAACCTTGGTGCACTGTGATGAACTATCCAAATCAAGAGAAATAGCTTCTTTACAGTCAATCTCTTTCAAAATCTCCCAACAGTTTGAGCTCCACTTGCTAAGCTCTAGACCTCCACAGGA
This sequence comes from Rhingia rostrata, assembly GCA_949824845.1. Classification (NCBI taxonomy): domain Eukaryota; kingdom Metazoa; phylum Arthropoda; class Insecta; order Diptera; family Syrphidae; genus Rhingia; species Rhingia rostrata. Next base: position 33,454,902 of record OX463758.1, read on the forward strand.
CAGCATGTCTACTATCTGTTTCTTCAGCTCCAACGTCTCCGATACCGAATCAGCTCCTGTCATTAGATCGTCGACATACATGTCATGCAAAATAGCATGTGACGCTAAAGGAAACTGATGTTTGTAATCCAATGCAATTTGACGAAGGACTTTCATAGACAAATAAGGAGCTGGGGAGGTACCATAGGTCACCGTACACAATCGAAAATGTGAAATTGGGTTATCAGGAGATTCTCTCCACACAATCCGCTGGAAATCTCGATGTTTCGGATGTATCCAAATTTGCCGAAACATTTTGACTATGTCGGCACAAAAAACGAAGCGATGCAAACGAAATCGAATACAAACGTTGATTAAGTTGCGTTGAAGAGGCGTTCCTACATGAAGTACTTCATTAAGGCTACATTTGTTGGTATCTTTATGCGAACCATCAAAAACCACGCGAATTTTGGTAGTGATCACAGCATGATGAGGCAAATAGAAAACACTTCCCGACGTAGGTTCTATTTCGCCATCTGGAATACGTTCCATGTGTCCTAAATCCAAGTATGTTTTCATAAACTTGTGGTACTCCACTCTAAGCGCTTCATCACGCGTAAACCGACGCTCAATAGCAATGGCGAAACGGAAGTTCAACCATACTTCTTGTCCGACGTACGAGTAAAAGTTTTGGCAAAGTTAACATCTACCTCATCATCACCTAAGGCCAAAGAGAATTTACTCGGAACCTCCTCAATTTCCCAGAACGACTTCAAAATCACATCAAGGTCAACACCTGCGTGCAAAGAAACGATAGCTTTTTCTGGCAAACAACCGGTTATAATCCATCCAAAAAGTGTCTCATGCGCAACAACCTTTCCTTCTTCGTCTGAACGATGACCACCGCGTAATATACTCCAAGCCTTGTCAGCACCTAACAGTATATCAATGTGCCCTGGGGTATTAAATCCTTCATCAGCTAGCTGAAGATCTGCAAGAAAAGCGAAATTGCCACAATCGAATGAAAGTGATGGAGTTTGAGAAGTAATTTTGCTCAGAATATAGGCCTCAATTTCAACAATATTTGAATTAATGCGAGACTTCAAGGTTAAAGTCACCGAACCTTGAGTTACACCAGCTTCAACCGAAGAAATCCCGGATATAGGTATCCGAGCATGCGAACGACGAAGTCCAAGCCTTTTTACCAAACCATTGGTCACAAAAGATACTTGCGAACCTGTATCCAAAAGAACGCGTGCGAAGTGAGCCCTTCCAATAGCATCAAGAACTTTAACGACGACTGTAGGTAGTATTCCCGAAGAACGCGATTCATTTTTCATATGGTTGCTTACGACCGGTAATGAAGAAATTTGTGCAGCATTAACTGCATGGGATGTACTAGTTGTACTAGAAGATTGATTTGTGTTATCTACGTGTACTAAGCTATGATGGCGAGCATTACAAGACGAGCAACGCGCCTTAACTCGACATCGCATCGACGAATGCTTAGTACCGAGACAGTTGTAACATAACCGATGATCTCTAGCGAAGTTGCGACGCGAACTAACCGACATTGAAACGAATTCAGAGCACTGCGGTAGATAATGTTCACCCTTGCATTTTGGGCATGTTGCATTCACCACGGCAAGACTTTTAACGTTGAGGGAATGGGAAGCACGAGTGCTCCTTACAACACGTGTAGATTTTGGATCACTCGCTTCTAAAGCACTAGACCTTTCTACTAAAAACTCCAGAAGCTCATCAATGGTAGATTCTTCCGAATGTTTGCTTTCTAACGCCCAAGCCTTTCTAGTTTCCGAGTCAGTTTTATTAATTAACAAATAAATCAGCCAAGGATCCCTACCATTTGTTTTAACCGCTTCTAGACCACGAATTACCTCGTCTGCTTTGTCAACCAGCTTACGCAAGTGTGCGCCATCTCCCGAAACAATGCTTGGCAATTTAAGAAATTGTTCAATAAGGGCATTGATAATATGATGCGGCTTATCATATCGGCGTTGCAATTTTTCCCAAGCGAGCGTATAATTGGAGTCCGAGACATTTATACCATTTAAAAGATTAAAGGCATCATCGCGTAAAACCGATTTCAGATACCGAAATTTTTGAGCACCGGAAAGTTTGCTACTGCTGTCCACCGTTTGCACGAAAACATCACGAAAACCGGGCCATTCACGATAATCACCCGAAAATGGTGTAATATGCATGGGCTGTAACACAACCGAAGAATCTTTGTTACTATTACTGAAGGAACCTGGTTGTCCTAACTTTTGTAAGAGTTTAGTTTGCGAAGCAACCAATTCTCTAAGAGAAGTGTCTTGGGATTCATCGCGAAGTGGAGCCTTTTCTTTTAAACGCTTGCAAAGAACACATTTTGCCGTAATGTACTTCGATTCAACGACCTCAAACTCTGCTTCGGGATCTCCGTATCCCTCTTCACCATGAAAAGCAAAAAGAGCCGATTGACTATCGCAAATGTCTTTCCAGGATTTTTCTAACCTTTCTAGCCGCACTTCCAGTTCTAAAATATCGATGTTGTCGGGAATATTTTGAGTAAAGGTAAAAACCCTAGTAATTGAGCCTTTATAATGACCACGTGCTTGTTTCAATGCTTCCATTTCACAATTCACCGATCACGTAGATTATTCGCGGCTCAAGATTCAACACAAGATGAACAACACCAAAACTCCTGCTCCTTTCACAATATCACCAACTTCCACTAGATATTCTCACTAACAGCTTCAGCAAATCAAGCCCAACCAACAAATCAGCTTCCATAAACAGCAACAGACGAAGCAACAGACCAAGTTTATATTTTTCTTATACTTATCTGTGTAGGAATCCAAAGTCTAGCAACCACCAACCAGTTAACGAATATAGCGCGTTTCAATTATATCTTAGGTTCGAAGGACCAACTTTGATTGCGAATGCGTCAAACAATGTTCAATAATTTTTTCTTTAAACGTTATAAATATTTTATTAATAACCGCAACTCTCAAATCAAGACTACATGCAATAAACACAACAAAAAAAAACCTATAGGTGTATAACCCTATGGCTCGACCGACTGGTATAGTGGTTGCTACAAAAGTGATTTTTATTGATTCTGTTTAAGCAGCAGTAGGCTATATAACGCTTACTAAAACCCAGTATTTGAGCAACGGTTCCAGCAAGCGAGTTGGATACTGCAATGTTTGTAACGTTAAAGAAGCAAAAAAAACAATCATTACAGAGAAAAAAAAAATAGTAGACAAAGGCATATAGGGAATATGGTCGAACATAGGGTGATTAACAAAATGTTTGGTAACATATTATAAAATAATAACAAAGTTAGAACAAAATTTCAATATTTTCAAAAAACATAGTAGAAGCTGCGTTCCTCAACAGCATTTATTGGAAAGATTATTAAATTCTCTTCGAAAAAAAACTAAATTCAAGATTAGTGAAAGACACTTAACGGTTGTTTTGATCTCTTTCTTCCCACTAGTGCAAAAAAAGCTCAAAAAATCGGTTCACTTAGTTAGACGCGCCTGTTAAAAGTTTGAAAAAGAAGAAGTGGATCGATTGCCTTTTTTTTGTTTTTTTATTATTATTTTAATTATTTTGCACAATTTCAATACTTTGTACAACCTCCGCGACTTGAAATGACATCAAAAATGCTACTTTTAAGCGATTCATACAATATTTTTAAATAGTCTAATGAAATCTTAGATCAGGCTTCTTTAACTGCTGCAATAAGCTCCTCACAGCTTTCATACTGCTTGCCTCCTTCAAAAATTTGACGGGTCAGCCATCCCCAAAGTCTTTCAATAATGTTTCTTGGAATGGTTGCGATTCAAAAAGCATTCGTCTTTGCGGATATCATGAAATTAAAAATTATACCCATCAGGACCATCTAGGTTGAACATTTTCTCATCAGAAAACACCACAGTTCTCTAATTTGTTGGTTAAGGTCGGTTTCTACTTGTGCGCGCCACTTTATGCGAGGTCTTCCTCTATTGCGTCCGACGACTGGCTGGGATTCGAACCCTCTGCGAGCCGGAGTAATGGTGTCCTTCGTTTTACATGTCCTAGCTATCTTAAACTTCCAATGCGGAGTTTTTTGACCAGGGGCATATCGCTGTACAGCTCGTATAGTTCTTGGTTGAATCTTCGTTTCCATAGCCCGTCAACGCAAACGGGACCGAAGATTTTTCGAAGAATTTTCCTCTCAAACCGACCAAGGATTTCTTCATCCGCTTTTGAAACGGTTCATGCTTCAGCGACGTAGAGCAGGACTGGGATGATCAGGGTCTTATATAGAATCTCCTGTAGTTGGCGTAGTTTAGAGGGTCTCCTTTAAAATGGATCGGACAAACGATGCTAAGGTTCCATTTCTTCAGGCACACTTTCTTCCGACCAGATTTGGCTTATGAGTTGGTGGATGTTTGAGTGAGTTCATAATTGCAAACAATGTTGTCCAAACCATGCAAAAAGTATTCTTCGAACACATTTATTAACAAAAGTGAGCTCATAGTTTCATATAAAATAAATTCATAAATGACAGTATTGAAAACCATTTTTCAATGACAACTTGAACAAAATATTTTTAATAAGTTTTTGATACACCTCGCTCAACATGTCTGAAAAAAAATGATGTTAACACTGCTTTTAAATCTCGTGGATGGCATAAACTTGGAAAGCTTCCAAAAAAGTGGAAGATATATTTGTTGTCTACTATGAATTGGAGAGTGATTGCAAGACATATTACCAAAAAAACAGAACCTTTTACAAAACTATTTATGAATTCCCCGATGATGTTTTTCGACATCATTTTCGTACGTCCAGGTTAACATTAAAGGTTAAGGTTTCCGTTAATTCCATATTCAATTTTTAAGTTTAAAAATTAATTCTATTAGGTTTTGGAGAACAATCTGTATCCATGGTGGAAAGAAAGTAATTTCGGTCAGCCTAAAACGGGTTTGAGGCTAGCACTATACCTAACCACTGTTCCTTTAGGGAAATCAGTAATTTGTCTAAGATTGCTAAAGGAGCAGCTTTCAAATAGGTATGTGGAAATGACGAAATTACTTTTCAAGTTCAGAAAAAGACATATGAAATGGCCTGATTCAAACAATGGGCAAAAACAAACAATGGAAAAATTCGCAAGCGCATAAGAAATAATGCGTTTCCAAACGTTCTTGGATGTGTAGACGGACATGGAATACTAATTCCTATAATAGCACCCAAAACAGACACCACGAGGTGTTACAATCGTAAGGGTACATTTTCGATTATATGCAGGATGCCCTACATTTTGTACTATTCTTTGCTATTTTTGAAATTTGTGGACAATTAAACATTTGTTGTACGGAAATGAGGGAGAAATTGTCTTTATCTTCGTTAAAAGTTTTTCCCTGAGCACCGACTTCTTCCTTCGCCCATATATACATTCGGCTATAATTACAATCCGAATGGATTCAAGGAATTTCGTATCATCTATTTTTTTTGCTCCTGTGCATTCTTATATAATTAGAAAAAGTTTTATACGCGAAATAAATAGTTATTTCCACATATATGAGTGGAATATTAAACAATTTGCAAAAATGTAACTTACAACGCTCGACAGCGAAAAAAAAAAACACATGCACAATTGACAGCATGCTGACTGTTAATTTTTTTTATGAACACAGGTACTGCCAAGCTCCTGCGATGATAATGCAGTACTTTTGCAATAATGAACGCGAAATTAGGGGGCATGCAGCATTTTTACATTTACATTTTACATTTTACTTGAGGTTTCTTACCAAGTCATCTCCGACAGCTTTATTAAGCTTCAGTTTAGATATTGCTATCCTCACTATACTCAGGTCGGGATGTTGGCAGCTTTCGCTGTCGTTGTCAATAATGAATGGTTCGTTCTGCCTGACAGCGGAATGTTGTTCGTCATCGGCGTTTAACAGTCTGCAGAAGTGGTTATCCTCAGCATCCACTATGTCTCAACTACGATATTTCCTTGTGCATCTCGACAGGATTCTGTCCGAACATTGTATCCTAGGCTTTGACGGTTTACACTTTGGTAAAACTTGCGAATATCGTTCCTGGAGTGGCACCTCTCTATATCCTGGATCGCGCGCTTTTCTTGCTCTTTTTTCTTCTTTCTGAAAAGACGGTGTTCTTCCCTTCTTCTCTGCCTATAGAACTCAACGGCAGCTCTCGTCTTCAGCTGCAGCTTAGCCTTGTAGGCCTCGTTCTTGGCTGCGAGCATCTGTCGCCATTCCTCATCAAACCAGGGGTTTCTTGCTGGTGGGCGCGAGAAACCTAGCTCATCAGTTGCGGCTGATCTAATGGCTTGTTGGCATCGTTGCCATTGTTCTTCGACATTCGATGCTGGTGGTATGGTGTTAATCGAGAGTTTAAGGGATACGCGTTGCGCGAAGGTCTTGGCGGTCTCTTGCGATTGCAGTCTTTCGACATTAAATTTTCTTACAGTATTTCTGAATTGCAGTGGCGTGGTGCATATCCGCATTCTAACCTTGGCTGCAACAAGGTAGTGGTCCGAGTCGATGTTAGCTCCTCGGAGTGTTCGGACATCCAAAATATGGATGCGTGCCTCTTGTCTATCGCTATGTGATCAATTTGGTTGACCTTTCGTTGATCTGGAGACCGCCATGTCCCCTTAAGTATATCGAGGTGAGGAAACCGTGTGCTGGCTATAGTGCCATTTCGTTCCGTAGCGAAGTCAATTAGCCTAAGTACGTTACCAGACGTGTTGTCGTGTAGGCTATGTTTTCCAACAATACTGCTAAAGATGTCTTCCCTTCTTACCTTTGCGTTAAAATCCATAGCACGATTTTAGCATCGTACTTCGGTAGTCGCTCATAGGTTTTGTCAATGAGGTCAACGAAGCAGTCCTTAGCTATATCATATTTTTCCTCCTTTGGGGCATGAGCGCATTTAAGGCTAATGTTGGCGAATTTGGCCTTGATGCGAATCGTTACAATGCGTTCGCTAATGTCTTGGAAACATAAGACTTGTTGCCTAAGTCTGGGACTTATAACAAATCCGCATCCGAATAGCCGCTGTTTCTGCTCACTATAACACGGTCCGTAGTAAATGTCACAGTTTTTCATCCTCTTTTTGCCCAGCCAATCCCATCGTATTTCCTGGATGGCAGTAATGTCTGCTTTGTAGCAGTTTAGGGCTTCCGCTAGTTATTCGCTTGCACCTGCTTAATGTACTCACATTCCACGTGCAGATACGAACGTCGTTGTCCTTTTTTCGTTTAGCCGTGTCGTCAACAATAAAATCAGTCGTTTCCGAGGCTATTGATTGCTTCGTAACATGATTTTTCTATGGTTGGGTAGTTAACCCAAAGCACTACCCCCAACCTGGAGTGCCAGTTTCAATTTATTAGATACCCTTAGGGCACGGGGCCATCAGTATCCACTACGGGATTAAGCGCTGCCGTTGGCCTTTCGGTTCACCCGCCACCATCTCTGTTCAAGGAGCCTGACTAACCCTTGAAATTCCTAGACAACCTGTTGTCCGAATATGTCGAAGCAGCTTGTCTAGGATCGCCCGGGACAGCAGGCCGGATATTCATTCCGTGCCATTCTGACCTGGCTGTTTATAGTGTTGCTGTTTTTCGTCGTATTATCAAGACTCGAACTTATATTTTAGCAAGTCAAATCCGGTTAGATGAGACCCGTACACGATGGTTACCACTTGCAGGTAAAAAATAAGCACTTGGTGTGTAGTCAAATTTACAAAACTGGGCATTGCCAAGTTAACGCCAATCAGAGTCAACCCTCGTTCTACAAAACTCAACCATCAAGCTATGTATCAAAACTAATAACCCCTATGGGATAGGGTATAAAAAGCTAATAGCTTTCTTTATTCCGTCGTATGCTTGGCATAAAGTCTGTTATTCACGACGCCTTACTTGGTATTGCTCGTATGTAGTGGAACCAGAAGCCCCTAATTTCTGCTTATGGGGACGTTTTTCTGAGCACCTTGCAAAGACTTTGCTCGAAGTCAGTGAAAGACGCAAGTTGAAAATCCAGTTAATTTGATTGAATAGATTGAAACACATGCGTATTAAATATCTCCTCTGACTTGCTACTCATAAGCGAGTATAGAAAAGGATACTCCAAAAGTAATTAACGCTAAGATTGAGCAATTTTTAAATTTCTGGTCTACGCAGCTTGACATGTGGAAAAACGCACCAAATTAAAATATTTTAACTGAGCGGAGCAACAAAGTTGCCTGATCGGTGACTGTTCCCAGAAAGAGAGTTCAAATCATTTGTTTCCTTGAAGCGGGCCACCCAGAGTACCGTTAACAAAAAAAAAACTGTTGACTTAGGCGCCAGCCTCACGACTTTACATACTCTGTGAGCGGAGGAACGAAGTATATTAAGTCGTCGTAATTTGCTTAAATATTTATGTCCCCGAGACATAAGTCCTGAATTGAGTTTTCGGGACAAAGGTCCCATTAAGTGGATAATAAGTCCTGAATTGAATTCATGTCCCGAAAATCCATTCATGATTAATGTTCCATTCAAATCCGGTTGGATGGATGAAACAATGATTACCATTTGGAGGTCAACAGGCCTAAGGCTATGGGCACGCACTAAGCGGGATTTGGCAGAGAGGCATAGCGTCAAGAAGTGGAGAGGCAAGTGGCCATTTATTGAGCGGCAATTCTTGAGCGAAATATTGTGAAAATGGCGTTGTCGAGTGTTACTCGCCTCAATGTTTAACAAGAGAATCATTTTAACTTTTATAGGATTGTCTTAAGTTTAAAAAACAAAAGATTTGGTGTTCATCCAGTAAACTAAAAAAGATAATCTTCGACAATATAAAGACCGATTCAGACGATTCCTACGTAGCTATATCAATTTATAAATTTTATTTACAAATAAAAAAGTTCGTACAAAAATTGAAAAACTAAAAAATCTAACTGCTGCAAAACAAAAGCTTGCTCCAACATTAAGTTTATTAAAAACAAATATTAAGTTTGATTGTTTATGGTTCTTTTGCTTTTTAATTGTTTAAAATATGTTGTTTCAGAAATATAAATTTTCATGTTAATTTTTGGCATTACGATTTCTTGCCGCTAAGCACTATACTATAAAATAACAGAACAGAATTAAAAGCAGAGCGACGCTGTTCTACCGTTCTCAGATACAACGCTTGCTGCTCAGCGTGTGCGTGAGCACAACCATACAATTTCATATGATTAAAATTTGTTTGCCACTCTACAGTGCGTGGCCTTAGCCTTTATTGGTTGTTCTACAATACTTAACGATGAGTATCAGTTATTACCAATAGAAAAAAATTATTTCAGGAGTCATAAAAATAAGGATTGCCAAGAAACATGTGCAAGATTTCAAGAACTCTCATCAATAAATTGTAAAAATAGGTTTAATAATCAATTTAGTTTTTTCTCACTCTATATTTCTTTTCTTCCTCAGTTTATCCTCATTTTTATTTAGCATTAAAAATGAGTGCCAGTTTTTTTTCTCACTTGTAGAAAACTTTTCATATTTCTGGGAGCTTACTTTGTGTGGGCAAAATTGCTTAAATGAGGTAACGATTCGCGGTGAAAATGTAATCGCATTAACAGCGACAGGAAAAGAAAAAAAACCTAAGTCGCTTTTGAAGTGAGGTTAAACAGAAATAATTTTGTGCGGAACACATTTGAAGCTTTTATAAGGCGAAGGTTACGATCAAGTGGTGGCCCTGCAATGCAATGAATGCACCCTTGACAAAGAAAAGAAATTACAAGTGGAATCCAAGGAGGTATTGAAGCAATTGCACATATCACGACCAGGGTGAAGCAAGGGGGAGGCACATCGTCATGTTTTGACTAAAATTAAAGTAGTCCTACCTGTATGCTTTGATGGTTCTTAATTGGTTTCATGTTGTCGCTTATAATGCCACCGGCAAAATAAAATGGCGGAGGCCTTTGAAGGTGCAGTGCTTTATATTTCAGGTATTTTGTTTTTATACATGCTGTGACCGAGTTTAAATCATTTAACTCATACAACTGCGTAAGAGAATCTAAATCCAGACAGTTCTGTTTTTTAATCGTTTTATATCGTTCATTAAATTAAGGAATTTAAATCTTTAAACGTTCAGTCCAGACGTTTTTTCGCAGGGAGCTATTTATATCATTTAGAAGCAGACAGATTAGAAGGCATGCTGTGTGTACCTTTTGTCTGCAGTGAATCGTTTTTTTAAATTAAAATCCGAAAACGAAAATGATTGGAGGGTGGTCGCGCTAATCTAATGGAATTTAAAGGCAAAGAGCTTTGTCGTGTTGTGTTTCTACTTGTATATACATTTATTAATACCCTACCCAGGTATAACATAATCTTCAGTGAATTACCGAACTAAATTACTGTACTTGTACTGTTTTAGTCAGTGGTTACAAATAATTTAATTTTGAGATTTCTGTTGCGTTTTACATAACTTAATTCAATTAATTTCTTTATACAAGGTGGCGCAAAAGTAATCCTCCAATCAAAAAATGCTATAAATTTTGCGATTGGCCCCTAATGTCAGTTCTGTTTTGACATTTGTGTAGTAAACACATGCGAAATACACGTTAATAAACAATGTTACGCTAAACTGCTCCAGAACGCAGAATATTGGTGACTATTTTTTTGAGCAATAATCGGTCGGTGACTTTGGCACAACGTGAATTTCGTCGCAGATTTCATAGCCGTCCAACGCCTACTGGTGAAACACTGCGACGTTTAGCCGCTCGCCTCGAAGAGACTGGCACAACACGAGATGCTGCCAGGCGTGGCAGACACCGGAGTAGCCGTTCTGCAGAGAATATTGCTGCTGTAGCCAAAGATGTCATGGAAGCGCCGTCGACATCGACCAGACGACGTGCCACGCAAATGGGTATCAGTCGACGGCCTTTACAGCGAATTTCGGTACAAGATTTGCAGATGTTTCCGTACAAAGTCCAGACGGTGCATCAGCTGTTAGCTGCTGACCGCCAATCGCGTCTAACATACGCTCAAGCCATCCTTTATCACCACCAAGAGGAAGATGATTTTTCATCAAAAATAATCATGAGTGATGAGGCCCATTTCCATCTTAGCGGGTACGTAAATAAGCAAAATTTACGCTTCTGGGGCACTGAAAATCCGCGTGTAGCCCACGAAGAGCCATTACACCCGCTCAAAGTCACTGTATGGTGTGCTGTTTTCGCTGGAGGAGTCATCGAACCTTTTTTCTTCGAAGACGTCGCGGGCAACACGGTTACTGTGAATGGTGAGCACTACAGAGCAATGATCAACGAGTTCTTTTTGCCGCAACTTCATGAATTGGGATTGGAAAACACGTGGTTCCAACAGGACGGTGCAACGGCACACACTGCACGTCCCACAACCGATATGCTGAAGGATGCATTTCCCGGGGGCCTAATCTCCCGTTTTGTCGATTTGCACTGGCCAGCAAGATCGCCTGATTTGACCGCTCCAGACTTCTTTTTGTGGGGCTTTTTGAAGTCGCGGGCTTATGTCAATAAGCCTCAGACTCTTGCAGCTCTTAAAGACAATATCCGTCAAGAATGTGAGGACCTACCGCCGGAAGTTTTGGCCAAAGTGATGGGACAATCAACTGTGGCGGCGGCCATTTACATGACATCATATTCTCGACTTGATGTAAAAAAAATTAAAAGACCATATAAAAATAATCCACAAGAAGAATCAAAGTTTTCATTTTTTTCTAAATTACAGCCAAAAAACATCGGAAGGTTATTTTTGCACCACCTTGTATTATACAAAAGAGTAAGTGATGAAGGGTCATTCATTTCGTGGTTTCAAATTGGTAGCGCTGGCATTTGACACCTGTCAAACTCAGCTATCATTTGAAGTGTCATAATATTTGTTGAATGTTTGCCATTTGCGATAATGGATCGCTGAATAATCGAACAACGCTTTGAAATTACTAAAACTTACTACAAAAATGATGAATCAAACGTAGAGACTTTTCGCAATGGTTATAGTCGTAATAGTCCACAGACTACGCAATCAATTGGTAATATTGTGAAGAAACTTAAAGAAATTAAAAGAGTTTGACGGACTCGGTGGCGCGATGGTTAGTGCGATAAACTGCTGCGCAGAAGGTCTGGCTTCGATTCCCAGCCCAGGCAACATTTAAACGAATTTTCAATGGCCCTCCTCTCATGATGAGCTGACATATCATCCTAGTAAAGGGTGATCCATTTCGAGGTTCCCTACTTTTTTAAAGAAAAAAACACAGACAATTCAAATTTAATGGAGAATGTTTATTATCATTTGAAAGAACATTCTTTGGCATTTATTTTTTGAAGATTTTGAAGATGTTGGCCGTTGCTACGTCGCAGATGGTCCATCCGTTGAGTCCAATTTTCGATCACTCGTTCGAGCATTTCGACTGGTAACTGGCGAATGACACGCGTGATGTTTTCCTCCAAGGCCTGAATCGAAGTGGGTTTGTCGGCATAAGCTTTTGACTTCACATATCCCCACAGGAAAAAGTCTAACGGTTTGATATCACACGATCTTGGTGGCCAATCGACCGGCCCAAAACGTGAAATTATGTGCTCACCGAAATGTTCTCTCAATAAGTCCATTGATTGATGCGATGTGTGGGAAGTGGCGCCTTCTTGCTGAAACCAAATGTCGCCGAGATCACGAGCTTCAATTTCAGGCATCAAATAGTCGGTTATCATGGCACGATAACGGTCGATGATTCCACCGGCCCACAAACCACACCAAACCTTTGTTTTTCTGAATGAAAAAGAGCAACCTGAAGAGATTGAAGAACTGCCACTTCTTCAATCTCTTCAGGTTGCTCTTCGTCCCAAATGCCGCAATTTTGATGGTTTACATACCCATTGAGCCAGAAATGGGCCTCATCGCTAAACAAAATTCGCCTCGAAAACGTCGGATCTTCTTGGAACTTTTCAAGAGCCCATAGAGCGAAGCGATGTCGCTTGGGAAGGTCGAGCGGCTTCAGTTGTTCCACAAGCTGTATTTTGTACGCTTTCAATTTAACATCTTGACGTAAAATGCTCCAAGTCCTTCCATACGTCAGTCCAAGTTGCTGCGAACGGCGCCGAATCGACTCTCTACGGTCTTCGTGTACACTCTCAGCTACGGCCGCTATATTTTCTTCACAGCGTGCTGGACGTGGTCTATTCAGTCGAATATTATCCAATAATGAATGCTGGGTCTCAAAATGGGTGACGGTGTTGCGAATAGTACGCTTAGTAGGCCGATTATGTTGACCATAAGTTGAGCGAGGTGCACGAAACACATTCCTCACAGAACGTGAATTTTCATAATAAAGTTGAACAATTTGTAAACGTTGTTCACGCGTAAGTCTTTCCATTATGAAATGCCAAACAATACTAAACAAAAATAACATGACAGCATGACACGACTCACACGTGATCTGTCAGAAAAGGCAATTGAAAAAAGTATCTCTACTTGGATCACCCATTATTTAATTGTGTTTATCTGGCAATGGTGCATTAGAATGTTCTTTTTCTTATTTATCATATAGCTATGTGCGAAATGTCAAAAAATGGTTGATTTCTATAGAATTTTTTTTCGAATTTTGATCGTTTAATATCTTCTCAATAATTAGTTATTTAAAAAATTGCTAAATTATCAGCATAAAATAGTGAGTGGAATAAAAAACGAAGAATAAATCTGAGCTCATGCTAAAGTAAATTTGTTCCGTTGAAACTATTAACAACGTTCTATCTTCTAAGAAACTTGGATTAATTAAAAAATATCACTATTTCATTAAGAACAAAACGAGAAGTTATCAGATAAAGTACCTATAGTCTGTTGAGTAGTCATGAATTTAAGTCATTCGTTAGTGTTTCCAAACAATAACACGCTGACTTATCCTTACTGTTTCTTAGAAACAATAAAAAAGCATCGCATTCACAATTTTAATGGCAGCTATGCTAAGCCATTTGAACGAATGCAATTTTAAGACGAAGAACTTTATTGAGATTTGCATCTATCTTAATTGCAATAGGTTGCTGTACCTATCTTGCATAATATCTTTATAAAACTATCTGTACATATAATGCAAATGCATACGAGCAAATTAGAACGAGTTCTAGTTTAGGAATCAACTAGGTTATTTCAATTGCTAAACTAATTCGCTTATACGATTTCCGAATAAATAACTAACGACTTTAAATTCAAATTAACCTCCAAATTTTTGATCAGCTTAGGCGTGCTCCTGTGACAAACAGAAAATTAGTTAATGGATACTTTTTCATACACAAAACAGTATTTTTAGAAAATTCATAGTTTTTTCTCCAGATTTGTTTACCTTAAAAAGTTAAAAGGTTATGATGCATGCACTGGGAAGGGTTCCTACTGCTTCCTCCATTGTGGTATTCTTTAAAATCTTCGACTGTCTATCTGATATGTCCCTTTAAATCTCAAGCATCCTTTGCTATTCTGCATGCATTAGAGTAAGAAGGCATATGCATTGAGAATTCTCTATAACTCACCTTTATTTTATCTTCAGATACATTAAACGGCCGGTGGACTTTTAAATTGAATTTGTCAAAAGTTGATGCCAATCCTTTTCTGGCTTGTAACGGGTGTTTCTTTTAGAGGTTGGTTTTTCGAATAGAGATAAAACTGACATTTTGTGGTCAAATCGGTCAACTCTAATGTCATTTATGTTCAGTTCGGTTTGCCATTTCATCATGAACAGGTAGAAAAATGGACAATGCTTGCAAATCGTGCAAATTTATTTCGAAAACAATGGTTAAGTTCGCGAAGTTTGCCGCAAGCTCCATCCATGTTGTGGTTGACACAATCGTCCATCAGAGCAATCAATTCGATTAACCAGGGATCGTTTTCGCACTACGTTTACTCTATGTGATAATACGCATCCGCAGAGACGTCGAACAGTGCGCACCGAATGAACAATTGCCGCTGTAGAGCAAAGTGTTTAAGAGGACCCGAATGAATCGATTCGCCACCGTGCACAGCAAGCTTCGTCCATCATTACGGAAGATTTTGCGCAAGGATCTTGGCTTATGACCACACAAGCTTGTGCAAGAATTAAAGCCGCGAGACCATGCAATGCGTCGTGATTTTAATATATGAGCCGAAAATGAGATTGATCTCGATGTTGATTTTCATCCGTAGGTGGTCATGGCTCAGAGGAATGCGTAGTTGACTGCTAAGCCAAGCGCTGCGGGTTCAAGCCCCAGCTTCGGCAGCATTTGTTTTCTAGGAAAATTGCCAGCCCATCTGAGGCCACCTGTGCGATAACATGAGGCAATATAAATCGATGTCTCCTCCTCTGTGCCACGTAGGTGTATGTTATAATGTCTTTCCTTCTATGTAGCTATCCGTCTCTCTCTGTTGTAATAATGTCTTGATCTGTCCCAGTCGATGGCCTCAGTCGCCAGTGCTGTTATGTGTCTGTAGTTCGTTGCATTCATGTGCGAAGTACTGTGATGTCAATGTCAATGATTTTCATCGCAAAATTTTGTTCAGTGTTGAGGCTCATTTTTGGTTGAATGGCTACGTCAACAAGCAAAATTGCCGCATTTGGAGTGAAAAGAATCCCCCTGAGATCCTTGAGAAGCCATTACATCCACAAAAAAACTGAGTGTTTGGTGTGGTCTATGGGCTGGTGGAGTCATTGGGCCATACTTTTTCCGAAATGATGCTGCAGAGTCAGTTATCGTTAACGGAGACCGGTATAGAGCCATGATAACTGTATATTTTTTTCCCGAATCGGATGGCATTAATTTGGATGAGATGTGGTTCCAATAAGACGGCGCTACATGCCTCACGGCGCACGTCACAATCGATTTATTGAAGAAAACATTCGATGAGCGCATAATTTCGCGGAATGGACCTGTCAATTGGCCACCAAGATCGTGTGATTTGACACCATTGGATTATTTTCTTTGTTGATATGTGAAGTTGCTGGTCTACTCCAGTAAACCAGAAACGCTAGGGGACTAAGAAACCAACATTCGTGCCGTTTATACCGACATATAGCCCCAAATGCTCGAAAAAGTGGTTGAAAATTGGGTCTCTAGACTTTTGTTTATTGGAACTAGCCGCGGTAGCCATTTCTATAAGACAGATTCCTGCTTGAAATACGTTACATTTATCCATGCTTGTGTAGATGGACGATTTTGTTTTAACACCGTATGCTCCAGCTCTAACTCCTTGATTTGTTTTTTATTTTAAATTTTGGTTTATTCTGTTCACAATTCTGACGATTTGGGAATGCTACCTTGAAGTCTTGCCTGAAGTTGTATTTGGGTAGACAGTTATCTTTCATGGTGATTCCAAGTATTTCATCTTTGCTTGAAGTTGTATTTGAGTAGATAGTTATCTGTCATGGTGATTCCAAGTATTTCATCTTTGTTCAGTTCCATAACTATTTCAGGATGGATTAGCTTGGAATTATCGGCATTATCAGATATGAGTATGAAAGCATTTGTCATGGCTTCTTTCTTTATCTGAAGATTTAGAGGTGGAAGGTTTAGGATAACTTCCAGCACTGCAGTGGGAGTTGTATTCATTGCGATCGTAGTGCATACACAAGCTAGTCTATGAAGTTTGTTGAGCTTGTCTTGTATTGACTTTTGTTTAGTTTTTTTTGCCACCATGCGGGAGCTGCATATGTGACAATTGGTGTGGTTATGGCTGTATAGAGCCATAGCAATATTTTGGAGTTAATACCCCAGCTTTTACCAATGAGACATCTGCTGGTCCACAGAGAGATCCTGGCTTTGTCTATGGTTTTTGTGAGGTGAGAGTTCCAAGTGAGCTTTTCATCCAGAGTTAGTTACAGGTATTTGACTTCTTTTGAAAACTCTCTTATTTCACCAAGCAGAGTGGGTTTTGTTTTTAGCTTTTCTCGATTTCGTATTTTTGTGAATGCAATTATGGTATTTTTTTGGGGGCTTGACAGTTAGGCAACTTTTTGGCACCACTCAGCAACAAGGTTTAGTGCCCTCTGTAGGGGTTTTGAGATTGTTTCTTCGAATATTCATCTGATAAGGATAGCAATGTCATCGGCGTATCCTTGGACATAGAAACCATCATTGCTGAGTATGCTAAGCAGCTCATTTACTATGATGTACCATAGTAGTTGGGATAAAACACCTCCCTGGGCAACCCTTCGCAGCCGTAAGTAAGTGATTCTGTCATTGCATAATATAGCATGTGTACTTCTAGTGTGCATGTGCTTTATCCATTTACATGTGGTACGGACTACGCCTGTGTTATTTATGCATCTGTCTATTTGGGCATGTTAGGTATTGTCAAAAGCTACTTCGATGTCAAGGAAGCAGCCCACAGCGATTTCCTTGCCCTGAAGAGCATCTGTGGACTCGTTTGCGTTGATCGGCTATGGAGATGAAGTTTTAATCAAGAACTATACGATCTGAATGGACACCAATACTCCGACTCGCAGTCTTTGATTCCCAGCCTGACGTCGGAGGCGGTATAGGAAGACCTCGCCTTAAGAGGGGCGCACAAGTAGAAACCGACCTCAACCAACCTGGAGTGCGCAACTAGAGGCAGTTAGCTAAGGACCGGGCTAATGCACCATCCTTTATGTGTCTATCAATGATTTTTTCCATTGTTTTATGAAAAAAGGAGGTGAGGCTGATTGTAGGGTAAGATTTGGGAAGGTCGCTTGGTCTATGACCAGCTTTCGGTATAAACTTGACCGTTATCTCTCTCCATCTGTTTTGTATATAACCCCACGCAAAGCTGACTCTGAAGATGTTGATAAGAAACGGGGTTGTTTGTGCGCTGCCTTTTTGGAGAAGTGCTGGGAATATTCCATCTTAACCAGGGGCATTCAAAGGGGCAAATAAGTTGAAGGTCCATTTTATTTTTCTTTCGTGAAAAATTTCCTTTGACTTATCCAATTCCATTCGTGTTGGCCTTTGGCTCTGCTCTCAAGTGAGGCCTCACGTGAATTTGGTGCTCATTGATTTTTTCCCGGCCATTTTGTGGATGACGTCTCAAAACGATAACATGGCTGGACGAAATTTCAAGGCTATTTTTTTTAGTGTGAAATTAAATATTGATCTACTCAATATTGGAGGTTACTTAACGTGATGATTCCGGCAAGGTGGTCATATACCTTGCCGGAATCGCCAAGCCCTATTAACAAATGCAAAGAAAAACTAAATAAATATTCACAAAATGTCGGCTTTGTGGCAATGAAATATACAAAATGTCATTGTCAGAACATATTGTTCAGACAGTTTATCAAAATCTTTTATGGTTCGACAAAAAACAACGTTCTTCGTCTGGTTATGCTGTGAGGTACTGTATACAAATGGTTTTTGTATGGAAACGCATACAAAAAAGTGGGCGTGGGTTAAAATGATATATGGAAGAAATGTTTAAAAATTAACCAAAAAATATTTTTGAATGAAAAACGCTCCCAAAAAGTGGACGTTTTTCTAAAAAAAAGGACGTGCCACTGGGTGGATTTAAAAAAAATGTACACTTGTTCTGCTTCGTCGAATAGAGACTTTTTATACCAAATTTCAAATCTACAGCTCAAAATTTAAGGCCCAAAAATAGGTGACACAGACGGACGGACAGACAGAGATGGCTAGATTGACTCAGCTAGCGATTCTGAGTCGATCCTTGTGATGTGCATTGTTTCTGCTTTTGAATTTTTGTAAGTTGGAAATTTGTAGGCTCTGTGCTGTCTTTATGACTCATTTATGACTCATTAAACTCTTGGAATAATTTCGTAAAGTTTATTTTGATGATCTAACGTTATATACGTCAACACGAACTCCACTGTCCAACTTAAACCTATCTGCGTAGATGGATGCCGATTTTTTGTTTGTGGGTTAAGTTCTGTTCCATTCGTCTTTGCTTGGAAAGTACCACCAATATATTTGACTACAGACCTTAGTTGGGGAGTTACGTAATCAGAAATTATACTGTACACGCCCAAATAAACTTGGAATCCAGACTTTCCTTTTTCTAATCTTCCTAAAGGTTCACAAATGTCATTTTTTCCTGTTCCAGATAGTGTCAAAAAGTTACATTTGAGTGTGTAATGTCGGTTCCGGATGTGTGCTGCATTTGACGGTTTAACTTCAGAAGCATAGTGATATAGTCAACTCGATTACCATCACACATATGTAGGTAGCACGAACATTTAATGCTTTTGGAAAATAAATGCAGTAGTTCCCATTTAATCTCAAGTTTTTTCACGTTATTTGTAACTACTCTAACGGATTTCGTTTTATGTTTTGTTCTTTACGTGGTTAACACATTTGCCAATTCTTCCACTGTTGGTACAAAGATTTACGTGGGAACACTCTAGTTTAACTGCTTGCACTTTTAGTAAAATTGATACTACTCCACATAACGTACTGTACATTGCACATTTACTTTAATAAAAGATGTCATTCTCACAGCTAATTATATCTCCAGGATAAAATGTTGTTTTCCAGATTGTCACCTGAAAAAATTATATCCTCGTTTTAATTACATTGCCACAATTAAATTTCCTTTTATCGGATTTATCCCATTACTGGGTTCAGTCATTATGTAAACATTATTAAAAAATAAAAATGTTTCAGCGTTCAAAATTTATGAGAGGATTCCTGAAAAATTACATCTTCAGTGTTTGTACATAATTTATTTTCACCACAGCGTACATAATGCTCAAATCAACGAAAAAGACGAACAATATGCGTACCGTAAGACTTGTTGTTAAAATTCGTGTTAATCCGCCTAGATCGCCCAAGGCAAATAGCGTGAAATCAATTTTTAAAGCGTGTTTTTGAAAAAATAAAGAAAGGTTCTCTTATTTTTATTTTATTGCGTGACTATGGCTAGTGGCATGGGCTTTTCCAGGTCACGATTCATGAACGAGCTTCAAATGCTGGGGAGGACATATTATACACTTTCTACATCTCAGTGTAGATTGTATGTAGAGCGCTGTGAAATCCGTTGGGACTAGACGATACACACACGTAATAGCCAAAGAGTCACGGAAATGCGATTATTATGTCAGTGGAATGTGCATTATTACTTCAGTTTGGATGTTATGTGTTGGTATATGCAGTCTCAATATAGGTGACCTAGCAATGTATAGCTATGCACTGTATTATTAAGTTACATCTTGATTAATTGAATACAGTTCTCAGAACTTGAAAGGGGAAATTTTATTTTATTATTTTAGGTACTTAATTACAAAACACGAACTATAACTGACTTGAGTACCATTCTACGTATGCACATTGTATATCCTTTGAAAATTCAATAATCTTGAGGGAGAACAAATATGATGTTTCAAATGGGCATGTAATATTTTGTCAAATGTGTTTTTGGGCGTTCATAAATATTTATCTATACTCCTGGTCTTGTTCTATATATTTGACACGTTTGCTTTCAATTTAATATAAGAGTAATAAAATAGTCTAGTAAGTGCAATGCATGTTTTTGGCAGGACATGCCATACAGAAAACAGTATGAAAGACTTACCTGTGCCTAATTGATAAGAATAATCTAGGAGGGTATAAAATTTATTTTATATATATTTGAATTCAAATATGATTAATATTTGTGAAATAAAATTGCGATACTAGATGATGCTTGATAGACGGACTCTTAGTGCACACGATAAATTTAGGTCACTTCAGTATTTGTAGATAATCTGTATAAGAAAAAGCCATCGACAGTGGTCGTTGGTATTTTCCATTAAGTTACTCGATATTTGACGTAGTCCTTATGATGTCAATTTGCTTAGTAAAGCACACTCAATCGAAAGTATGCAAATATCCGAGTAACACCTCCCGATTCTCCATGTTTTCAAAGAGCAGCTCTCCAAAGTGGGTATAAAGGTCTTCTGTTTTCTACTATAGTGGTTATGTATGTATCTGAGATACCGCTGTTACTGATCTACTAGATGATCGCATTGAATTAACTGGTTGCTATGTAATCTGTTTGCTTAAAGAAGCATAAGCACCGTGAAGCAACAAACGAAAGTGCTGATTATTGCTACGCACTTACCATACTTGACACTTGTACTTCAGCGATCACTTCAGAATTCTAAAAGCAAGATTCTAGCTGCAGATATTAATGATAAAATAGAATTCCATTAACTGGTTATAAGAAACTACCAATACAATTTTAGAATATTTTTTTACATGCATGCTACACGAGGACAGGGAATGGTATAAACCTATCTACCGGATATGAAAGTTGGAGATATTAAAAATTGAACTCTTACTAACCGCTGTATAAGTACTGTTAACATCGCATCGGAAACAAGTGAGGAATTTTGCACTCATAAACCGGATATATTAAGAACAATTATATATCGGACAAAGAAAAACGATCTTACTTATCGTAAGTTCGATCTAGAATATATAAGAACATAAGCATTTACAACTACAAGAGAATCTAGGATGCAAAACTTTGAGCCACATGATCGTTTATATAGATGACGACTTATCGATTCCATGTTATAAACTTAATGTCAAAACTTATATACCCCTATGGGATATGGAATAACTACTTTGAATTCGAAGGTGTTGTCAGGAGAGTGCATGCACCAAACCATTAACCGAGTTTCGATGCACAAAAGGTAGATACAGATGCTTTTATCAACACAATAATTTTGTATACCCTATCCAATAGGGGTGTATTAGTTTTGATACATAGTTTGTAACATAGAGAAATAATTTAGGTAGGTAAACCTCAAGGTATATGGATCGACTCAGAATCGCTAGCTGCCACGCCCAATTTTTGGAAAAAAACGTTAATTTTGGCGAAACAATAAAGAATTTTGAAAAAGCGACTGAACAAAATAATGTAGTCATTCTGAATAACCACATTTTGTTTATATAGGGTTTTTTGCCAAGCCCACTTTTTAAGGGCGTTTTCTCTAAACTAGTTTTTCGGTAATATTTTAAAATATTCGAAGACACTTTTGATGCAAAATCATTCAGTTTAATAACAAAAAAATATTTCATCCATACATCATTTAAGCCCACGCCCACTTTTTGGAGGCGTTTTCCTACAAAAACCATTTGTATACCCTAAGCCATACCATATGCAGGAGCAAATATTTTTTTTGGTCGCACTTTACAAGATTTTGATAAACTGTCTGAACAATATGTTTTTATAAAACTTTATTTTTAGTTAAACAACTAAGAATTTTATAAACGTATCTATATTTCGTCGCTATAAAGTTGTTTGGGTGTTGTAGAACGAGGATAAACTCCGATTGGCTTTTACTTGGCATTACCCAGTGGTTGTATCTAACTACACATCAAATGTGATAATTTTTAACCGCCAAGTGGTAACCATCGGGTAGTGGTCTCATCCAACCGGATATGACTTGCTAAACGATAAGCGCGAGTGTTGATAACAAAACGAAAAACAGCAACACTATATACAACGAGGTGTGAATGGCACGGCCTGCTGTCTCTAGCAAGAACCTAGGTAAGCTGTTTCGACATATTCGGACAACAGGTTGTCTAGTAATTTTAAGGGTAAATCAAGCTCCTTAAACAGATATGGTGAGAACCGACAGGACAACGGCATCGATCGATCTTGTTGTGGATACTGATGATCCCGATCTGGGGGTATAATAAATTTGAACTGACCCTCCAGGTTGCGGGTTGTGCTTTGGGTTAACTACCCACCCATTTAAAAAAAACTATGTGTTGCAAAGCAAGCAATAGCCTCAGAAAGGACTGATTTTATTGTTGACGACCCTGCTCTATACGAGCTGTACAGCGACATACCCTTGGTCAAAAAACTCCGCATTGTCAGTTTAAGATGGCTAGGGCATGTAGAACGAATGGACACCAATAATCCGGCTCGCAGAGTCTTCGATTCCCAGCCAGACGTCAGACGCAGTAGAGGAAGACCTCGCCTTAAGTGGCCCACACAATTAGAAACCGACCTCAACCAATTTAGAGTGGGCAACTGGAGGCAGTTATTTAAGGACTGAGCTAATTGGAGAGACATGTTTTTTGGTTGAGGCCCAGGTTGATTCTGGACTGTTCGGCACCACTTAAGTAAGTAAGGATAGTTTTTTGACACGCCCACATTTTGGGGTCGTTTTTTTTTTCTTAAAAAAATGTTTTTTGTGAAATTTTTTTTGGCCAATTTTTTTAGTTTCGGCCCAAAGGAAAATCATTTTTTTCTTTCGCATAAGCGCGGATTTCCTCCAAATTCCGTATTAATAGTTTTTATAACCATAATTTACCAGTCGTCCCTTATTTGTCATAAAACATCGTTTTTATTCTATGTGTCACTGAATTGTGGGCCCTTAATTTTGAGCTACAATGTTAAAATGGGTATTTAAGTTTTATATCCGAATACGCAGAATAAGTGTGAACATTTTAAATTCCACTTTCCAGCAAAACGTTGTTTTTAGCTAAACGGCCGAGAATTTCGAAAAAAAAGTTTGAATGTCTTATTTTGTATTTTAACAGTCGCAATATCTCAATTATATTCCATATACATTTTTTTTGTCACGCCCACCTTTTGGGGGCGTTTTTAAAAAAAAATCTATTTTGTACAATTTTTGGAAAACTCGAAAAACTTTCGATGGAAATATTTGGAGAATATTACTATAATAAAACCTTGCCCACTTTTTGCAGACGGAGTTCTAGAAAAAGAATTTGTAAATCCTATACCATTGTATATCCATTGAAAAACATCGTTTTTCGTTGAAACATAGTAGATTTGGATAGATTGGATAGACCATCTGAACAAGATTAAATCGGTTTTATAATTCCAGAAGATTATCTTTCAAATAAAGTAAATTTCATGTCAATTAAAAAACATCATCTCTGGTTTATTCCATTTCAAAGTTCTATTCCTCTAAAACCAACACCATATGGTATTTCATTATTTTTATAGTGATGAGTAATCTGTTTTAACGTATCTTTTAAAAGAATTTTGTTTAATTTTCTGTACAAATTATGTCAATACAGTCTAGCAGGGAAATTGAGCGACGAAAAACGATTTTAAAATCAATGGTTATCGACCACGTCTTCATACCTACTACCAAACTACAAAATCTATTATCGACAAATATCATTTTAAATTGCTGATAAAGATTTGCAATAAAAGCTTATGTTTCAGATAAGGCTACAAGTTGGGCCCAAATTTATATTTATATTTGATTATCTTACTTTACCTTCTTTCAATCGGATATGAACCATCGATTACAAAAACCGCCATTACAAATTTAATTTACGTAATTAGAAGTCGAGCAAGTGCGTACGACCTGGTCATACATCCACCACTAATTTAAAGTTTAAATCCCACTTGAATTAAATCACAAAATCATCAATCACTGCCTTGTAATCAACTGCCATGAATGGTTTGTTAAAATCACTGTCCAGCTCATAAAAATAAAAAGGTCGACACAACTCGGACAAACTTCCCGAGGAATGAAGAAATGCTTTGTACTTGATATGAAGTTTCAAAAACTACAATTTACCTAAATATTCTATTTGTTGTTTTAACATTATCCTAACTAAGTAAAACGGTTCATGTGGAATTTATCGTTCTGACTTAATTTTATTATTTTAAAACAAAAGTTAAATATTAATGGCATTTTTAAATATTCATTGATGAATAAATTTAAGAAGACTTAATAAAAATTGTAACGTGGTGTCGTGGCAATTGGTTCGTCGGTAGAGCAGTTTTCAGCGTGTGGACTCTTGATTTTAAATTTTCCTGTACGCCTCTCGTGCGCAATCAAATACGAGATGAATTTTAAGATTTTATTTATTTTCATTAATAAAAAATCAGCCAAGGGACAACAATCAAGATTTAATAATAAAAAAATACAGTACCCACAGGTATGCTGTCCTAAGAAAGACTGCAGTCTCTGTTGAAGCACAGAGATAACTCGCAAGAAGAGTGGTGGGTTTTCAATTGGCAGGAGAAAACAACTGACCGAATCGATGACCGCATCAAACTCCTAAATGAACAAGAGTGAAAATCAAATGATTTTGGCCCGTTATTTATACCCCTGCGGTGGTAGATAGATAGTTTATTTTGTATAGGAAAATTTACATAGGTAGTTTGTAACCGCACATTTTACAATATAATAATTTGATAATGATAATTATCTTTCTATTAGGATATATTTGATTTAATTTAATTATGCATTTAGATAAGAAATTAACTTTGAGGCAAAAATACAAAAAAAAACCCCAATACAAACGGAAAAAAAACAAAAGAGAAAACAAAAATACAAAATATCATTTACATATACATACATAATATCAATAAGTTCTAAACTAAACATACTACTTTTAGTACATTTTAGTACATTCAGTACATTATAGAAAAAAATAAAAGTACAGTACAAATGCAAATGATTAATTCGTTATTTTAAATAACGAGTTGCGAGTTATACTTATCAATCGTTACTTTAATTATGAACTTTGAATTTAAATGAAAATTGGTAGCTTAATAGTTAAATAAAAGTTAACGAAAAGAAAAATATACATTGAGTTGTTACAAATAGTTTTATAGATTTTTAAAGAAAACAAAACCTGTTTTTGCTAAAAAAATATTAAGTGTTATTATGTTTATACCCTATCACTTAGGGGTATATTAGTCTTGACATTAAGTTTGTAACATAGTGAAATAATTTCGCTAGATATACCTCAAAGTTTATGGGTCGACTCTGAATCGCTAGCCCACTGCCCCACTGCCACGCCCACTTTGAAGATGACCGCTATTTTTAGTAAAATGGTATAGAATTTTGAAAAAGTTTTTGAGCAAGATATTTATACAATCCTAATATTTATACTTCGTCTGCACAAAGTTTTTTGCCACGCCCACATTTTGGGGGCGTTTTTATTAAAATAAAAACCCTTTTAAGGTCAAATTTTTAAATATTCGGAAAAAAATGTCGATGCAAAATGATTGGTTATGATTATACCAACATTTCGTCAATAAATCATTTAAACCCACGCCCACTTTTTGGAGACGTTTTTCTACAAAAACCATTTATATACCCTACGCCATACCATTTGCACAAGAAAAACCGTGATTTTTTGTCGAACCATGCAATATTTTGCTAAACTATTTGAACAATATGTTGTGACAAAATTCTGTTTTCTATATTTCATCGCCATAAAGTCCACATTTCGTCGATATTCATTTAAAGGATGGGATGGGATGGGAAAGGGGTTTTAAACGATTCGCACTGCGGACTGTAGCTTTCTCGTATGTTTTATTTTTGGGACATTTCAAATGTAATCTCAGCAATTTAATCATGCATTAGTATTATTTTTCTGCACAAATCGTTTGTTTCTATATCTGTCAAATCATAGTTTGACAAGCTCGAAATAACATATCAACTATAAATTTTATATTTTATATTTTTATATGTTTCTATGGACCCCTCTGAATAATCCACAAAATTTGATAAAAGTTATATGTTTTGATATGATATTTTTTTGAGAAATCTTTATATTTATGTGTTACCATTATTATCATTATTTTTAAAAATCTGATTGTCTAAAATCTGAATTCTAACACACCTCTACACCAACTAAGCTTTAAAATTTGATCACAATCTTTAGAACCATTTTCGGGAAAATCAACATTTAAAAAAACTAATTCCAACACACCCCTTCATCGACTAAGCTTTTAAATTTGATCAAAAATGTTAGATCTGTTTTCGCCATTTAAAAAAAATTGCAGCAAAATGCACCGTTAATAAACTAATTTTCAAATATCTGATTACATATTTGTTTATATACGGAATATCCATATTACAATTCATACCAATTTTTGTTCAAATAAAGACACACATTCTATAGAAACCAGGCATTTTCAAATGTATTGTTATGTGCGTTATTGAGATAAGTGTGTTTAGGGCAAACCGTTATATGGCAGGTACAGTTCGTTTTTGAGATTTAAAAACCCAGCTCTGGAAATTACTAGAGACAGCAATAGCCTACATTTTAGTCAAATCCAGACTCAGATTCCAGACGGCGAACATATATTAAAAAAATAAAATACTTTTTTAGACTAAAAAAAATGTCAACTTTGAATTTTCACGCTACCACAAACCTTCCCTATTCTACCTATACCGGGTAAGTAAAAACTCTTAACGACTAAGAAATGAACACGCTTATGTCAACGCAAGCCCCCTCCTCTTCATGTTGTTCTATTGATCCCATCAGTTACTAATCACTTGAACATGTACCACACTTCGAAAAGTATTTAATTTTTTTTTTTTTTAAAACTTTTCTGTTACAATTATTGCGATTTCGCAATTACATGCACACAATAATTTGATTAATGTATTCGTCTCATTGCAGGTTGCCACATCGAATGCCATTAGCACATTGCGCGGCTCTATTGCATCCACCAAGCATAGCATGGTCAAAGTCGGAATATCCCTCACAGAAAAGTTTGCTCGCCCGAGCTTTAGTTACGTATACGACTGAGTGTATTTTGGCCCCTGAGCGAAACATAGCTATGTAGTGTGCATATACAGCTGAGATTCAAAGGACGGCCCGCCGGATGACAATGGTCGCGAGTGTTTTTAAATTCGCAATTGTTGACGCAAAGTAGTTCCGTTCTTCGCCTGTTGATCTGCTCTATTGCCAAAAATATTATCAACTCAGTTAACGTCATTTTGTAATAATTCATTAATTATGATTCACTAAATGAGTGCGAGTGTGTTAATAAAATTCTGATATAATTTCTATAGTGCTGAGAGTGTCGCGAAATTGCAGTGCTCGTGTTTCGATATTGAAAATTCTAAATCAAAGTGCCATTGTAATTTATGAGAGGACCAAGTGCAATAAGTTTTTCTTTCGCATCCAATAAATATATCTAAAGTAAATTTTGAAAATACGTTTAAAGTGTACACAAATTTCGAAAGTGTTTTTGCTCCTGTTCGGCAGCTGCTGCGATATAAAGGTCACCAAGCTGATTGATAGTATGCTTTTGGAATGCTTTCAACTTATTAAATTATTGCATTAACATTTGCATAAATCGTATGCATATTGAGAAAAGTGAGTAAAGTATTGTATTGTTAAAATGCGTAAAGATATGAAAAGCGTTATGCCAAATCAAACCTACAGAACAAAAAGTGGGGTTACAATTTGAGTTTTTATCTACTGCATCCGTGTTGGGTGGGATGAAATGTGGAAAGCAAATCTGCTTTTCAATAGGGGAAATCAACAAAATCAGTTTTTGCTCAACCCTATAAGGGTAAGGAAATCTGCTTCGAAATAAATAGAAATATTTGCAGAAACTTGAAGGTTGGTGGTTGTGTGTTTTCCGAAGAGCGCTTATAAAACTATGAAGTGTATAAAAATAATTTGCTTCCTCTCTGATATAAGCACGTCGGGTATTTGAATTTGAATTTCCCTCGAAGATTCTTGTTTTGTTGTTTTTCAATTTATGCAGCCACAAAATAAATTCGCATAAATTGCAATTCAAAAATTGTGTCTCATCAGCTTACAGTATATACATAGATGCTTGGTTGCGTTTGAGTTAAATTTGTTGGCTTGATTTTATAAATAGGATATTACTTGGCTTCTGAAGAGCAAGCAAATTTTGAATTCTTGTCAACAGGTGGTGACGCAGATTTTTTGTCAAAAAAAAAAAACATCAGTGCCCGACAGTGCTCGGGAAGTACAAATTGTAGAAATTTACAGGACTATTTGAAGCTTGCCGACTTAAGTATCCCGGGTGAACTTAAGTTTCAATCTGTCTGCAGTTGCTTATTTCAGGTTGGTTGGAGACGGTTTATAAGTACAAACTGTTGAAATTTACAGGACTATTTGAAGCTTTCCGACTTTAGTATCCCGGGTGAACTTGAGTTTCATTCTGTCTGCAGTTGCTTATTTCAGGTTGGTTGGAGATGGTTTATATTTTAAGACAAACATGTATAGAAATCTAGAGAAAACTTTAGTCTTAGTCAAACTTGATGTCGGAAGCTATTAGTTTATGCCACTTAATACGAAGTCTTCTGTTTTGCGCTTACCATTTGGCTAGGAATCAAAGACTCCGTGGGTCATAATATTGGTTATCAAGCGCTCAACATGTCTTAAACGGAGTTCGAAAAGTGTATATCCTTGGGACAAAGTAGTTGCATAATTTTCGGTTTAAACAAGCCACTACATTAACCGCTAGGTAGATTAAAGTGTTTTCTATATAATGACAACTTTAAACTTTTGTCAACTAAATAGGTTCGTTTGAGCTTCGTGGTTTTATGTAATTTTGGTCCATGAGGAGTAATATGATGAAATAATAGTACATATTGAAGGTTGCATTTTCTTTTTTGATTTAATTTTCTTATTTAAGTTTCTGACATCAAATTCATGAAACAATATTTGTTCATAAAAATACCGAAATTCGGGCCATCGGGCCAAAACATTATTCAGCAAGCTAAATGGCCTGTTCGGCAGTCAGCAGAGCTGATTTCAGGACATTGTTGAGAGTGCAGATAGCTTGTGGTTAGTGACAACACTCAAGTTTTTTTTTCATAAAAATATTCTCAATTTAACCGTTCGGATTTGGCGTTAAACAGTCGTTTCTTTTCTTTGTGGCCAAAATTATATCTTCGCACATACATATTTTTGTGTTTTTCAGCTGCGGCAGCCAAACAGAGCCTAAATGGGAGCAGAGAGAAAACAAAGATCGCTTTTACAAATTATGGTTCCCGAGAGGGTTTGATTTTATTTTAGTTTTTATTTAATTTTACGACTATGGGATAGCTGGTGGAATTCCGAATATACTCGGTCGTTGTTCGATCGGCTTTTTTATAGTCCTCCCTTCCTTTCCAAGAGTCTTCCAGTCTCCATTGACATCTCTTGAACGGTTTTGACGTCTTTTCCAAATGTCACACACTCGCTATGCTGGTATTTTCTACCAGGCTCACATTTCGCAAATCAAGCTTTTTTCCCGTACTCCTGGTGTAATTTCCTCTTCAACGATGTGCCATACGTCTATATTTGGTGTACAAATTGTCCCCACCTTAGATTTGTAAGCACACCTGAATTCCGTTTACGAAATTCCCCTTTTCCCTGGATGCGTCCGCTGAAAATTCGGCTACTCATTTAGTGTCGTGTGGTTATCAGCTGGTCGTTTGACAGTTTTCGGAATAGATTCATCACTCATCAGTTTACCTGCAGCGAATACTTTGCTTATAGCTTTGGACAACATCTTTCTTAAATTCAGTGCCCTGATAGAGAAACCGTCCGCGCATTACGAGTGGTCAAATTCTAGTCAACTTGTTCGATAAATAATCATCCAACACCCATTTGTCACTGAAATGTTAGTCACTTTGTTGTTGTTTTAGATATGTCCCGGTCCATATCTTGACAGTTTTGTCGATCGACAATACCCCGATTTAAAGCGAACTCTTTTTCGTGGATGATAAATTATTGGATTCGGGATTATTATGATCCACACGATGGGCTAAAAAAAATAATTTCAGATTTTGTGTGAATGACACATTGGTCTCATAAAATCGAAACTCATTGACATCAATGGAGAGCACTGTGTGAGTGGTCGCAATGTAGTGGTAATGTGTTCGCCTGTTGAAACTATTCAAAGAAATTAAAAAAGGTTCAGTAGTTACTCGCCTAAAGTATACACCAACTTGGAAGTTCTGCGAGTATAAAGAACACCAAAAACAGTGTCTTTCCGATGTTAGTTCGGACTCCACTCATGGAGTGATTCTCCTCTACATCCAAAATCTTTCCTATCACTTTCTTTCTTCCCTACTCTAACTCCCGGACTGTGGTAAATCAATCATATAAATAGAATTCGTAACTCCTTGAGTGCGCAGAAATTAAAAAAAAACGAGCACATTTTATGGGCGTTTTCAGTATAAAACGGTTTCCGGTAGAATTTCAAAGAAACTTTAAAAGAATTTCGATGCAAAACGTCGGTAAAACTAATATAAACTTTTTTTGGGCTGGTTTCATATAAACTATTTGTATACCCTACCCTATAACATATGCATTAGAAAAACGGATTTTTTGTAGAACCATACAAGATTTTGATAAACTGGCCGAACAATATGTTCTGATAATGCCTTTTCCATCCCCATAAAGCCCTACTTTTGGGGATATTAATATTAAGCCAGCGGATTGTAGCATTCTCTATGTTTTTTTAATATTTATCATTGGGTTATATAACACCCGGTAAGGATTGCTTGTAAAAATATATTTTTCAGACAGTTAATCAAAATCTTTCATGGTTCGACAAAAAACAATGGTTTTCGCCTGATTATGAGGTACTGTATAGAAATGGTTTTATTGTCTTACAAAACCAATAAACGATGAAATTACAATTACGTTATATGTATTATTAAACAAAAGACATATTCTTATTCCGGGGTGGCATACACATTCGAAGAGTGTTTTTATACCCTATTCCATAGGGGTATATAAGTTTTGATACATAGTTTGTAACATAGAGAAATAATTGAGCTAGGCATACCTCAAAGTATATGGATCGACTCACAATCGATAGCTGAGTCGATTTAGCCATGTCTGTCCGTCCGTCCGTCGGTCCGTCCGTCCGTACCAATTTTTGGGCCTTAAATTTTGAGATAGAATGATGAAATTTGGTACACGTGTTTGTTGTTGCTCCCAGCAGAACAAGTGTAAACATTTTTGAAATTTGCATACTGCCATGCCTTCTTTTAGAAAAACATAGTTTTACGCCAAGCCCTTAGAGTTTTTGAAAACAGTCTCAACAATATATCTAGACAATCTTTGTATCTATATTTCGTCTTACAAAGTTTTCTGTCACGTCTACTTTTTAGGGGCGTTTTTCGTAAAAAAAAACTTTAGGCGGTAAAGCTTTAAACATTTCGAAAAAAAATTTGATGCAAAATAATTAAATTTGGTAATGTAAACATTTTTACCCACGCCCACTTTTTGGAGGCGTTTTCATACAAAATCGCATTGTATACCCTACGCCATACCATATGCAGGAAAAAAAACATTTTGTTTGGTCGAACTGTAAGAGATTTTGAAAAAGTGTCTTTAGAACATATCTAGACAATCCTAATTTCTATATCTTTTTTTTACAAAGTTTTTTGCCCCGCCCACTTTTTGGAGACGTTTTCATACAAAAACCCTACGCCATACCATATGCAGGAAAAAAACGTTTTGTTTGGTCGAACTGTTAGAGATTTTGAAAAAGTGTCTTTAGAACATATCTAGACAATCCTAATTTCTATATCCTTTTTTTACAAAGTTTTTTGCCCCGCCCACTTTTTGGAGACGTTTTCATACAAAAACCCTACGCCATACCATATGCAGGAAATAAACGTTTTGTTTGGTCGAACTGTTAGAGATTTTGAAAAAGTGTCTTTAGAACATATCTAGACAATCCTAATTTCTGTATCTTTTTTTTACAAAGTTTTTTGCCCCGCCCACTTTTTGGAGACGTTTTCATACAAAAATGTATAGAAATCATTATGTTCATAGCCAAGCGAAAAACGATATTTTTTGTCGAACCATAAATGATTTTGATAAACTGTCTGAACAATATGTTCTTTCAATGACATTTTCTATATTTTATTGCCAAAAAGCCGACATTTTGAGGATATTTTTTTTAATGATGGGATGGGATAGGGTAAAAAACGATCTATACAGTGGATTGTAGCCTTCTCATATGCTTCAAACTACTTTTACCAACATGCAGTTCAACTGCATCGTCTACTCATGCGACTGATAGCCTAGTGCATTCTATAGTTGTATTTATGATTAGGTATATTGAAAATATTTAATCCACGATGGTTGTGAGAACCTCAACGGGTATTAAAACCAAAAGTATTTAAAAGTTCACGAGAATCTATATGTCCCAATAATAATTTGTGTAAGAACACCATATGTTCGGTCTATGTTGAGACAAAAGCAACAACTTCAGTAGTTTAATTCGACATCTATACGGAGGCAAATTGTGCACATCATCGTATGGAAGTCCTTTCAAAGCAAATCTTATGAATTTACGTTGGACTGCCTCAGTTCTTTTTGAATGACATTCATAGAAGGGTGTCCACACTTGTGAGGCATACTCCAAGTGGGGGCGAACTAGGCAATTGTAAAGCGAAAAAGTGGCATAAGAGACATTAAACTCTTTTGACCACCTTTTTATAAATTCCAACATAGAGTTGCATTTATTGACAATAACGCTTAGGTGTTTACTCAACTCCACCAAAATAAACTCAAAATAAACACCAAGATCTTTAAAACTGTTAAAACGACAGAGAGTGTGGACAGATTATACCGGGTGTTTTTTTTTTCGAGGTTGTTCGTTCGCGAGCTCCGTGCATTTTAAAGTCGATATAATCTTCCATCAGAGCAATTAATTTCGTTAACCATGGATCGTTTTCTCACTACGTTTACTCTACGTGATAATACGCATCCGCAGAAACGTCCAACAGTGCGCACCGAAGAGCAAAGTGTTGAAGAGGATCCGAATGAATCGATTCACCACCGTGCACAGCAATTGGAACTTTATCCATCAACTTTTTTGGAAGATTTTGGGCAAAGATCTTGGCTTACGACCTTACAAGATCCAGCTTGTGCATGAATTAAAGCCGTGAGACCATGCAATGCGTCGTGGTTTTGGTGTATGGGCCGAAATGAGAGAAAATGAGATGCTGATTTTCACCGCAAAATTTTGTTCAGTGATGAGACTCATTTTTGGTTGAATGGCTACGTCAATAAGCAAAATTGCCGCATTTGGAGTAACGAGAATCCACATGGGACAATTGAGGCGCCATTACATCCACAAAAACTGACTGTTTGGTGTGCTCTATAGACTGGTGGAGTAATTGGGTCATAATTCTTCCGAAATGATGCTAAAGAGTCAGTTACCATTAATGAAGACGAGTATAGAGCCATGATAACCAACTATAATATTCCCAAATTGGATGGTATGTGGTTTTAACAAGATGGTGCTACATGCCACACAGCGCACGTCACAATCGATTTATTGAAGGAAACATTCGATGAGCGCAAAATTTCGCGCAATGGACCTGTCGACTGGCCAACAAGATCGTGTGATTTGACACCATTGGATTATTTTCTTTGGGGATATGTGATGTTGCTTGTCTACGCCAACAAACCAGAAACGTTAATGGACTTGGAAGCCAATATTCGTGGCGTTATTGCCGACATACGACCCCAAATCCTCGAAAAAGTGGTTGAAAATTGGACCCCTGGACTTGGCTTTATTTCAGCCAGCCACGGCGGCCATATGCCCGAAATCATATTTCAACTTTAATGGCTTAAAATTATCCTTCCAATAAAGCCCAATTGATGGACATGCAAACGATTTTCTTGTGTTTTTTGTCAATTCGAAGTTCTATACCTCTAAAAAAAACACCCGCAAATTAAAATTTAATGGATCACGTTCTCGTGAAAATGTTATATGCTGACATTTAGTAAGGTTCAGACTCAAACCGTTTGTAAGACACCATATTGTAAAATTGTTTCAATCAGTTTGTATAGAAAACGACTCGTTTATATCTCTCACATATTTGAACATTTTCATGTCATCAGCATGTATCAATATTTTGTTCTCTCGAATACAAGCTCTTGCATCGTTAATGGGAGATATAAATAAGGCAGGACCGAAATGACTACCTTGGGGTACTCCAGATTGGGTTTTGATTAAGAACATTCAATCACAACTTTCATTGACAACTTATCAGGTAAAGTTCTCAATGAAAGATATGATTGAATCCAATTTATGAATCCTGGAGGGAATCCAAATGAATTAAATTTAAAAATTATGAAGTTATTTGAAAACTGGTCAAAAGCTTTGGAAAAATCAGTGTATATATACAATCGTTTTCTTTTTTACTTTCCAAACTATTGGAACAATGCTGCCTAAAAGTTAAGAGATTCGCGACAGCGGTTCGTTTTTTTACAAAACCATGCTGTTCTTTACAGATAATGTTTCGACAAATGATGACCAATTTATCACAAATAATGTGTTCAAGTAGCTTAGGAATACAAGATAGTTTTGAAACAGTCGATAGCTAGAAATATCTCCTCGCTTACCTTTTTTGAAAACAGGTGTAACAAATGCATTTTCCGTTGATTTGGGAATACTCTTGTGGCAAGGGAGCTTTCAAACATATACTTAAGGTATGGCAATCGAGCGTCTTTGCATTGCCTTGCGACTATTGGTGGGATTCCATCGGGCCATTCAGAATAGTCGTAATTTAATAATGAAATGAGTTCAAGTAGTGTCTAGTGCCTTATAGATACGACGAAGCTGGGCAGGTGTAAAATATCTCTTAGCTCTAAAAACATACATTTATTTAGGTGCTGCTTATTTGGGAATAGTGTTTGCATGTTGTTACCATGGTACATACTAACCAATTGTGAGCCTGGCAGATGCATGCATTATTTTGATTTAACTTCTGAATTCTCCAATGCTATGGTTTCCATTATTCCATTTAGTGATTTCACTGAAGGGTTATAAGCATCCTTTTCAATTTCAAATAAATGGTTCGCAAAACATGAAAGTGGCGATAAATGAAAGTCCTGCTTACCGTTTAAAAGCTTCAAACACAAATAATTGTGATTCGCAAACTCATATGGTGAAAACTTTATCTTTACCTTTCGCATTTGTTGCACGGCAGCTTGTACAACAATCTGCTACGTGAATATAATTTGCAAATTCTGTGCTATAATGCGAATGAAATATGAATCGTTGTTTTAATGCTAGAGGAAAATGCAGTTGAAAGGAGATTTTGCGACAATTGTTTCATTTAGATAACGGCGTCGTCTGGGTAATTAAAATAAAACAACATTGGGTGGCACGCAAAATTCTACACGTTTATTTTTTGTTACATTTGAAGGAAAAGTATTACAAAAGATGTTGTACATATTTCAACGTAAAAAAAAAAGTTAATAGTTTAACGTGCTGAACCATACTATAATTGGTAAAATAAAAAAAAACTTGAATACAGTTTTTGAATTGGGTGGAGTTGTGGATGTAAAGGGTGATCCATTTCGAGGTTCCCTACTTTTTTAAAGAAAAAAACACAGAAAATTCAAATTCAATGGAGAATGTTTATTAACATTTGAAAGAACATTCTTTGGCATTTATTTTTTGAAGATTATGTCTATCAAATGTTGGCCGTTGCTACGTCGCAGATGGTCCATCCGTTGAGTCCAATTTTCGATCACTCGTTCGAGCATTTCGACTGGTAACTGGCGAATGACACGCGTTATGTTTTCCTCCAAGGCCTGAATCGAAGCGGGTTTGTCGGCATAAGCTTTTGATTTTACATATCCCCACAGGAAAAAGTCTAACGGTGTGATATCACACGATCTTGGTGGCCAATCGACCGGCCGGTGATGGTGTTGCGAATAGTACGCTCAGTAGGCCGATTATGTTGACCATAAGTTGAGCGAAGTGCACGAAACACATTCCTCACAGAACGTGAATTTTCATAATAAAGTTGAACAATTTGTAAACGTTGTTCACGCGTAAGTCTTTCCATTATGAAATGCCAAACAATACTAAACAAAAATAACATGACAGCATGACAAGACTCACACGTGATCTGTCAAAAAAGGCAATTGAAAAAAGTATCTCTACTTGGATCACCAGTTATATATTCCTTAAGTGTTTGATTATATTATACAGGCATGTACCGTCAAAATTTTAACCTTTGACCACTCTACGGCGAAAAAGCGCAATATGGTGTACGCAAAGGTTAGTTTTTCATTAGTGTCTGGGGCAACGATGAGAACAATGAACAAAGCGAAGCTTTTTCTCTTGTTAAAGATTCGATAACCGTTTGGCGGTTATAAAAGTTATGTTTTCTTAAATTGTTTTTTCCATGAGAGCGTTAACTTTACTTGATTTTTTTAACTTAGTTTTTTTTTTTTAAATCGAATAAAACACTAAAATTTGCATCAATTTTTTTGTTGTAATCGATAAATAGGCCTTTGCCATTTACATTTCAAAGAAGACTTTATGTAAATGCTGTCCGCAGCTCCGTTTCAAATGGTCCATTCGGAAGGTCCAATTTTGCGGCACATTTTCGAGCATTTCGCCTGTATTCCACGAATTACGCTTGTTATGTTATCCTGTAAGGCTTCTATCGTGTTGGGTTTGTCCACATAGACTAACGACTTTACATAACCCTACAAGAAATAACCAATAGGCGTTAAATCGATGATCTTGGCGGCCAACTCATAGGGTCATTTCGAGAGATAAGCTGCTCAACAAATTCGTCCTTCAATATTTCCATTGTTTCACGAGCTGTGTGGCATGTGGCACCGTCTTGATGAAATCACATGTCAACCAAATTCAACTCAGCCAACTGGAGCAAAAAAAAAAACGGATTTTAATGGAGCTGTTTTAAGGCTCATTCACCAAACACTAGACGTTGTGGTAGGTCATTCGGCTTCAATTCTTGCACAAGTTGAATTTTATAAACTTTCAAACCAAAATCGACACTTACAATTTTCCTTGTGGTTGAGTAACATAACACATGCCCAATTGCTGGGAACGGCTACGAAACGCAATATTCTTTTCGGTACGCGTTGTACGCATGCGATTTTCATTAGCATTGGACGCTACGACCGCAATATTCTAATCGGTACGCGCTGTCGATGGTTTAATGTCCAGCAAAGTAAATCTGGTGCGAAATTTGGTGAAAACAGCAGGAATTGTTGATTCAATAGGTAGATTATGACGACCATAATATGGTCATAACAAACGGTACACATTTTTCACAGAGTACGAATTTTGATAATAAATTTCTTTCTTTGCAAACGTTGCTCGTTTGTAAGTATTTCCATGATTAAATGGCAGAGTATACTGAAAAGTTTTCACTTTGACAGATGACGTTTGGACGCCATTACTAACCAGTGCTGCCAACTTGAAAAACTTAACTATTAAAAAATCACATTGTTTAAATTTATTACCAAGAGTTCTTATAATCCCAGTTGCATACAACTTACGAGCCTTTCATACTGTCTTCAATATGAATATGACCACCTATATAACGGATATGATACAAAATATTTTTTTATTGAAGGCAAATTGGATCTGAAAACAATGTCAAGTCCAAAATATATGCTGAGAAAATACACGATCTAATATCGACGTTCCTATCGCGACTGCTTATTCAAAGCGCTGAAAAGTCTACAAATATAGTCATGTACGCTTTGTAAGAGTCGTTATTCTTGTCGTTAACCGCAGCTCTAACATCAACGCACTTGACGTATTTAATTATAGCTGGTTCTTCACAAGGGATTATATACACGAGAAACGCGTAGTAGATTTAACGTGAAAACGTCGTCCAACTAACAATTTCGCTTCAATAAAGCACTATCGAAGCTGTTTCTTCTTCAGCAATATTATCTGTATGAAGTCTAATGGAGAAACATTTGGCACACAGTTATGCAGCTATTTACTTTTATAGGTCTTCTTTGAATACTTTTAATAAACCTTGAAACAGAAGAAGCTTCGTTTGCTTATAAAAAAGCCTTACAGAAGCAAATTATAGGCTTCGCGAAAAGTCTTTCCGAATATGTTTACAAGCAACAGAAAATATTTGCAAGCCGACCCGAAGTTAAACAATAACATTATCTTATATTATTTTTTTTTTGTTTTTACGTTAAATTATGTTATTTATTTTGTATACCCTATCCCATAGCGATATATTCGTTTTGACATTAAGTTTGTAACATGGTGAAATAATTTCGCTTGATATACCTAAAAGTACAAGGTGGCGCAAAAGTAATCCTCCTATCAGAAAATGCTATAAATTTTGCGATTGGCCCCTAATGTCAGTTCTGTTTTGACATTTGTGTAGTAAACACATGCGAAATACACCTTAATAAACAATGTAACGCTACACTGCTCCAGAACGCGGAATATTGGTGACTATTTATTTGAGCAATAATCGGTCGGTGACTTTGGCACAAGGTGAATTTCGTTGCAGATTTCCTAGCCGTCTGACGCCTACTGGTAAAACACTGTGACGTTTAGCCGTTCGCCTCGAAGAGACTGGCACAACACGAGATGCTGCCAGGCGTGGCAGACCCTGGAGTAGCCGTTCTGCAGAGAATATTGCTGCTGTAGCCAAAGATGTCATGGAAGCGCCGTCAACATCGACCAGACGACGTGCCACGCAAATGGGTATCAGTCGACGGCCTTTACAGCAAATTTCGGTACAAGACTTGCAGATGTTTCCGTACAAAGTCCAGACGGTGAATCAGCTGTTAGCTTAGCTGCTGACCGCCAATCGTGTCTAACATACGCTCAAGCCATTTAATCACCACCAAGAGGAAGATGATTTTTCATCAAAAATAATCATGAGTGATGAGGCCCATTTCCATCTTAGCGGGTACGTAAATTAGCAAAATTTACGCTTCTGGGGCACTGAAAATGAGCGTGTAACCCACGAATACCATTACACCCGCTCAAAGTCGCTGTATGGTGTGCTGTTTTCGCTGGAGGAGTCATCGGACCTTTTTTCTTCGAAGACATCGCGGGCCAAACGGTTACTGTGAATGGTGAGCTCTACAGAGCAATGATCAACGAGTTCTTTTTGCCCCAACTTGAAGAATTGGGATTGGAAAACATGTGGTTCCAACAGTACGATGCAATGGCACACACTACACGTGCCACAACCAATATGCTGAAGGATGCATTTCCCTTGCGCCTAATCTCCCGTTTTTTTCGATTTGCACTGGCCAGCAAGTTCGCCTGATTTGACCGCTCCAGACTTCTTTTTTGGGGGCTTTTTGAAGTCGCGGGTTTATGTCAACAAGCCTCATAATCTTGCAGCTCTTAAAGACAATATCCGTCAAGAATGTGAGGACCTATCGCCGGAAGTTTTGGCCAAAGTGGTGGAAAATGCCATAAAAAGGTCTCAAATGACAATCAACTGTGGCGGCGGCCATTTACATGACATCATATTCTCGACTTGATGCAAAAAAAATTTAAAAGACCAAATAAAAATAATCCACAAGAAGAATCAAAGTTTTTCATTTTTTTTAAATTACAGCCAAAAAAACATCGGAAGGTTATTTTTGCGCCACCTGGTATATGGATCGAATCAGAATTACTAGCTGAGTCGATCTAGCCATGTCTGTCCATCCGTCCGTCCGTCTGTATGTCAACGATTTCTAGGCCTTTAGTTTTGAGCTAGTGTTTTGGAATTACGTATATAGACTCTCTTTCCGACAAAGCAGAGCAAGTGTACTTTTTTTTTTTAAATTCGCCCACTGCCACACCCCTTTTTTAAGAAAAACGTGGTTGTAGGCCATACCAGTAGATATTTTGAAAAAGGTTCTGAACGAGATATTTTATACATATAAAGTTTTTTGCCACGCCCTTTTTAGAGGCGTTTTCAGTAAGAAACGTTTTTTGGTAAGAATTTAAACATTTGGAAAACATTTTTGATGCAAAATCAATGGTTATGATAATATAAACATTACCTCTATAAATTATTTTAACCCACACCCACTTTTTGGAGGCGTTTTCATACAAAAACTATTTCTATACACTACTTCATAGCATAACCCTGCGAAAATTGTTTTTTTTTTGTCGAACCATGAAAGATTTTGATAAACCGCCTCAACAATATGTTACCACAATGACATTTTCTATATTTCATCGCCATAAAACCGATATTTCGGGGATGTTTATTTTAAGGATGTGATGGGATAGGGTACTAACCGGTTGTAGATGTCTGTAGCCTTCTCATATGTTCTAATTTCAATTTCAATCCCTTATATTTTTTTAACCCAATTTGTTGTTATGAAAGTATAAAATTAAATGCAAATAATAATGCATATAAAAACTTTTATATTACTGGGATTCGAACTCGGATTCTCTCGCACGGTAGTCCAACACGTTTTTCCTCCAGTAAGAACAGTAAGAACAACAACAACCTTACCGAAGTTATACCTTCATAATTTCTGTTATGCTTTACTTCAATATTGACAAGGACAGACGATGTCCGTTTGTGGCTTTGATTCGGACGCACCATGTTTTCTCAGGACAATTATACGTGGCATGTTCAATCGTGGCAAACTATCGAGCTTAATTGTGTTGGACGTTGGTTAAAGACGGATCGTATGAATTATAGTACGACTTACATAGAAATTAATATGTTATATGTACGTACTGAAATACATTTACTAAATATATTTATGAGTGGTTGGTCTTTATACCCTATCCCATAGGGGTATATTAGTGTTGACATTTAATTTCTAACATAGAGAGATAATTTCAATAGATATACATCGAAGTATTTGTATCGACTCAGAATCGCCAGCTGCGTCGATCTAGCCATGTCTGTCTGTCTATCCGTCCGTCCGTCCGTACGTCCGTCATCGATTTTTAGGCCTTGAATCTTGAGCTAGTATAATGAAATTCGTTTTATAGTTTCATTGTCCATGCCCACAGAACAGGCTAAAACATTTCAAAATCCGCCCACTGCCACGCCAATTTTTTAGATAAACGTTGCTGCTGGCCAAAATGCAAGGAACATTGAAAAAGTGTCTGAACAACATAAATAGATAATCTCGAGATCGATATTTGGGTGTTTTATGTGCAAAACGTTTATCAGTAATATATTAAGAAATTAAAAAAACACACTATATGACCATTTCGTCCTCATATAATTTTAAAGCAGGCCCATTTTTTAGGACGCTTTCCTACAAAAACCATTTGTTTACCCTACCCCAAGGCATACACAATAAAAAAGCTGTCTGAATAATATGGTTTTGACCATGCCATTTCCTGTATGTACGCGTTTTCAACCGCTTCAACTTTTTTGGGGGTCCTAAATTTAAGGATGGAATAAGATAGGTTATTAACAGCGGATTGTAGCCTTCTGATATTTTGTTTCTTCTTCCGCAACTTTTGTCTTCTATGCACGTAATTAAAAAAAAGGGTTGGGATTAATTTAATTTTCTACATATTTATACCGTAACCCATAGGGTTGTATTAGTTATGACATATATTTAGTAACATAGAGAATTAAATTTGAAAAATACACCTCAAAGTATATGGATCGACTCAGAAGCACTAGCTGAGTCGACTTAGCCATGTCTGTTCTGTTCTTCCGTTCCATCGTCTGTGTGTTATAGATTTTTGGCCATAAATCTAGAGTTAGGATATTTGGTATATAGACTCTCTTACCGACGAAGCAGAACAAGTGTACAAATTTTTCAAAATCTTTTCATTCTTTTCTGATCAAACTATAAGATATTTTAAAAAAGTGTCTAAGCAAGATACTTGGACTATGTCATTGTCTGTATATTATCCATATTAAGTTTTAAGCCATACACAAAAAAAACAACTGTTT
Organism: Rhingia rostrata; assembly: GCA_949824845.1. Classification (NCBI taxonomy): domain Eukaryota; kingdom Metazoa; phylum Arthropoda; class Insecta; order Diptera; family Syrphidae; genus Rhingia; species Rhingia rostrata. The sequence goes on from OX463758.1 coordinate 33,497,273, forward strand.
TCGATCAAAATTTTAAATACTTAATGCAAATTACTTGCTTACTGTCTGGAATAAACCTGGGCCTCAACCAACATGTTTCTCCAATTAGCCCGGTCCTTAGCTAACTGCTTCCAGTTGCGCACTCCAAGTTGGTTGAGGTGGGTTTCTAATTGCGCGCGCCACTTAAAGCGAGGTCTTCCTACTGCGTCCGACGTCTGGCTGGGAATCGAAGTCTCTGCGAGCCGGAGTATTGGTGTCCATTCGTTCTACATGTCCTAGCCAACTTAAACGTCTAGTGCGGAGTTTTTTGCCCCTGATCATGTTGCTGTACAGCTCGTATAGTTCTTGGTTGAATCTTCGTCTGCATAGCCCATCAACGCAAACGGGACCGAAGATTTTTCAAGGAATTTTCCTCTCAAATCGACCAAGGATTCCTTCATCCGCTTTTGAGACGGTCCACGCTTCAGCGCCGTAGAGAAGGACTGGGATCATCAGGGTCTTATTATAGGGCTTTACTTCTAAATTACCTTCTTAGCTTGAAGAAACAGCGGTTGGCAAGAGTAATTCTTCGTTTGATTTCCGACGAGATGTTGTTGTCAGAGTTAATAGCGGAGCCGAGATAAACCAAGTACCGTACTACCTCAAAGTTATATCTGTCAATACTGACGTTCTGTCCAATTCGTCGATGTTGTGTGTCCTTTCGTGTTGACAGCATATTGTTCGTCTTGCCCTCATATACTGCTAAACCCTTTTTTGCCGCTTTCTTCTCTATACTAACAAACGTGGCTATAACATCACGTTGGGTTTGATGCAAAATGATTGGTTATAATAAAAAAAACGATTGGTTTTAATAATAACGTTTCGTCTACAGATTATTTTAATCCCCGCCCACTTTTTGTGCGGCCTTTTTCTATAAAAAAAAAAACACTTTTATACCCTACCCCATAACATATGCATTAGAAAACGTTGATTTTTTGTCGTTCCATATAAGGTTTTTAATAACCACTATGAGCAATATATTGTCTGTGCAATATATTGAGCCACGCCCACTTTTTTTGTATGTTTAATTTAAAGATGAAATGGGATGGTATTCCACAATTCGGTCACAAGATTGTAGCCTTCTCACAACGTCACCCTAGTAACTCAAAAACGAATGTCAGTATTTCATAATTTTCTATTATTTCTGATTTTGAAGTTTTTGTTACCATTTTTCTTTTTTATGTATTTCATGAATACTTTTGTTAAGTGCTTTAATCTACTTCACTTGGAGGTACAATATTTTGTCAAAATATATACAATGGTCGAAAAAAGTATTTTGACAAAACTGTATTCAATGTTAGTTCGCTTGCTTTCATAAACTGAGAGAAGTAACAAAACAAAATAGGTAATAATAACTGTAAGAGCGCAAAATATTTTCTGTATTACATTATGTATTCATTTCACTATTGGTTGCAATGTAAGAACGGAGCTAAATCTTACTGGAAAAAAGTTTTTTGATATCATATTATTTTTATTTGTTTTCGTTTCGCGTGCGATTAAAGCTAAGATCTGCTAATTACAAAGTATTTTCTTAATGTAATTTAATAATTTTAACGACTTTCACTAATATTTAATTGACAAATATGGGAAAAACGTCGGAAATAAGTGAGGTTATAAGAAATGAGATGGTGATCAAGTATGAAGCGGGTATATCAGTGGAATACTTAAGCAAACTATACAAAGTCCCTCGTCAAACCGTGTATTATCAAATAAATAAGCAAAAGAAAAACAGATCCACAAATAATTTGCCACGTTCAGGCAGACCACGCAAGACAACCGAAAGAGAGGACCGTTTAATTGTGGGAAAATTTAAAGATAATGTGCTAAGAATCCCAAAATCTGCAATTGAATTAAATATTCAATATAATATTGAAATTTGTGAAAGAACTGTAAGAAATCGTTTAAAAGAAGCAGATTTTGCTACTTATGTAGCCAGACCAATACCCCAAATTTCACAAAGAAATAAGCATAAACGTCTGGAATTTGCCAAACAATTTGTACACAAGCCTTCATTATTTTGGGAGCAAGTATTGTGGACCGATGAAAGCTCTTTTCAGTACCATGCATCAAAGAAGAAAATTTTCTGCAGAATTCCTAGTAGATTGCGAAAAAAAGTGGCACCTGTATGTGAACGAGTACCGCATGGTGGTGGGAGCGTAATGTTTTGGGGATGTGTTTGCTTTAATGGCATCGGAGATTTGGTACCAATCGAGGGAATGATGAACAAGGATCAATATCTACACATTTTAAATAATCACGCCTTTACGTCAGGTGACAAATTGATGGGACAGTCATTTATTTTGCAACAAGATAATGCTCCATGTCATGAAGCCAAGATGATTACCAACTTTCTAAATGATGTGGAAGTAAAAACATTGGAATGGCCATTTCAAAGCCCCGATTTAAATATAATTGAGAATATGTGGGCTTATATAAAGCGAAACAGAAGTCCATGTTTGACAAGAACGCGCGAAGAGACAATCGCTGAGGTCGACGGACTTTGGAAGGACATTTCTCCGCAAATCCTCCAAAGTTTAGTGAACTCGATACCGGCCGATTGCAGAAAGTCATCAATGCCAAAGGAGGGTTCATTTTCTATTAAGTTATGTCTTAATTTTTATAAATTTTTGCTATTAGTCCTTTTATTCGAATCAAAAACATTTTGTCAAAATACTTTTTTCCTGATACATTTTTTAAATATAATTTTTAATTTCTATACTACATTATTGAATTAAACTTCAGTATGTTTTTTTGAAAGTTCGTTATTATGTTATTATAATGAAGTTTTTTCAGATTTGTTCTATCATTATAAAGAAAGATATAGAAAAAAATGTGCGATTTTTGTTTTGTCAAAATACTTTTTCGACCATATATATCCACACAAAAATCATAAAGAAAATGTAAAAAAATGTTACGTTCTTCTGTTACCAGGGCGACGATATTTTTGTTTTATTAGCAACCAAAATATTCACGAGAAATAGTTTTTATGACAAAAATCGTTTGTCGGGTCAGCTAGTTGAATATCATAACATTCTATCATATTGAAATTTGTTGAGAAACTCTAGATTGTAGCACGTCTAAAGCAGAACTTAAAGTTTTTTTTTAAAATTACATGAAATTTTCATGTTAGTAACTAATTTTAGTAAACCCAAATATTCTTCAGGCCTTTTTTAAAATATTCAATTAGTTTCATTTCACAACTACCAACTTATTTAAAAGACGTCATATATCAAGAAATATTTTAGATTGCACAGCTTCCATATTTATTCCGTATCTGCAGTTTTTCATATGTCTCTTCTGAAAGGTTACATAGTCTACAAACTTTTAGCATGAAACTTATAATTTGTCTCTGAACAATATATCCAACATATGATCCGGGTTTTTAAACAGAATAACATAGAGAAATGGTGTGCTGTGTGATTAGAAATAAAATAAAATGGAAATTTAACCGAATACTGTGGTGAACGATATTTTGTTCACTATGTAGTAACAGTTGAAAATGTAGAATTTTAATGGATTCAGTTATAAAAGTTTTCCAATTTGCTGCAAAATGAGCTTGAAATCAATCCGTTTGTAATCAAATAATACTTACGATAACATGTCACATCATTATAGAGTGTTTGACTATCATTGTACCTGACTAACGGTATCCTTATCAGATGTTTATTCAATTTCAAGGATATATAAAGCCTTAGGTCAAGCTAAAACCTAAGCTCCACCTGAGGGATGATTATAAAAAATTTCATCGTTTGTGAACAAAACATTTTTTTTTAGGTGGTACTATTGAGTTTAATTTGGGATTTTTCGCTCGAGGCTTTTAACATAATGCGGCATTCAAAGTCAAATCGTGAGAAGATTGGGTGGTTCCTTATCAGAGTTGGCTTTGTGAAATTCAGTTATGAAAGAGCTGTCTCTAATGCCATAGTTAAATCCAGTGGAGGGGGGTCGGACATTAAATGAAAAGCCAATAACGGTGTAGTACATACAGATGCATGGTATTTTTTACATTTTGTCGCCATCTGATTTTGTTTTTGTTGTTGTTGAACAACCATAAAAGAATACCTAATTTAATGACAGCCACTGAACCGATATAATCTTTATGGCTTTATGCGACTTTATTGGTGAATGAGCCAACATGTCAGCTGTCTGTGTTCTACAATTTTGAAGTTATTCTCTAACACATTAGACGAGGAGGGAGTCAAAGTTGTCGCGTATGCGGACGACGCGACGTGGTGATATCAGTGTTAGGAAAATTACCCTCCGTGATAAGCGAAATCATGAGGGCTGCTCTAGGCAATGTAAGCATGGCCTCGGTGTAAACCCCGTCTATATGGCCAACCACTCACACCTTCTTCCAGCGCTAGCTTTGTGGCGTTTGTTACCTTCTATGCTTGTAGCAACTTCTTTGGAACGAGGTGGGGACTTCAACCAATTTTTACATACAGCTCACTAGTATGGTGGCCCGCGTTGAGTAAAAGCAAATATTATAAAGTTATACAGATGACGCACTGCATACAAGAAAATTTTTCTATGGTGGGTCGTACTGGCACAGCCCGCCTTATGTTCGGATCTCGTTTCTCTTGCGTGCACGTGCACACCGCCCGCCCGTACCATGAATCTGGTGGGCAAAAGTTTGTGTTTTTTTGTTCTCAATGCATTATCTGTATGATTTTATAATTTTTGGTAAAAGTTACAGTCTTACAAAACTAAAAAGGGTGCAAAGAACAGTCAGTATAGGCACAACGGATGCACTGGGGTCGTCGCCAACGAATGCCCTTTCTGTGCTCTTGCATCTCTTGTCTCTCGACCTACACATTATAGATACCGCTTTATGCAGCTCAGTAAGACTAAAGGAGTCAGGATGCTGGTATGCAAGGTTTCCCACAGACTACATAACACCTATACTAAGCCTCAAGAAAGACTTCCACTTATGATATCCTACCAGAGCTCACTGCAAGAGAAACGAAGTAGTAAGAGTCGTCTACGCCTACGGATCCAAGATGAACTGATGGGTGGGGTCCGAAGTCTATTCGGAATCACCGAAAATATAAGTTTCGTACCACATACCAGACTTTGCCAGCGTGTTCCAGGCGGTACAGCTCGCTATCCGAGAGCCTTGCATGCTACTGGGGCGCGACACTTAAAAAAAAAAACAAAATATTGCTATCATCATAGATAGTCAAACCCCATTAAGGCCATTAAAGTGGCTAAAATATCCTCCAAACTACTACAGGAATGCCGGAACGAACTTGCCCACCTTGGCGAACGCTTCAGGGTCACACTTCTATGCGTTCCAGGGCACAGTGACAGTTAAAAAAACGAGCGTGCAGACTAGCTCAGCTCTACGCGGCTCACTTGCGGCAAGGGCTTATATCCGATAGATGTGGTTAATGGACAAATCCACTCATACAACCTGTGAAGGCCATCTCCAAATGAAGAAGGTTAACAAACAACGCCATATCAAGGAAGAAACGACCTTCCTACGACAAGAACAGAACAAACGACCTAATAAATAGAACACGCCCAGATATCGCAAGAATAACGGCGACAGTCACGGGGCACTGGGCAATTGGAGACCAATCATTTAAGCTAGGGATCCCATACAATCCCCAATGCCGCAGTTGCGGGAACACAAATGGGAGAGAAACCACTTACAAGAGCCAAATTGTGTGAATTTTTCGACGACTTTTGCGATATCTCGGGTAAAAGGAGACAAGTCCTTATCAGTTTTCTAAATGACATCCCGTATCACACCCACAACAATCATAATAAAGGTCACACGAGTCGTGGTAACAAAAAAGACACATACGTGCTACTTTGGTCCATGCTGAACCGTCATCTATATCTACCTAACTAGGCAGAATGATGTGTAAAAAATCAAGCTAGGTGATTTCAACGCCAATGTTGGAACAAGCAATTTTTTTAGCATTATTTTCGCAAACAACAAGCTATAAGGTCATCAACATCTAATATGTTGGATTTTACAATACCGAACCAGAATCCCCTAGTTTGGCTGCAAAACATTAGATCTACAAAGCCGAGCTGTAAGCAAAGACAAGACCTACATGACAGAAGACATTGAGCATTATTATCAAAATAGGAAAAACTCTAGTTTTTCAGAAAAAATTAACCTTGGCTGCAACAAGGTAGTGGTCCGAGTCGATGTTAGCTCCTCGGAATGTTCGGACGTCCAAAATACTGGATGCGTGCCTCTTGTCTATCGCTATGTGATCAATTTGATTGACCGTTCGTTGATCTCGAGACCGCCATGTCCCCTTATGGATATCGAGGTGAGGAAACCATGTGCTATGTTTTCCGACAATACTGCTAAAGATGTCTCCTCTTCCTACCTTTGCGTTAAAATCTCCCAGCACGATTTTAACATCGTGCTTCGGTAGTCGCTCATAGGTTTTGTCAAGGAGCTAATAGAAGCAGTACATAATCATCTTTTTCCTCCGTTGGGGCGTGAGCGCATATAAGGCTAATGTTGGCGAATTTGACCTTGATGCGGATCGTTACAATGCGGTGCCTAATGTCTTGGAAACATATGACTTCTTGCCTAAGTCTGACACTTATAACAAATCCGCATCCGAATAGTCGCTGTTTCTGCTCACTATAACACGGTCCGTAGTAGATGTCACAGTTTTTCGTCCTCTTTTTGTCCGGCCCATCGCATCGTATTTCCTGGATGGCAGTAATATCTGCTTTGTAGCAGTTTAGGGCTTCCGCTAGTTGTTCGCTTGCACCTCTCCTTTTTAATGATATTGGTAACAACAATTTTTTTCGATGGTTGGGTAGTTAACCCAGAGCACAACCCCCAACCTGGAGGGCCAGTTCCAATATATTAGATACCCCTAGGACACGGGGCCATCAGTATCCACTATGGGATTGAACGCTACCGTTGGCCTTTCGGTTCATCCGCCACCATCTCTGTTTAGGGGGCCTGACTAACCCTTGAAATTCCTAGACAACCTGTTATCCGAATATGTCGAAGCAGCTTGTCTAGGTTCGCCTGGGACAGCCGGGTATTCATTCCGTGCCATTCTGACCTGGCTGTTTATAGATTTGTTGTTTTTCGCCGTGTTATCAACACTCGCGCTTATCGTTTGGCAAGTCAAATCCGGTTGGATGAGACCAGTACCCGATGGTTACCACATGGAGGTAAAACTTAAGCACTTGATGTGTAGTCAGAGTTACAACACTGGGCATTGCCAAGTCAAAGCCAATCACCCAACCATCCAACATTCAACATGTGACAACATTAGCAAATATTTATACAATCTTAGATGTTGGTTTTTCGAAAAACCAAAATTTTGTGCGATATTTTGTGCGAATCGTGCAAATTTATTTCGAAAATAATTGTTCAGCTCGCGAAGTTTACCGCAAGCTCCGACCCGAATAAATCATTTCGCCACCGTGCACAGCAATAGGGGCTTTGTCCATCAACTTTATGAAAGATTTTCATGGCTTACGACGCACGTTACAAGATTCAGCTTGTGCAAGAATTAAAGCCGCGAGACCATACAATGCGTCGTGATTTTGGTGTATGCCCGAAAATGAGATTGACCTCGATGCTGATTTGCATCGCAAAATTTTGTTCAGTGATGCGGCTCATTTTTTGTTGAATGGCTAACAAGCAAATTTGACGCATTTGGAGTGAAGAGAGTCCACATAAGACCATTGAGACGCCATTACATCCACAAGAAACTGACTGTTTGGTGTGCTCTATGGGCTCGTGGAGTCATTGGGTCATACTTCTTCCGAAATGATACTGGAGAGCGGTATAAAGCCATGATGACCGACTATTTTGTACCCGAATTGGATGGCATGAATATGGATGAGATGTGGTTTTAACAAGACGGCGCTACATGCCACACAGCGCACGTCGCAATCGATTTATTGAAGGAAAATTTCGATGAGTGCATAATTTCGCGGATTGGCCACCAAGATCTTGTGATTTGACACCATTGGATGATTGTCTTTGGGGATATGTGAAGTCACTCGTCTACGCAAGCAAACTAGAAACGTTAGGCGACTTGGAAACCAACATTCGTGGCGTTATTGCCGACATACGGTCCCAAATGCTCGAAAAAGTACTTGAAAATTTGACCTCTAGACTTTACTCTATTCGAACCAGCGGCAGCGACCACATGGCCGAAATCATATTTAAACATTTATGTCGTAAAATTATTCTTTCAATAAATCTAAACTGATGGACATTTAGACGATTTTCTTGTGTTTTATTTCAATTCTAAGTTCTGTACCTCTAAAAAAAAAACTTTTCTTTTCTAACACTATTACCGTTTCTATATTCCTCCAGTAAGTTCCCACGTCTTGGGATCTTTTGAGAAACTGTAAATGCTCTTCATTTGTAATTTAGATTGTCTATATATTGCGAGATACATAAAAGCTATTTTTTATTAATTGGGGTTAGAGGACCTTTACGCTAAAACTCTCTTATGACTCATTTACTCATGGAATGTTAGGTAATTATCTTTTGTTTTTCCACATAGAATTACGATTTTTCCGAAAGCATTTGGTAAAAATACATTTGCTACTGTTAAATTCTTCATGCATTCCAATTTTATGAAATGTTTAGGTTCTTCAAATGTACCCAAAAAGTAAGCAATCTCGATTGGCTCGAGATAAGCTAACAGTTCTCCTCTGCCAACATAGACATAAATCATAAAAGCTTTTATCTCAAATCCAAGGTTTCACCTTGGAATAATTTTCTGATAAATAAATTATGAAAATAAATTTACGCAAATAAAATCAATATGAAGCCAATTATAATATCCAGATACTTTTTGTTTTAGAAATCTTAGCAACCCGCACCCCATAAGATATTCGAATGCTAAAACCAATTCAATATTTATAATCTATTTTTATTTAATCTAATATTTATATTTATATTCACATAAACAGCGTACACATTTCCCTTTTCACAATGTCATCCAATAGTCGACTTAATTTCTTTAAGGTCGCTCTGCATTGCATTGACTCACAATTCTTCCTTTTCATCATCCCCGCTATCGGAATCGTAATTCAAAGTTTATTTGGCATAGATATTTTTCATAAATAGCTGATATAAGTATCTACATGGAACTGCTGAACTTTATGTGAGGCGTTTGGCTCATCGTTTGTTATCCTACATTTGCATATGAAAGTGCCTTTTCACTCTGAGTAAAAACCGAAGAGTAAATTTTGTATGAGTTGCTTTTTTCGTGTGGGTCTTCATTAATTAATTAATTGTTTGGTAGATATATGTGTGAAGGGGAAGGTCGTACTGATGATGATGACTCGACCGAATCGACATACAAACCCATGTTCTACATAAGCAGTGAGCCCAAGCATGCTTCATCTCAAGAGCATTGCCAAGGTATACCAAAGAAATGACATAGAAATTAAATTTATCTCAATCTAAAAATAAGCACAGCATTGGTACACTTTACTGCTGATGCAGCAGTGACAACATTCTTCCTTACTATGTAGTGGTTGCCAAATAAAATTTCGTTTGAATTGTTGTTTTGATGCTGATGGTTTACACTGGTAATGACCTAGAGCAGCTTTTGTTTTCATTTTAATTAATGTCTTGCTATAAAAAAAAACTTTTGACGCAGTTTTTGAAGGCATTATCATTTTATTCTCATTTTAGATTTACAAATAGCGATTTTGCATTATTAGGAATTATTTCATCCTAAGCTTTTGTTTTGAAAATTAATTCCAATGGGGTATACCTTGATTACACGTATTTTGGTGCTCGTGATGTAGAATGGTTTGTTTGTGGTCTTTAATGAAAATAACCAATGTGATCCAATCAGTATACAGTGTGGCGCAAAAGTCATTTAATTATGTTATATTTTATTTGGGAAGTCTTTGTTAAATTCGAATTCCTATGTTTATTTCAACATTAACATTTTTAATTGGATGAGAAAAGTGGTGGGTTTATTTAAATTTTAAATTATTCATAGATAACAAATCAATTCCAATCAGTCCAAATCAATTCCAATCAGTCCAAATCAATTCCAATCAAGCTCATCAATCTTAAACAGATTCGTTTAGTAACAAAGTAGTACTACCAAATTTTAGGCTTCAACAGAAAAGCCAGTTCGTCGATATACAGCTCACAAAGATTGCGGTCTTCGTCTCTTTGTCTTCCTAGTCGATAATCTAAAATGCACTTCTTCACAAACTTTTGCTACGAATGATGATCTGAGACTTATTACTCCTTTATTTTGTAAGCTTTTCTTAAATAAGGAGAAGAGAAGTGATGAGAACCTATTACGCTTAAGGGGTGCCATTACATCTAATGATTCCTACCTAACAAAAGGAGTTTTGGCACTGTGTTCTTCCTATCGTTGATAGATGGACAGTATATCTAAGAGCTGCAACTGCTTGTCTTATAGGTCGTAGCAGGTCTAGGCGTAATTTCTCATCCTTTAGAAAGAGTACAGTAGGTGGAGTTCATGTTTCGCCCGGAATCGCAAGCATGAGAACAATTGTTTAATACTGCGCGTACTTCAGCTTTATAACGATAAAGAAGCTGGGCTTGTGTAAAGTAACCATTTAGATATAAAAAGATAATTAAATGTACACGCTGCTGCTTTCGCAACAGAGTTTGTTGTTGCACATAAAAACGTGGGTAGGACAGTGTATCGGAGTTTCAGATTAAATAACGGATCCGAAACAAAAACATATGAGAAAGCTACAATCCACGCTGTGGATCGTTTTATACCCTATCCCTCTCCATCCTTTAAATAAATATCCATTATCTTATGGCAAAGTTATATTTAAATTGAAATTGTCGCAACATATTGTTCAGACAGCTTATCAAAATCTGGTATGGTTCGACCAAAAACAACGTTTTTTCTCCTGCATATGGTAAAATAACGTATCTACAACGTGGACGAAATGTTTGTATTACCAATGCCAATTATTTTGCATCAATTTTTTATCTCGAAATGTTTAAAATTTTACCAAAAAAATGTTTTTACGGAAAACGCCCCCAAAAAGTTGGTGGGCGTTGCAAAAAAAACTTTGTATAAAAATATATATTCTCTTCTCATAATTTCCTATGATCTTTTGGGTTTTCAGGGAGAAAAATATGCCTGCAGTAGTAATATCAAGTTCAACTTGGGTTGTGACCCTTTTTTTTTATATATATAAGCGTTAAGTGAACAGTATTTAACATTCAGTTCAGAATTAACACTAACAAATAATATTACTGGACGATTATAAGCCAGCTCATTTTGTTAGGGTTGTCCGGTTGGAATAACTGCTCTTCTCTTGTCTTCACTTGATCCTTACGAATGCTTTTACTTCTTGTTTCAGTGTTGGTTTGTGTCCAGATGACTCCTCAAAAGATTTTCAATTTTTGTTCTTATATTTTCACTTTTATGTTCTTTTTCTTTGTTAAGAACTTAATTCGGCAAGTCTAACACTGTTTCCTTTTCTTATTAATTTTTCAACTTATATTCCTCTTTTCACTTTTTGCTAAGGAATCACTCCCGAATCTTTCGGCACTGGGTTATAAATATTTTTTGTATCTAATATTTGTTCATTTATTTTATTTATTTTTGACTTAATTGAATTAATTCTAAATCTGGGAGGTCCCTGCTCGGGCGCCATTAAAGGAATTGGTTGCACAGTTATTTAAAAAAATGATTTACCAGCACGGAAATTCTATGCGACACTTGGTAGTTTTACTATCGTTATGAATTATGTCGTTCTTTATTCACCGTCGACTTAAGAATAACTCGTGCGAACACTAGCACCACCCTCGATACATTCGTTCGCTTCAATCTAAAATCGCTGATCTGCAGTTCGCATACAGATCGCATATGCCTCCATTCGCCCTGATCTCATGTGACGTTTTAAAGGTGCTTGCAAAGGTACAAACGGATACGAGTGTGTCGGATCAGGTATCCAGCCAGTAGACATGTATGAACTTGCAAGCGAATGCGCGTGTGCTTCGCTTGCATATTTCGTAAGGCGGGCCGGTGTTGGGCTGTGATAACTAGCACTTTAAATTGGCGCACTCGGTAGGATACTCTTTTACATATGAGTATCCTTTGCCAAAAACAACCTGCAGAAGATTAAAAATTGTCTAGATATTTTCTTCAGGTTGCTTAATGGTGTAAAATGATATAAATAATGTCGAAATGTGATTACACAAACTTTTATTCCTTAATTGAAAGTAATCAGTGTCCATCTGAATAATAATGATTTTCCGTTATTGACCTAGACTGAAAATTCCGTTTAGGGATAGTTGTATGGAACTCATGAAAAAAGTAATAGTAGTAGTATACGAATTAAATTTCTTTCAATTTGGCCAAATAGTTTGCGAGAAATTGACAATTTTCTTGATATGGCCTATATGCAAAATACCGTTATTTGGATTTTCTCGAAAAAACTGGGTATGCAGTTTTTATTCAACTTATAAGTTTATAGCATATAAGAAGTAAAATCAAAATCGTTAGAGCCGTTTTTGAACAAATTGAGGTTATGTATGATTTTTATATTGCAGGTACCGGTAATAACATGGTTAAAGTAAAAAAAATGACCTAGAATTATGACCAAACAAACGCTGGGTACGAAGTTTGAAGAAAATCCGTCAAGTCGTTAAGGCTGGAGAGGCTTGTACGGACAGACGTACCGACGGACCGACGAACCGACGAACGGAATTCCGAAAACCACTTTTTTGAGTATCGCTATCATCGTAATGTTAGAATCAATCAAAATCTCGAGGTCGAGGACGATATCTTTCTCTTTATAAAAGAAAGTTAAAAATTCTAATCGATCGAATTATTCTCGATGTTGTGTGTATGCCCTCTTGTTGACAGGTCTTCCACTAGGCCACTAGACAAGGTCTTCCTTTACTGTGTGCGACATCTGGCTGAAAATCGAAGAATCTGCGAGCCGGACTATTGGTGTCCTGGTTAAAGGTCTATTGAAAGGGTTTACGAACAGGGTCATGTCGCTGTACGGTCGTATATTTCTTGGTTGAATCTTCGAAGATTTTTCGATGAACTTTCCTCTCGAATCGGCCAAGGATGTCTATATCCGCTTTTGATACTGTCCATGCTTCAGCGCCGTAGAGAGGACTGGGCTGATCAGGTCCGATTTTGACGGACGGATAGACATGTCTTAATCGACTCAGCTATCGATTCTAAGTCGATCAAAATACTTTAAACTATATCTAGCTGAATTATTTCATTATGTTACAAACTATTTACTTACTTACATAAGTGGCGCTATAGTCTCCAATTAGCCCGGTCTTTAGCTAACCGCCTCCAATGCGCACTGCTAGTTGTTTGGGGACGGTTTCTACTTATGCGCGCCACTAGGCGAGGTCTTCCTTTGCTGCGTTCGATGTCTGGCTGGGAATCAAATACTCTGCGAGTCGGAGTATTGGTGTCCATTCTAGGGGCATGTCGCTGTGCAGATCGTAAAATTCTTGGTTATTTTTGGTTATAATTCTTGGACCGAAGATTTTTTGAATAATTTTCCTCTCGAATCGACCAAGGATTTCTTTATCCGCTTTCGATACGGTCCATGCTTCACCGAAAGGCGTAGAACAGGACTGCGATGATCAGGGTCTTAAATAGGATTTCCTTAATATTTCGAGTATGGGCTCTACTACCAAATCGCCTTCTTAGACCGAAGAACCAGCGGTTGGCAAGAGTAATTTAATAGCGGAGCCGAGATAGACAAAGTCACGTACAACTCAAACTCATATCTCTCAATGGTGCCAAAATCCTTTTTTGGTATCAAATGTGTCGGTGAGGTCGTTTCCGACCCTGGAGCAGCGAGAATTCTCCATCGTCATCCTACACAAACGGACGAGTTGGTTCGTTGGTTCGTTCTGCCTGACAGCAGAATGTTGTTCGTCATCGTTTAATAGTCTGCAGAAGTGGTTCTTCCATATCCTCAGCATCGAATGTGTCTCAACTACGATATTTCCTTGTTCATCTCGACAGGATTCTGTTCGAGCATTGTATCCTTGGCTTTGACGTTTTAAACATTGTAAAAGCTTGCTAACATCGTTCCTGGAGTGGCACCTCTTTATATCCTCGATCGCGCGCTTTTCTTGCTCTTTTTTCTTGTTTCTGTAAAGACGGTATTCTTCCCTTATTCTCTGCCTATAAAACTCAACGGCAGCTCTAGTCTTCACCTGCAGCTTAGCCTTGTTGTCCCCCGTTTTCGGCTGCGAGCATCTGTCGGCATTCTTCATCAAACCAGTGGTTTCATGCTGGTGGGCGCGAGAAACCTAGCTGCGGCTGATATAATGGCATTTTATCATCGATGCCATTGTTCTTCGACATTCGATGCTGGTGGTATGGTGTTAATCGAGAGGTTTAGGGAGACGCATTGCTCGAAGGTTTTGGCAGTCTCTTGCGATTGCAGTCTTTCGACATTAATTTTTTTTTCACAGTATTTCTTGCCACATAGTGGATATCCGCATTCTAACCTTGGCTGCTACAAGGTAGTGGGTCGATGTTAGCTCCTTGAAAAGTTCGGACATCCAAAATACTGGATGCGTACCTCGTGTCTATCGCTGTGTGATCAATTTGGTTGACCGTTCGTTGATCTGTAGACCGCCAAGTCCCCTTATAGATATCGAGGTGAGGAAACCGTGTATTGGCTATAGTGGCATTTTGTTCTGTAACGAAGTCAATTAGCCTAATTCCGTTACCAGACGTGCTGTCGTGTAGGGTATGTTTTCCGGAAATACTGCTAAAGATGTCTTCTCTTCTTACCTTTGCGTTAAAATCTCCCAGCACGATTTTAACATCGTACTTCGGTAGTCGCTCATAGGTTTTGTCAAGGAGCTCATGGAAGCAGTCCTTAGCTATATAATCTCTTTCCTCCGTTTGGGCATGAGCGCATATAAAGTTTATGTTGGCGAATTTTGCCTTGATGCGGATTGTTACAATTCGTTCGCTAATGTCTTGGAAACATAAGACTTCTTGCCTTAGTTTGGCACTTATCACAAATCTGCATCCGAATAGTTGCTGTTTCTGCTCACAATGACACGGTCCGTAGTAGATGTCACAGTTTTTCATCCTCATTTTGCCCGGCCCATTCCATCGTATTTCCTGGATGGTAAAAAAATAAATGACTGCCTAGTAGCGGTTTATGGATTCCGCTAGTTGTTCGGTTGCACCTCTCCTGTTTATTGCTCTCACATTTCAGGTGCAGATACGAACGGCGTTGTCCTTTTTTCGCTTAGCCGTGTCGTCAAAAATAATATCAGTCCTTTCCGAGGCTATTGGTTGCATCGTAACAATGGTTTTTTAAATGGGTGGATAGTTTACCCAAAGCACAATCGCCAACCTGGAGTGCCAATTCCAATTTATAAGATAACCCTAGGACACGGGGACATCAGTATCCACTACGGGATTGAGCGCTTTCGTTGGCTTTTCGGTTCATCCGCCACCATCTCTGTTCAAGGGGGCTGACTAACCCATGATATTCGTAGACAACCTGTTGTAAGAATATGTCGAAGCAGCTTGTCTAGGTTCGCCTGGGACAGCAGGCCGGTTATTCATTCCGTGCCATTCTGACCTGGCTGTTTATAGTGTTGCTGTTTTTCGACGTGTTATCAACACTCGCGCTTATCGTTTAGCAAGTCAAATCCGGTTGGATGAGACCAGTACCCGATGGTTACCACTTGGAGGTAAAAAATAAGCACTCGATGTGTAGTCAGAGTGATAACCACTGGTAATTGTCAAGTTAAAGCCAATCAGAGTCTACCCTCGTTCTTCAACACCCAACCATCCCTTGATATAGCCCATACTTTATTGCTGTAGAGAATATCTGGGATAATGCGAGTCTCAAATAGAATGTCATTTGAAGGTCGCTTATAAACTGTATTTCCATTTTGCATTATTAGCCCTTAACAAATGCGATTGGCTAGAGCTATTCTTCGTTAAGGTTGTGAAAAATAGTCTGGACGATAACAGTAAAACACACGTTTCATACATGCAAGCATGTATACAGTAATGTACGCTATCATTAACCTACGGAAGTAACCGAAATATTTATCCATTAAAAATGTTTTCAGGTTATGAAATATTGATATATGTGTGTATGTATATATCGTACTAATTTAAACAGTTCACAGATGTGTATTTTCCCTTTAACTGTCATGCACCTTTAGAATCTAATCATGTTCGAAAATTTGATATAATATGATTCACAATATAATTTCGCAACATAGAAAATGAAACACAGTTCCATCTTAGAGATCATAAATTCGTTATAAATCAGTTCTTGCAATTCGCAATGAAATTGTCTGACTAAGGTGAAACGAATAAATATTTACATATAGTTATGCACTTATACATAAACGGAATACAAAAACATACCTTCTTGTGAAATAGGAATATTGTTTCTTTAATTTTAGCGCCTTCACCTTAAACAAGGAAAATTGAGTGTCTGTCTACCAGAAAAGTTTATTCACTGGTTTTATATCAAACTTGTATTAAAATGTTCATCAACTTTAAATGAATTGCTTTTCATTTGTTATTTATTAAGCGATATGGTATAATCGGTAATAGATAGTCAATACAGTACAAGTAAAAAGGAGGGGTGTACTGAGGCTAGAATTTAATTGATTTTCATTACGAGTATCGAATGAAACTTTTATGAACACGGTTATATAAAACACAAGCCTTTCATCCAGCTGATTCCTACCAACTCCAATTGTCAGTCGCCCCATGTCCTTATAACAAGTTACTTCATCCAGAATTTTGAACAGGTTATCAACAATACGGTACCAGTTTAATTAAATAAAGTGAACAACCTTCCTCCGACATGATTAAACAGTTCATCTAGGAATTTTAAGGGTTACTAGGCTACGGTACACAGAGATGGTTGTGTATAAGCCCAAACGCCAGCGGATGCGTTCAATCCCGTGGCGGATACTGAAACTCCCGCTTTCTAGGGTTAAACAAATTGTTATTCTAGGTTGGGGGTTGAAATTAAGAAAAATCATGGAAATAACCAAAAAAAAAAAAAAAGAGGTGGCCATGGCTCAGAGGAATGCGTAGTTGACTGCTAAGCCAAGCGCTGCGGGTTCAAGCCCCAGCTTCGGCAGCATTTGTTTTATACGAAAATTGCCAGCTTATCTGAGGCCACCTGTGCGATAACATGAGAAAATATAAATCGATGTCTCCTCCTCTGTGCCACGTAGGTTTGTGTTATATGTCTTTCCTTCTATGTATCTATCCGTCTCTCTCTGTTGTATAAATGTCTTGATCTGTCCCAGCCGATGGCCTCAGTCGCCAGTGCTGTTATGTGTCTGTAGTTCGTTGCATTCATGTGCGAAGTACTGTGATGTCAATGTCAATGTCAACCAAAAAATTTGAGTCCCTTTGTTAAGTCTTGGCGGCAGCAGATGAGATCGGGGGGGTATAAATCTGCTCCCACTAAGGCACATATTTCCTTGGAATAAATCCAAAATTTCACAGAGGTATCTGATAAATTGACTTGTACAAAGGATTTACTCAAATACCAACCAGACCTGTAACGATCACGGACAACGACTTACGAGTATGCCACCTGGAACGCACGCAGGTTGTACACCGCGAATGCTACTCAAAAACTTTAATCTGTCCCCGTGCGGTACAGGATTAAAATTACTGCGATTCAGGAAATACGTAAACAGGATCAAAGATACAAAAAAAGGAAATCATGCATTGCATCTGCCACCAAAGGATGCACATATAGGATGTGGATTTGGTAAACAGCTCTTCAACGAAGAATAATGAAAACTGTCAAATCAAGATGTTCAGACAATATCAGTTGCTATAATTCAGTCATATAATGTAATTAGCCACACCCATTTTTAGGGGTGTTTAATTCAATGATGGGCTTTAGCATTCTCAAATATTTTTCATTGCTCCAACTCTTGCGAAAGACTGACAAACATCCAAGAGAAACCCTTTCATTTGAAGCTTTGCAAACTTTGGATTAGGCGTTTTGCAAGAATTTCTCTCCTTGTGGCAGAAATACCAACTTCGCACGAACAAATGAAGTGAGAAGCTAGGGTTAAGGGCCTTTAATTATAAATATTTTATTTTTCCAGACATCTCCTTTATATTACCTGATTGTGCGTTCTTCCTGATGGTCTAATGAAGTTTTACCTTTTTTTAACTTTTCCATTTTATGAGATGTTGTGGGTGGCCGCGGTGTAGTGGTAATGTGTTCGTCTGTTGAGTGGAAGGTTGCGCGTTCAATCCCAACCAAAATCCATTTCACTTTTATTTAAAGAAATAAAAAGGCCGGTGTAGTACCTAAAAGTATGCACACCATCTTGAATTTCATCAAATTTAACGAACACTAGAAAAAGTGACTCCCCGAAGCTAGTTCGGACACCACCCATGGAGTTTAAGTCTCCACTACATCCAAAATCTTTCCTATCCTCTCTTTCTTCCCCTTCTCTACCGCTCGTACTATGGTAACATATAAAAGGGTATTCATAACCCCTTGAGTACGCGTAAATTATAAAAAAAAAAAAAAGATACCTTAGATAACAGGCTCGTTAGTGCCCAGGGAGACTAGCTTTCACACAACCTTTTATGTGTGCGTATGTATTTCTTGCACGATGGGGGACCTCCTGTTTTCTGCCGACTTCGAACGGCTTGACAATTGAAAGTACTCATTTGTCAGATCATCATGAAAGTAGGGCCAGTGAAAAATTAATTAGGAGTTGCTACAGCTGGAAATCGAACCCAGACCTTCTGCGCGGTAGTTCATCGCACTAATCATAACGCCACTGAGCCCGTCATATAAATAAATTTATCTCACTCAATGTCAAGTATTGACGAATTTTCCTAAGCTTCCTTTCATAAACAATTTACTCCATGCAACTGCCACCAACGAAATGTCATGTCTGCAATGAGATGGCAGAAACAGACTTTTTCTTAGCGCAAATATTTTGACAACACTTTCACTACCCATCAAGATATACAGCTAAGGTTAGGATGAGGTTTCTGGATAAGATATAAATGGAAAGGAATGCTGAAAAACTGACCAACATATGGATACTTAAGCATGTGGTTTTTTTTTACCACAATTAATAAATTAAACTCTTTTTTTTCTGAATCAATTTTTTTAAGTTTTAAAGCATTAAATCATCTCAGTTTTTCTCTTGCTAAAACCGCATCTCAAAAATGAAAAAAAAATCTGTCAGTACAATTAGCGGACTAATTAACTGAAGAGGGGAATTATTTAAATTAAGGTCACGTGGTCGCTTAGAGGCTCATAGAAGCCCTTTTAATGGTAATGACAGGGACTTCACTTTTGAATAAAGCGTGCAAAAAATGAATAATTGGCAAAGGGTTTACAAAAAAGTGGTTAATTATTCAAAACATTTAAAACGGATTCGTGTATCAAAAATATTTTTAGTCTTGAAGGTGCTAACTGGTGCTGCTATGTATAGGTGCAATGTTTTGAATACTTCATTTGTGGCACAAGTTATGTATATTTGAATATGTATATAGATTTTTAAATGGTTCGAGTTGACTATATTATTATAATCATAAAATACAACAACATTTATATATCATTAAATGTGTCCCAAACGCATATTGGTTTCTAGTGTGATAATTAAATTGAATAAGAAATATGAAAAATCTGAAACATATTAGGAAACGTTTGTCGATCTGAAGCATTGGTGACTTTTCGCTCTATGTTCCTAGCAATCTTAGAAATATGATTTTTTTTTAAGGTTTTGTATCTCGTAAAGTTCATGGTCGGATCTTCATCTTCGTAGTCGATTTTATGAAGGATTTTTCGCTCGATCAAGGGTTTCTTTATTCTTTATATTGTTCATGCTTCAGCATTACATAGTTGGATTGGGATCTTAGTATCTTCTTTTTTCATATATTGTAAATGAAACTCTTATAAGATTTACATGCATATGCACTTCCTTTTTCAAATCACTTTTCGTTATTGCCTTTTTAAAATTGATGAACAGGTGGTAGATTTCGATCTGGACATTCTTGATTTTTCCCTATTATTTGGTGATGTGTGAAGACCAAAATAATTGTGTAATTTGTTTGCCCAGGTTATTGGAGAATAGTTTTCTGCAGAGTAGAAATAGCGGGTGTTATTAAACATCTACGGTCGGCATTATTTGCGCAAGTCTACTTTTTTAGATTCTTTTGTTGTTTTTCCCAAAGTCCAAATTTTGCTAATCACTTAGGCTCCTGTAATTGCTATCATTGAAACGCATTGTTGGACATTTTGTCTTTGAATTTTATGATATCAACGAAAAAAAAAAATCTTTGTAAAATCAGGCATGCACCTTGTTTATTTTTGCGATAAACACAAAACAATACCTACAATTTCCATTGTTGAGATCAACAACACCATTGTTGAAATCACGAAAAAAATAGTAGCATTAGCATAAATATTGTTAAGCAACATCATTTGTGATAATAGAAAGATGAAAATCATTTATGAAAAATAAAAATGTGTGTGCGACAACGCCATAACAAACCAGATATAATGTGAAAAAATTAAATGACGAAAGACTGCAATCGCAAGAGACCGCTAAGACCTTCGCGAACGTCGAAGAACAATGACAACAAGCCATTAGATCAGCCGCAACTGATGTGCCAGGTTTCTCGCCCCCACCAGAGGGCAACCCCTGGTTTGATGAGGAATTCCGACATATGCTCTCAGCCAAGAACGAGGCCTACAAGGCTAAGCTGTAGGTGAGTACTAGAGCTACCATTGAGCTCTATAGGCAGAGAAGAAGGGAAGAACAATGGCTTTTCATACAGAAGAAAAAAGAGCAAGATCGAGGATATAGAGAGCATCCACTCCAGGAACGATGTTCGCAAGTCTTACCAAATTTTGTAAAATGTCAAAGCCAAAGATACAAGGCTCGAAAATAATTTTGTCGAGACGAACAAGGAAATATCTAAGTTGAGACACAGTTGATGCTAAGGATATGGAAGAACCACTTCTGCAGACTGTTAAACGGCGATGACGAACAACATTCCGCTGTCAGCAGAAAACTGCAAACCACCCGGCCTGAATGAAGTGAGGATAGCAATATCCAAACTCAAGCTTAATGAGGCTGCCTGACGGTGACGATGAGCTTTATAAAGCCGGCGGAGATGAC
Organism: Rhingia rostrata; assembly: GCA_949824845.1. NCBI lineage: Eukaryota > Metazoa > Arthropoda > Insecta > Diptera > Syrphidae > Rhingia > Rhingia rostrata. The sequence continues at coordinate 33,518,430 of OX463758.1, forward strand.
TTGGTAAGTAACATCAAAGAGTATAAAACTACATAGAGTGCGCATCTCATACAACGAATATTTTCTATGTGGGATACTGATATTGATACCCCAGTGTTCCCATTGCTAATCCAGCATCAAAAAATAGCCTTGCTGATGCATACGATCTACGAAATTTCCCCTTCGCACTTACCGCCCGCATCTGAAAGGGCTAACAAAATTTTAGCTGTGATGTGTTCTCTATGTAGTTCTATACTCTTTGGTAACATCCACCAACTCATGAGCCAAACCTGGTCATAAGAAAATATGCTGAAAAATAGAACCTCGGCATCGTTTGCCCTATCCACAAAAAGGAGAACCTCTTAACTGCGCCAACTACAGAGGCATAAGTCTGCACAATATCAACTGCAAGATGCTATCTGGCGTAATATATCAACGCCTAAAACCGGTTTGGTATACTGCCCAAAATCTTCCATTTGTGTAGGACGACGATGGAGAATTCTCGCTGCTCCATCAGGGTCGGAAACGATCTCACCCACACAATCGATACCAAAAAAGGATTTAGGTAAGGCCATGCGCTATCAAGTGACTTCTTCAATTTGATTCTTGAGAGGATTGTGCAAAACTCTTGAGCCAACACCAGAGGCACAGTTGTCCAAAAATCGGTACAACTACCATACACCGGACTCAACGTGATTTCATAGCTACGTTTGCTAGTATAGAGAAGGGAGCAGCAAACTTTTAGCGGTAAATGAGGGCAAGACTAAGTAAATGCTGTCAAAGGAAAGGACATACAACCTCGACGAATCGGAGAGAACTTCACCGTTGGCAGATATGACTTTGAGGTAGTACAGGACTTTGTCTATCTCGGCTCCGCTATTAACTCTGACAACAAAATCTCGTCAGAAATTAAACGAACGAAGAATTACTTTGGCCAACCGCTGTTTCTTCGGGCTAAGAAGGCAATTCAGTAGTAAAACCCTCAGTCGAACTACTAAGGAGATCCCATATAAGACCCTGATCGTCCTGCTCTACGGCGCTGAAGCATGGATCGTCTCAAGAACGGATGAAGAAATCCTTGGTCGATTTGAAAGGAAAATTCTTAGAAAAAGCTTTGGTCCCGTTTGCGTTCACGGGCTATGGAGACCAATATTCAACCAAGAACTATACGAGCTTTGCAGCGACATGCCCCTGGTCAAAAAACTCCGCATTGGACGTTTAAGATGGCTAGGGCATGTAGAACGAATGGACGTCAATACTCCGGCTCGCAGAGTCTTTGATTCCTAGCCAGACGTCGGGCGCAGTAGAGGAAGACCTCACCTTAAGTGGCGCGCATAAGTAGAAACCGACCTCAACCAACTTGGAGTGCGCAACTGAAGGCAGTTTGCTAAGGACCGGGCTATTTGGAGAAGCATGTTAGTTGAGGCCCAGGTTAATTCCGGACTGTAGCGCCACTTTAGTAAATTCCCAAAAAAACCGTATGGCAATACGAGAAAGCCAATTGGGAAGCATTAAACAGTTTTTTTAGGAATTTTAACTGGACACTATGTTTCCTCGATAGTGGCGTGGATGCTGCTGCTGATATGATATCAAATATCATTCTCTTTGGTATGAGATCTTTTATTCCCAACAGAATTAAGAGTATCAGACAAGGCAAAAGGGTGGTATGACTTGAGCTGCAAAGAAGCTATCAGGATGAGAGAGACAAACTTTCGGTTGTACAAGACCAACCCAACAGAGGAAAACCGAGCAAAGTTCAAACAAGCCAGAAATGACTGTAATGCCCATTTAAAGCGTGTCAAATTCCTCTATGACCGAACGTTGAGGCAAAAAATTCTACAATGTCCCAGAGGTAGTAAAAACTTTTGGTCATTTGCTAAAAACATAAAAAATTCGGCATCAGCATCAATTCCGACGCTCATTCACAATGACATTCCAGCTGTCAGCTCTTTAGACAAAGCCAATCTGCTTGCTGCGCATTTCGCAGCCAATTCTATATTGCCAGATTGTGTTCAGTCTCCTCCTGTACTTGAGAACGTAGATCATTCTATGGGACAAATTCACTTTCGTATTCGTACAGTTGCAAGTCTGCTGGTCCAGATGGTATATCCCCCATCATTCTGAAGAGGTATTCCCTGACGCTAGCAAAACCACTGCGTAAGCTTTTCTATCTATCCTACTCATCAGGACTCTTTCCGAGTAGATGGAAAACAGCAGTTGTCCAGCCTGTACCAAAAAAAGGGGAATCTTCATCTCTCTCCAACTACCGACCAATTGCACTTGCGTCCCTTCCTTCCAAGGTCATGGAAACGCTGATAAATCGTCAGCTTATGAAATATCTCGAAACACGAAAACTTCTCAATGACCGGCAGTATGGTTTTCGCAGCAATAGGTCTACTGGTGATTTGATGACATATCTCACCGAAAAGTGGAACTAATCAATCCACCATGGTGGCGAAAGTAAGATTGTTGCGCTTGATATTTCAAAGGCATTTGACAGGGTTTGGCATCAAGCCCTTTTGTCGAAAATGCGTGCATTTGGAATCGACGAAATACTTCTTCTATGGATTAGAGATTATCTTTCGAAACGTTCAATTCAAGTTGTTTTGGATGGTTTCAAGTCTGTAACTCACCAAATAAATGCTGGTGTCCCCCAAGGCTCAGTTTTGTCTCCGACTCTCTTTCTCATTTTTATAAATGATCTCCTGTCTGCAACTTCTAATCCAATTCATTCCTTCGCTGATGACAGTACCCTCAGCTTCTCATATTCGTTTACAGGTCCTCGCCAGTCACCTTCGAACGTGGACTCTAAACTCCAAAATATGTTAAGCTCATTGAATTCCGACCTTGACAGCATTATCAAATGGGGTAAATCTAATAGAGTGGAATTCCATGCTTCCAAAACACAATGCTGTCTTCTGTCATTAAAGCGAAACCAAAATCTAGAGCCATTATCCATGAATGGCACTTACGTCGAAGAAACCGAAAAGCTTTCCATGCTAGGTATGTGTGTTAGTAACGACTCACGTTGGAACGACCACATATTCGAAGTCGCTAAAAACGCAGCGAAATGTCTAGGTTTCCTAAATCGATGTAAGAAATATTTCACCCCCTCTGATCTGGCCACAATATATAAAGCGTTTATACGCCCAAAACTTGAGTTTAACGCCCACGTCAGATGCACCAAAACCAACATTGCACCTACTAGATAGGATTCAAACACGTGCGAAAAAACTTATAGGAGACATAAGAATAGCGAACTCCTTAGTATCGCTTGAACTCCGTCGAAACATCTCCTGCCTTACCTTGTTTTATCGCTATTTGAACAACCAATGTTCAAATGAAATAGCCAGCTGAATTCCTCCCATTCATTCAACAATTCAGCCGCAATACTCGTTACGCAATGAATGCAAATCAGTTTACCCTCAAGCCTATCTTCGGACGTACGCCGAAATATAGAGATTCGTACATAAAACGAACAACACGAATGTGGAATGCTCTACCAAACTCTGTTTTTCCTTTCCATTATAACTTACAGACATTTAAAACCAATGTGCATCGGTATCTCCTTTCTTCTTATCCCTAATTTCCTTAACGCCCGCACTGTGCTAAAACATATAAAGGGTATTCATAACCCCTTGAGTGCGCGCAAATTATAAAAAAAAAGTGAGTAAGTAAGTAGAAAAACTACTTTCTCGAGCTAACTCGAGTTTAATCCCGAAACTAGGATGTTCTCGCACTGAAAACCCGGGCCTAAGTTGCCATCCATTGCGTAAGGAATCAAACGAGAGTTGCTAGATGTATGTATGTGACATTTGGTAACATGTAGGTGGCTAAAAAGGTCATTTGCCTCTGAATGTTGAAATGACACCTGATTGATGGTATTGCCTTACTTTTGGTGTCTTAACTTAGAAATGTGTTTTAGCGAAGGTGTGTGTCTGACGTCTGGACGTCTGCTATTGAAGCTTGAATCCAAATAGTTAGAATTGATTGAGTTTTCGATGTGTATGTGATTAGTGATAACACTAAAATTCCAAGAATACATTTGTATTCTTGGAATTGTAGTGTTGCCTTCAGGGTGGACGGTGTTCTTCATAGGACGAAATTTTTAAAACGATATGCCAGATATCGGGAACATCCCTAACGTTTGTGGGTGTAAACACATATTGCGATTCTTTGAAAAGGACAGATTGTATGGACCTCTCTCATCAAGTTAAAGATGAAAACTGGTATCTGGTCTGATTCGGGTAGGATGACATGTTTAGATTTTATGATGTAGGTATTCAGTTGTATAACGGTTCTTTTTACCAAGATTGCCTTTTGAATGTTTGACTTTTTTATTGATATTTGGGAGTTTTTATGAAAGATGGAGCGTGTAGCTTAAGTTGAATTTGGTGAGGTGCTTTCAATGATGAGAGAACGCCTTCAGAACAGACTAATTGCGATATTTGTGTGATTGTCTTTTTGAAGTGAAACTTCCTATGGACGTTGTGAATTCGATTTAATAAATCGAAAATGTGTAACGAAAAAGAGATCAAACAAAATATCGGTTTTCTCCTGATCACCGAAACCGATCAGCAGCGTCGGTCGTCCTTTAGTCCTTAGATATGGGAACGCTTGGGAGCTCCGAGTATTGTTGATTATTGGAGAAAATTAGATGAGTTTAACTCTCATATAAACTTGGGAACTGATGTCCGGGGTAAGCAATAGTTGAAATTTTTCAACATAGTTTGTGCGTAGAACAAGGTTGAAAACTAATCATAACACATTTTTCACCAATTTAAGTCTGAACTGAAGTCTGAATATGTCATTCGGCTTTTATACGCGTTTTAAAATTCGAACAGTCAACATTTATTTAGTTGCGTATAAGTCTCACATAAACCCAAGAGCTGAAGAATCGTTTAAAGGATCCCAAGCCAATTGCCAATATGTTAGTTCAATTCAACTCGAAAGAGACACTTTGCCAAATGCCAATATGGAGGTGATAAAAAAGAGTGAGAGTGAGAGAGAACGAAATTAAGCAGATACCAGTTTCATTTCCACCGCGTGTGAACTCGCGAATATTCGTTTTTTTTTTAATCTAACAGGATTCTATTTTAGTTATGTTAGGGAATTATTGTAGTGGCACAATTCTATATCAAAGATCACTTTCTTTTCAGGACTACACCTTATATTATATTTGACATTAAGTTTATAATATGGAGAAATAATTTCGATGGATATACAAGGTGGCGCAAAAATAACCTTCCGATGTTTTTTGGCTGTAATTTAAAAAAAAAGAGAAACTTTGATTCTTCTTGTGGATTATTTTTATTTGGTCTTTTAATTTTTTTTTACATCAAGTCGAGAATATGATGTCATGTAAATGGCCGCCGCCACAGTTGATTGTCATTTGAGCCCATTTTATGGCATTTTCCATCACTTTGGCCAAAACTTCCGGCGATAGGTCCTCACATTCTTGACGGATATTGCCTTTAAGAGCAGCAAGAGCCTGAGGCTTGTTGACATAAACCCGCGACTTCAAAAAGCCCCACAAAAAGAAGTCTGGAGCGGTCAAATCAGGCGATCTTGCTGGCCAGTGCAAATCGCCAAAACGGGAGATTAGGCGCCCGTGATATGCATCCTTCAGCATATCGGTTGTGGCACGTGCTGTGTGTGCCGTTGTACCGGCCTGTTGGAACCACATGTTTTCCAATCCCAATTCATCAAGTTGCGGCAAAAAGAACTCGTTGATCATTGCTCTGTAGCGCTCACCATTCACAGTAACCGTTTGGCCCGCGACGGTTTCGAAGAAAAAAAGTTTCGATGACTCCTCCAGCGAAAGCAGCACACCATACAGTGACTCTGAGCGGGTGTAATGGCTCTTCGTGGGTTACACGCGGATTTTCAGTGCCCCAGAAGCGTAAATTTTGCTTATTTATGTACCCGCTAAGATGGAAATGGGCCTCATCACTCATGATTATTTTTGATGAAAAGTCATCTTCCTCTTGGTGGTGATTAAGGATGGCTTGAGCGTATGTTAGACGCGATTGGCGATCAGCAGCTAAGAGTTGATGCACCGTCTTGACTTTGTACGGAAACATCTTCAAATCTCGTACCAAAATTCGCTGTAAAGACCGTCGACTGATACCCATTTGCGTGGCACGTCGTCTGGTCGATGTCGACGGCGCTTCCATGACATCTTCGGCTACAGCAGCAATATTCTCTGCAGAACGGCTACTCCGGGGTCTGCCACGCCTGGCAGCATCTCGTGTTGTGCCAGTCTCTTCGAGGCGAGCGGCTAAACGTCGCAGTGTTTTACCAGTAGGCGTTGGACGGCTAGGAAATCTGCGACGAAATTCACGTTGTGCCAAAGTCACCGACCGATTATTGCTCAAATAAATAGTCACCAATATTCCGCGTTCTGGAGCAGTGTTGCGTAACATTGTTTATTAACGTGTATTTCGCATGTGTTTACTACACAAATGTCAAAACAGAACTGACATTAGGGGCCAATCACAAAATTTATAGCATTTTCTGATAGGAGGATTACTTCTGCGCCACCTTGTATATATAAGTGTAAGTGCCACAAATAATAGAGAAAACATATTTTAAAACGCTTTAGGTTGCCACGCGTCTCCACCAGACAATCTGTAATGAAATAAATTATCTTAGTATGATATGTCACCGTCAAGGTTTTTTTTGCAAAGTTTCAATTCAAATGGAAGACAAAGATTTATTAGATTACCTGGTCTAGCTCCGAAACGTTTTCAGGAATAGTTCATACGTCTGCTATTTCAGCATAATCTTTAAAAAACATTTTGATACAAGGAATAAAAAAATTGAAGGCATCCTACTTGATCGTTTCTGTTTTGCATAGATACAAAGTGTACAAATAAAACATGATCTTTGATTAGTCTAATCTATTTTTTTTGTGTTTTCATAATATTGCTAATCGATTCCATTTTGCTTACCTACTTTCAGATTTCATCAAGATGTCTTTGTGTATTTGACACTTAACATACCGAACGTGATCGACTCCAAGATTGTGATATTTAAAAATAAAGTACGTGTAAGAGAAAAAAGACAAAAATCTAGTTCAACATATATTTATAATATAGAGACATATCATAGCTTTATTATGCACCAAAATTAATTAAAGTTGTATTTTTGGTTCATTTACGTAGCAAATATTCAAACAAACAATTAGTTCAATTAAGCGATAAAAGACACAAAAAAGACATTTAAGAAATAATACATTACTCAACGAATTAAGGATACTTACGAACATATTTTTAAGGCACATACAAACCTGAAGTGAAAAGTCGCCATGTCACATGGAGGCCAGGAATGTATGTAATATTTCCAGCTGATGAACTCATTTTAATGACATACGGGCCAGCATTACCAAGAATAAAGCCGCGACCAACATTGGACTGCCTTCAAAATCCTCTTGTAGAAACTGTCGGCAGATCCTTGTCCCCACGCGTCCAACAGACGTCTATAAAGTCATTAAACTCAATACAACACCAAAAGCCCCCCCCGTCACCGCGAATCACAAAACCGCCACTCATGCACACTTCTGCCTACGATGATCCGTCGAATGCCCGTTCCTCCTCATCCAGCCGATACCAACCCATTGATTCCAGTTCGACGGCTGTTGAACCATTTCCTCTAAATGAATCCGAACCCGCTGTCGATGACGCATACGTAGATGAATATGGGTTATCTCGCGAACGTAGTCCCAGTATATACCTGGAGCCCCCCAGTCCTGATTGCTCAACCAGTCGTCCAACAACACCGTCCTCAAAACCCAAATCCCCACAGGCCAAAACGAAAAGCCGTCCAAAACTTAACATATCCCTAGGTCGTTTAGGAAGACAACAGCGCGAACAAATCGAGTCGAGTAGACTTCGTGAGGACCTCCACCTACACGTTGAGAATCCAACGTTCACCAGTGAAAATCTTCGCCAAAGAAACTTCGATGCATTCTTTGAGTCCGGCGAACCAGTTTATAAGTTACACCCGAAACCTGCATCTTCAACTAACCTGGAATCCCTCTCACCGTCTGCCAGCTTCGATGTGGCTACCGGTGGATATGAGCCAGCGGGATCACCGAAACTCAATACCCTCGGAGTCTTTGGACGTTCCAAAGAGCCATTAAACGTACGATCCAAAAGCGCTGACGACGAAAGTGAGAAAAAAACGACCGGTGTGCCCCAGAAAGGTGACAGGTGCCCCCAAAAGATTACTTTACAAAACTTAGTTTGGAAAATTTTTTACAGCTTTTTGATGAGCTTGGTTCAACTAAAACTTAAAAAAAAAAATTACAATTTCGATATCTAACTGAAAGCGACGTATACTTGTAATATTTAGCATTTAAGGATTTTCGAGTGGACAATGGTTTTCGAATAACAACGAACGGTTTTGGTTTTGTTTTTGGTTTGCTTTGGCTTTTTGTTTTTTTAAATAATTCTCAACATTCCTTCATTATCATAGAACCCAAATTGTTGTTTTGTGTGTATATGAGATAAAAAAAATCAGATTTAGTATTTAAAAAAAATAATCGAGTGGTCGTTGCACGACTGGGTCATACGTAACTTCCTCTTTCACTATATCATAAAATTCGATCATATAGCAGAAGAAATTGACAATTTTGCTTCCCTGGCCTAGATCCATTTATATGGATTATTTTGAAAATAAACTGGCTATGCAGTGTTCTTGGAACTACTGTATAAGTACGTATATGTTAAGTTTAATCAAAATTGTACGAGCAGTTTTCGAGAAAATTTACGTTATGTGTAATTTTTGTATTTGAGGTTAATAAAATAGCTAAGGGTAAAAAATGGCTAGAATTTTTTATTTATTTATTTATTTATCTACCGAGCTTAACTCTAACAGATTTGGATTTAAATAATATTTCTTTTTAACATATTTACATAAATAATTAAATTAATTCATAAAAATTACATTATTAACGATCAACGGATTTACTAAAGTTCGACATTTATCTTTTAGGATATATTTATATTTAAAATTGACAGTTTAAATTTTATTCTATCATCACACAAATCTATTTCAGTACAAACAGAATTAAAAAGTTTTATGCGTTTTGTTATTGGTTCATGAAGACCATAATTGTAAAAATGCCTAGGATTCAATAACAAATTTCTGGTTCGAAGAATGATTTTTGGTGCATATTACTTAAATTGTTCAAGGATATCGGGACAAATTATACGATAAGAAAAAACATCGTAAATAAATATTAAACAATGAACGTTTCGTCATTTTTCTAAGGAATCTAAACCAATTAACGCACATCTTGTTGAATAAGACGGCATTCCTGTCAAGGTTCCATTTCATTTGTCTTACAACAAATCTTGTAAAAGACTTTTGCACTCTTTCTAGTCGCATTTGACGATTCGCATAGATTGGACACCAGACCATAGAACAATATTCAAGGAAAGGACGTAAAGGGTGCTCCATTTTGAGGTTCCCTACTTTTTTAAAGAAAAAAACACAGAAAATTCAAATTTAATGGAGAATGTTTACTATCATTTGAAAGAACATTCTTTGGCATTTATTTTTTGAAGATTATGTCTATCAAATGTTGGCCGTCGCTACGTCGTAGATGGTCCATCCGTTGAGTCCAATTTTCGATCACTCGTTCGAGCATTTCGACTGTTAACTGGCGAATGACACGCGTGATGTTTCCTCCAAGGCCTGAATCGAAGCGGGTTTGTCGGCATAAGCTTTTGACTTTACATATCCCCACAGGAAGAAGTCTAACGGTGTGATATCACACGATCTTGGTGGCCAATCGACCGGCCCAAAACGTGAAATTATGTGCTCACCGAAATGTTCTCTTAATAAGTCCATTGCTTGATGCGATGATTCCTCACAGAACGTGAATTTTCATAATAAAGTTGAACAATTTGTAAACGTTGTTCACGCGTAAGTTTTCCATTATGAAATGCCAAACAATACTAAACAAAAATAACATGACAGCATGACACGACTCACACGTGATCTGTAAAAAAAAAGCTATTGAAAAAAGTATCTCTACTTGGATCACCCGTTACTATAGACATATAAACAGACTTAAGGGCATATGGGTTAGAGAACTCAGCACATGTTCGTTTCAGGAAACCAAGCATTGAATTTGCTTTAGCAACAACGTAACCGATGTGAAGTGAAAAAGAAAGTTTCGTGTCAAAGATCACACCAAGATCTTTTATTTCAGTTTTACGAGATATGCAGGTTCTGGATATTGTGTAGTCATAAATCATAGGGACTAATATACGATACACAGAAAAGGAATGACATTTAGTTATGTTTAAGGTGAGGTGATAAAGCTCACACCAATAAACAAGTTTGTTTAAATCATTTTGAAGATGTTCACAATCATACATACTTTTAACACGCAAAAAGATCTTAAGGTCATCGGCATACATTAGGCAGTTAGCATGACTAAGCAATGAGGGAATTTCATTAATAAAAATATTGAAGAGCATAGGCCCTAAATGGCTGCCTTGGGGGACACCAGATAAGACCTCAATGAGCCTAGATTGAGAACAACCAATTTTTACGTACTGCTTCCTATTGGAAAGATAACTCGAAATCCATTTAAGAAGCATCGAGTGTATGCCAAACGATTTTAATTTTGTAATGAGGATATTATGACATATTGTGTCAAAAGCTTTGTGAAGTCGGTGAAAATAACATCCACTTGATATCCTGACTCCACAGAGTCAAAGAGATATTTTGTAAAGAGTGTCTAGTTGGTTGATGTGGACCTATCAGAAACAAATCCATGTTGATATTTTGTTCCTTTATTGAAAAGTAAAGTTTTTTTGTAACAATAGACTCAAACAATTTAGGAACAGCTGAAAGTTTAGAAATTCCACGATAATTTTCAACTTTTTGTCGAGATCCAGCTTTAAATATGGGAGTTATGAATGAAAATTTCCATTCATCTAAAAACATCCCAGACTCTAAGGATAAATTGAAAATTAATTTTAATGGAAGGCACAAGGATAAAGTGCATTGCTTAAGCACATGAAATGGAATACGGTCTGAACCTGCACTTTGGTTAGTATTCAAATAAGTTATGCCTTGCAAAATATCATCAATCGAAAGATTAAGTGATCCTAAACTTATATTGCCATTGCATGGATTTATATTAGTATCGGAGGACACATATTGATTCGAGTGATCGACATAAACTGACTCAAAAAACTTAGCAAGGAGCTCACAGGTTGAGTCAATGCTACAGGAGACAGTACCTTCGAATTCCATATTTTGCAGAACACCATTCTGCTTTCTTTTGTTGTTTAAAAATGTCCAGAATGCTTTAGGATTCGTTGAAACATAAGATTCAGTGTTCATAACATACTGTTTATACAAGAACTTATTCAAAAATTCATATTCGCGACGTAATTGGCAAAAACGTTTTTTGTCCAAATCAGATTTTGACTTTTCTAATAATTTATATACTTTGCTTTTAGCGTTCATTAATTTGATCAGCCTTTGATTATGTCACGGTAGCTTAAAATATTGTTTTTTCTTAGTCAGTGGAACGAACTGAGAAAATCCATAGTCCAATATACTTAAAAACGTATCATAGAATTCTTTAAGTTGAAGACCAGAAAGAACGCTCGACCAATCAATCGAGCCCAAGTAATTATTTAAGGCATTGTAATTTGCTTTTGAAAAATTATAAATTATTTCATGATTATTTAAATTAGATTTTAGTGATGACGGAAAACTGCATACTAAATCAAGACATAGAGCGATGTGATGAATAGAATTTCTAATTAATGGACATACAACTTCTCTGACTGTACAATTTAAGTTATTATAGACAAATATAAGATCAAGAATTCTATTTAATGAATTATGACAATAATTTTGTTGATATACATTAAAAGTAAACATAGTAACGGGTGATCCAAGTAGAGATACTTTTTTCAATAGCCTTTTTTGACAGATCACGTGTGAGTCGTGTCATGCTGTCATGTTATTTTTGTTTAGTATTGTTTGGCATTTCATAATGGAAAGACTTACGCGTGAACAACATTTACAAATTGTTCAACTTTGTTATGAAAATTCACGTTCTGTGAGGAATGTGTTTCGTGCACTTCGCTCAACTTATGGTCAACATAATCGGCCTACTGAGCGTACTATTCGCAACACCATAACCCATTTTGAGACCCAGCATTCATTATTGGATAATATTCGACCGAATAGACCACGTCCAGCTCGCTGTGAAGAAAATATAGCGGCCGTAGCTGAGAGTGTACACGAAGACCGTAGAGAGTCGATTCGGCGCCGTTCGCAGCAACTCGGACTGACGTATGGAACGACTTGGCGCACTTTACGTCAAGATGTTAAATTGAAAGCGTACAAAATACAGCTTGTGCAACAACTGAAGCCGCTCGACCTTCCCAAGCGACATCGCTTCGCTCTATGGGCTCTTGAAAAGTTCCAAGAAGATCCGACGTTTTCGAGGCAAATTTTGTTTAGCGATGAGGCCCATTTCTGGCTCAATGGGTATGTAAATAAACGAAATTGCCGATTTGGGACGAAGAGCAACCTGAAGAGATTGAAGAACTGCCACTTCGTCCAGAAAAAACAACGGTTTGGTGTGGTTTGTGGGCCGGTGCAATCATCGGTCCATATTTCTTTAAAAATTATGCCGGTGCGAACGTAACCGTCAATGGCGACCGTTATCGTGCCATGATAACCGACTATTTGATTCCTGAAATTGAAGCTCGTGATCTCGGCGACATTTGGTTTCAGCAAGACGGCGCCACTTTCCACACATCGCATCAATCAATGGACTTATTGAGAGAACATTTCGGTGAGCACATAATTTCACGTTTTGGGCCGGTCGATTGGCCACCAAGATCGTGTGATATCACACCGTTAGACTTTTTCCTGTGGGGATATGTAAAGTCAAAAGCTTATGCCGACAAACCCGCTTCGATTCAGGCCTTGGAGGAAAACATCACGTGTGTCATTCGCCAGTTACTAGTCGAAATGCTCGAACGAGTGATCGAAAATTGGACTCAACGGATGGACCATCTGCGACGTAGCAACGGCCAACATTTGATAGACATAATCTTCAAAAAATAAATGCCAAAGAATGTTCTTTCAAATGATATTAAACGTTATCCATTAAATTTGAATTTTCTGTGTTTCTTTCTTTAAAAAAATAGGGAACCTCTAAATGGATCACCATTTATCAATAAACTTTAACTCACATTCCGTTTTCAAATTATATGGAATTAAACATTTATCTTCATTTGAAAATTACCATTTAATATCACCAAGATTAAAATCGCCCAAAACAATAAGATGTTGATGTTCAAGCAGCTGTTCAGCAATGAAATCGATGTTCGCTAGATGACATTCGTACACAAATAGCGGGCTTTTTGGAGGTATGTAGCTCACAATGAAGAACAATTTTTGTCGTCCAGTTGCCTCGCTGCCGTCATCAATATCAACAGAAACGCATAGCTGTTCTGTCTTAAAATCATCATGAGGTAGAGTAACAGCACATTGTGAATTGTGGCCACAAAAACTGTGGATACAAAGTTTGAAAAAATCAAACCATTTAGGCTGATGTGCCCCTTACGGACAGAATGACCGATGGACGGAATTTCAAAAACTCCGTTTTTTTGGCTTCTTAATCATCGTAATATTAAAATCAACCAAAATCTTGAGGTAGAAAATTTTGACGAAAACAATATCTTTCTATTTGTAAGAGAAAGTTAACAAAAAACATATAAGATGGTTACAATCCGCTGTGCGGATCGTTTAATATCCTATCCCATCGCATTTTTAAAATGTATGCCCTAAAAAATTAGTCGTGACTTAAAACTGAAAGGGAATGAAGTAAAGAAAATTACTTTGTCAACATATTTTGTTTCGATAGTATCTAACGCTTTTTTGGTTCGACAAAAATCGAGGTTTTTTTGTATGGCATAAGCCATGGGGTATAGGGGACACAAATTGTTTTTGTAAAAAAATTGGCCCCAAAAAGTGGGCGTGGGTCAAAATGATCTAGAGACGAAATGTTTATATTTACATTATGCGAGTAAAGTAGTCCCTCGATAATGTGAACTAATTTAAACATTGCGTTTTCGGATCTAAGAGGGATTCACATTACTGGAACATTTTGTCAGTGCTTATTAAACTGATTGAAACGATTTTCAAATCCATTAAAAACAACAAAAAATGATTTTTAAAATTATTTATTTTATTTATTTATTTATTAGAATATTAATGTACAATTTAAAATTGTTACAAAATATATTTGTTAAGAGCAAACTAGCAGCAAAGGCTTTCGGCTCTTGGTATTAATGATAGTTATATCTTAATTTTTAGTTGTTCTAAAATATCTTTTATCTTAACAATATTGCTTTTATTTGGTTCTCTGAGTAGGTCCGATAGATTTTGATTTGAACTATAGTTGTTTAGGTGTGAGTGATGTGATAATAGGAAACATGGACTAAGTAGATGCGTTACCGTTATCGGCGCGAAACAATTGGGGCAGGCTGGGGGTGATTCCTTTTTAAGCAGGTGCTGATGGGTATATGCAGTGTGACCAAGGCGCAGTCGGATAAACCTCTTTACGTCACTTTTGGGGATATCTGTTGGGAAATTTGGCTGGACTCTGGTTGGGTTGACTGTTTTATAGTGGTGTGCATAATGTTCCCATTCAAGTAGCTGTTTGTTCAGGCTTTGCTGGTGTATGTGTCTCTTTAGGTCTAAACGTGAGAACGTGTAGTATGTGAAGTTGGGAGCCTGAAGCACGGAGTTTGCGGCAACATCTGCGAACTCGTTGCCTTTTATTCCAACGTGACCTGGTGTCCACATTAGTTTTATCTTTAATCTCGATTTATTTAAGATGTCTCTTATTTTGGTTATGACATGTGTGTCATTATGAGGATTAACGATGCCTTGCAGTACAGATAGACTATCAGAGCAGATGACCCATTTGCCGGGTATTTGAGAAGTTTTCTTTGCTGCTTCTAGTATAGCCAGTGCTTCAGTGGTATAAATGGATGCAATATTTGGAAGGACTCCTTGCATGATTGTAGAGCCATCTTGATTTACAACTGCAAAGGCTGTGTTTGTATCTGTTTTCGAGCCATCTGTGTATATAAAGCTCCAGCCTTTACGTTTTAGGTCCGTTGAGATTTCGAGGAATCGTGATTGATATATACCATTACTAGTTGTGTCCTTGCGAAACTCTTGTAATTGGAGAACCACTGAATCTTTATGGATTGCCCATGGTGGTTGTGTCGGTGTGTATTTGGCTATTTTATTGCAAGATAGATTTAGCTTATTACCAGATTCCAGGATGATATGTATTGTGGAAGGAATCCTTCTGACACGTGTGTGGGCAATAGCTTTATTAGCATCCTTATCTATTATCGATCCTGTTTGGAAGTAAAGCTTGACATAGAGTTTTGCGATGATTTCGAGGTAGCGCTCTTCTAGTGACGGAAGTCCGGCCTCAGCGAGTAAATTTTTGATCTGTGTGATTGGGAAAGCGCCTAGGCTTCTCCTTGCTGCTTGGTGATATGTAGGTGCTATTATATTTTTGGTTGTTTTAGGGCAGGAACCGTAGATGGCCAATGCGTAATCCAATTTACTTAAGACGAACAACTTTGAGATATTACAGAGTGAATTAACATGAACATTACTTTTTTTTGATGATAGAAACTTAATGATATTGAGCCTTGCTGCTAAAGATTTCTTAAGTTTTGTACAGTGAGGTTTCCAATTATATCTATTATTTATTAATAATCCTAGAACATTTAGGTTAGCTACTGTTTCTACTTTAGTATTATTAATCACTAATTCTATGTTTTTGCATTTTTTTTTTCTGCAAATGTGAATTAATTTACATTTTTCCAAAGATAGTTTGGATCCAGAGGTATAGGACCATACATGAATTTCGTTAACAAAGCGAGAAAATTATAAATATTAGAAGAAAAAAGAAAATAAAATAATTTTATTCATAAAAAAAAGTAAAAACATTCAGATATTCAAATATTTTACCAAACATTGAGACAACCAATCTCAATGTTTGGTAAAATATTTTGTTATTTTGGATTGGCAAATAGCTTGACTTGATATTTCTATTGCTTTTGGCCTTAATTTCAGCAAACTGGAAATCATTTCTGCGTCCAATTCATTTTGATCGGCGTACTCGAGAAGCGTATTTGTACGCTGGATTGCTCGCGAGTTAGCTATTTTGGGAGCAGCTGGAGTGACTTCGTCGCTGTCATTCTCCGAAGTGTCCTAAGTTCAGGTTCATCAATGCCTTCTACGATGACCCAGTTTCTAACTTCTTGCATTGACATGTTGTGTTCTGTGTCTTTAATTCCAAGGAGATCATTAATTTCTTGTAACTCTCCTTGAAGCGGAGTTTTGGAAAGTGTCCTTCGTAATTGGATTAGCGAAATTAAATCATCATCCTCCCAGTTGTCTTCTTTTGGCACTGACAGTAAACATTTAAGGCACTTAGCGATAGAAGAAGTGGAGAGCTGCTCCCAAAATAATTTTAAGTTCATAACAGTATCCCTCAAGGTAATTTTTTTAATCTCAACTACAATGTCATCACTTTCAGTACTGATAATTTGAGCGAGCAATCTCTTTTTGTAGTATGCCTTGACTAAATTTATAACATTTTGGTCCATGGGTTGGATCAAAGCGGTAACGGTTGGCGGGAAAAACAAAACTGTGATGTCCCCATCAGGGCTAGTTAGTTTTTCTCTATTGCAGTGACAAGTTGCATTGTCAAGGAGTAACAATGCACTTTTTGGCAAAATATTTTCTCTTAGGTATCGTTTAACCTGAAAATGCGTTAAAAAAACAACGAGTGGTAAGTTTAATGTTATGGTGGGATTTGATTTGATAAAATTTGACATAACAAATTTTATGTTAAAATGGCAAAGTGCTTAAATCCTCCGTAAAATTTTCATTAAACCAATTTTGAAAGATTACACTCGTCATCCAAGCGTTTTTGCTCGACCCATAAATCAGTGGAACTTTGATACCCGATAAAGCTCTAGGGCATTATGACTTCTCCATAACTAATGGAGTGAGCTTATGCGTTACAGTAGCATTCGTGCAAGCCAAAAATGTTATCCTTTTCTTGATAGTTTTCCTTCCTGGTGCTGTATGTTCTGTAGACAACATGAGTGTTTTACTAGGAAGAAGCCTCCAATATATGCCGGTTTCGTCAGCATTTTAGATTTATTGTGGTGTGAGAGACATTTCTTTGATTGTTTCATGTAGATTTCCCAAAAATGGATTAACTGCGTTTTTATTATATGACACGTTTTAGCCGCATATTTTTAATTTCCATGGTGTAAAAAATTAAGCATTTGCTTAAATTTGTACACCCAACGACAAGCTTTAAAATTTCGAGCTTCTTTAAATTGCAAGTTGAAGTGGTTTACTTTTCGGAAGAGTAATTCTGTTGAAACTGGAATGTGGTTCTCTCTTTGCTTTTTTTGCCACTCGAACAACGCATATTCCATTTTACGCATTTCAGATTTCCTTAGCGTCTTCGTCTTTCCTGGTCCAGATTCGGTTTGTTTGAAGTGTTCCAACAGCTTCATCGTTGACTTCGACACACCATACTTTTCAGCTAATGCAAGTCCAGGACGTCCAGCATCTAGTTCGCGTAAAATTTTGCACTAATCTTTAATCGATAAAAATCAATGCAATTTCTATTTAGGTGTCATTATGTATGAGTTGAACTTATTTTACGCACAAAACGAAATACGAAACACGAATCACACAAGACACAAGTAACTGAACCAATATAAACACAACGGATCATAAAATATTCATATCCACACAAACGGCAGTTGTTGTCTCCCTGTACCCTGCAGCTGCGTTTACAATTTAAAGACAAATAACAGTTATTTAGTACCTAATATCGCACGCAAAACGAGCAAGAGAAACAAAAGAAATAAAAAAAACTTTTACAAACAAAATTCACATTTTAGAGGTTGAAAATTTTGGAAGTTCACATTACAGAGATGACAATGTAAAGTTTTGCCGTTTCACGTTTTAGGAAAATTCACATTATCGGTAATTCACATTATCGAGGGACTACTGTATATGCATATATTTTTTTTATGTCTGTCTCTGACGAACAGACAAACGGACGGACGGACAGACAGACATGGCTAGATCGACACAGCAAACGATTCTAAATCGATCCATAATCTCTGAGGTATATCTAGCTTAATTATTTCTCTATTTTACCAACTAAACTGTGTATCAACATTAATATACCCCTATGCGATAGGGTAGAAAGATCGCCTCTGGAAAACTTTTTGACCTCCCCAACTTATCAGGAATGGAACAGAGGCTTTGAGAATAATAAAAGGAAATTCCAAAACTTACCTGGCAAACTATAAAGAATTTTTTGTATATTGTGTTGAAATAAAAAAGGATTCTTATTAGGACTAAAGCTTCTCCTCAAACTTATTTAGCGAGTGATCCAATAGGAGGTACTTTTTTCAATAGCGTTGTTGGCTTTGGTTTACGTTTTAAGTTCAGTTTGTAAACTTAACATTGATAAATTTTTTTTATCGAAAAATAATTCTTAGCGACGAAGCTCATTTTTGGTTGAACGACTACGCTGAAAAAGAAAATTTGCGATTTGAGAAAATTTGCGATCGATGAACAGCTAGAGCGAATCCTACAGATACCAATGCAACACCAAAAATGCACTGTTTTTTATGGTTTACAGACAGGCAGCCTCATCGGACCGTATTTCTTTAAAGATGCGAAAGAAGCGCCTTTAACTATCAATATAATTGACTACAGAGCAATGATCAACTAATTTGTGTTGCCGATAATTAAAGATATAGCTGACTTGTGTTTTCAACAGTATGGCTCTACATGCCATACAGCTAACGAATTAATCGCTTTATTGAGGGGCATTTTCTAAATAAAAATCATTTCATGAAATGGTCCTAATACAAGAAGATCTTGTGATTTGACACCATTTGATTACTTTCTATGTAGAAATTTGAAATCTCATGCTTACGTCGGTAAGACCGAAACGACTTGAAAGCCAACATAACTCTTGTTATTCATGCAACACCGGACGATATGCTTGAAAGAGGTGTCGGAAATCGGACCAACAGAATGGATCATTTAAGTGTAAGTCGCGCGCAATATTTTTAAACAATAAATGGCGTAAGCCAAATAAAAATCTCAAATAAATATTTTCCTAAATGCATTGATTTTTTATTTTATTTTTTGAAATCGAGTGGTCGGTGCAAAATTGGGTCGTACGCAACTTTCTCATTCACTGTGAAGTAGGCGTAAGTTCAAGTAACAACCATGCGAGTATTGACGATTTGCGTAGTTTGGTATTTACAAAACAATTACATAATGACAATAATTTTGGTTTTTGTTGCTTAAAATATTAAGATAATAAACTACTAATTATAATTATAAAAACAATTTGTATGATTCGGTGTCCGAAAAAACTGGATAAGCAGTTTTGTTGGAACTACTGTATTTATAGTATAAGAAATAATACAAGCCAAGGCACTATTTTTTTTTGTGTCTTACAAAAAAAATATGTGAGCTGGCAACTCTGAGCACCAGCATGGCGGAAACTTTCTCAGCAGCCTTGAAAATAAATAATAAAAGCAAAATGAGTTGAAGTAAATGCAGAAGTAAATACTTTGCTCCCATAAATAACACGAACAAAGATAACGACGGGCTCAGTGGCGCGACGCTTTGTGCAATGAACTGCCACGCAAAAGGTCAGTTTTCGATTTTCAGCCGTGGCAACACCTTAATGATTTTTCAATTACCCTTCTCTCGTGATGATCTGACAAATCATCTGTGTAGTATCCACTGTAAAGAAAAGCTGGTGTAAAATTTTTCGTTCGGAGTCGGCATAAAACAGGAAGTCCCGCCACCGTACACACGCGCACATGCATGGTTGGGAGAAAGGTCAGCCCTTGGTACTAACGAGCCTGTTTAAAAATAGAACACGTGTAGTAATATCAGAAAACCGTCAACTTCCCACATAAACCTCGTTTTTGGACAAATCGTAAGGAATTTTGAAACTGTGTTTGTTTTTTTTTTCCGTGGGCTGGTGGAAATCTTCATAGACAGTATGAGCACATGCTTACAGTACTCACTAAAACCACCACCCTTTTTATACCCTATCCCATATACTTTTTTTATCACGACTATATATACAGGGTGGCGCAAAAATAACCTTCCGATGTTTTTTGGCTGTAATTTAAAAAAAAAAGAAAAACTTTGATTCTTCTTGTGGATTTTTTTTATTTGGTCTTTTAATTTTTTTTTACATCAAGTCGAGAATATGTTGTCATGTAAATGGCCGCCGCCACAGTTGATTGTCATTTGAGCCCTTTTTATGGCATTTTCCATCACTTTGGCCAAAACTTCCGGCGATAGGTCCTCACATTCTTGACGGATATTGTCTTTAAGAGCTTCAAGAGTCTGAGGCTTGTTGACATAAACCCACGACTTCAAAAAGCCCCACGAAAATAAGTCTGGAGCGGTCAAATCAGGCGATCTTGCTGGCCAGTGCAAATCGCCAAAACGGGAGATTAGGCGCCCGGGAAATGCATCCTTCAGCATATCGGTTGTGGCACGTGCATTGTGTGCCGTTGCACCGTCCTGTTGGAACCACGTGTTTTCCAATCCCAATTCATCAGGTTGCGGCAAAAGAACTCGTTGATCATTGCTCTGTAGCGCTCACCATTCACAGTAACCGTTTGGCCCGCGACGGTTTCGAAGAAAAAAGTTTCGATGACTCCTCCAGCGAAAACAGCACACCATACAGTGACTTTGAGCGGGTGTAATGGCTCTTCGTGGGTTACACGCGGATTTTCAGTGCCCCAGAAGAGTAAGTTTTGCTTATTTACGTACCCTCTAAGATGGAAATGGGCCTCAACACTCATGATTATTTTTGATGAAAAGTCATCTTCCTCTTGGTGGTGATTAAGGATGGCTTGAGCGTATGTTAGACGCGATTGGCGGTCAGCAGCTAACAGCTGATGCACCGTCTGGAGTTTGTATGGAAACATCTGCAAATCTTGTACCAAAATTCGCTGTAAAGACCGTCGACTGATACCCATTTGCGTGGCACGTCGTCTGGTCGATGTCGACGGCGCTTCCATGACATCTTCGGCTACAGCAGCAATATTCTCTGCAGAACGGCTACTCCGGGGTCTGCCACACCTGGCAGCATCTCGTCGCAGTGTTTCACCAGTAGGCTAGGAAATCTGCGACGAAATTCACGTTGTGCCAAAGTCACCGACCGATTATTGCTCAAATAAATAGTCACCAATACTCCGCGTTCTGGAGCAGTGTAGCGTAACATTGTTTATTAACGTGTATTTCGCATGTGTTTACTACACAAATGTCAAAACAGAACTGACATTAGGGGAAAATCGCAAAATTTATAGCATTTTCTGATAGGAGGATTACTTTTGCCACAATTTACAACACGGTTTGTGGATATCGGGCTAAATTCAACTTTTTAATTCTTTGAAGACGGACGCCACAATGAATTTGATAGATCAAGAATGTGGAGGACCTTTGTGTTAACGTCCTTATAAACGTTTTTTTATGTTTTCGTGCAACAGTTTTCTTTTCATCTTTATCCACAGTAATACCTAAATCTCTGCGTAGATCTTCGTTCCTTATATACATCGGCGTATTGATGAATGATCTTTACTTTGTTTAGCCTTGTTCGGATGTCGTTTTCGTTTTTGAGGCTTTTATTTTGCACTGAGTCTCATTTTTCGTAAGCCGACACTACTGGCGTTGTCAAGCATATATTTGTCTTGAGTCCAGATGAAGGTGACCTCTTTACCCCTGAACTTTTCCGGAAAGGGTTACAAACTTGCAATAATTGGCTATCACCAAAATTCGTAGAGCCCAGTGAAACTGGATTGCCACATATGGTATTACATCTATTCTTTGTGTTCATTGCATTTTTCTGTACACACTTTAAACTCGGTATACTGGGAATGGATTTAAGTCGGATATATTCTGACCCCTAATCCGACACCGTAAAACTGTGTGTGAATAAAAAATTTAGGCAATTTCAATATATATATCTTGTCTGCATAAAGTTGCTTGCAATCAGTTTTTGGCGCCGTTTAGTCCTTCCGAATGTTTTAAGCTAATATTCATAGCATTATGATTAGCGCCGAAATTGCTGTGGAATCGTTTTTTATAAACATAGCGAAGTCTATTCTCCGTTCTTCAACAGCGCATTACATATCATGGGTTGTTGGCGTGTATTCAGAATCGGTTTACTTAAAATGTATTCAAATAAAATTGACAGCTTTCGCCATTCCAAAAGAATTTTTTGATACGGTAATTTTGCTATAAAGTTTTCTACATTCTTCTGTAATCAAGGTTATAATTAATAAAATAAAAGAAAACGCAACTGTTAAATGCGCGTCTCAAAAATCTAAAAAATATTAAATCTAAATCGTTTAAAAGAATGAAAATATCTAATTCTACTGTTGAGAGACAGAATTTTCTTCGTTTAAGGAAAGAGTTTGATTTTTTAAATAGATTTCTATACCGCAGCTATGTAATCTCTATTGAATCAACGATTAAAAGTAACAGCAAATCATTCTGGTCCTTTTACAATTCAAAACGTAAAGTATCTGTTTTTCCAAGTGCAATGGAATACCGGACAGAAGTATCTCAGGGTGGTAGGTCCACTTGTAAACTTTTTGCAAAATATTTTTCGGATAATTTTCTAGCATCCAATATTTCAAACCCAGCTAATTTCAATAATTTAAACCAAATTACTGATATTGGGCATTTAGAATTTTCGGAAAATGACATTTTAGAAGCATTGTTAAATGTTGACGCTAGTAAAAGCCCAGGTATAGACACCTTACATCCAATTATACTTAAAAAATGTGCTGAATCTTTGTTTGTTCCTATAATAAAAATATTCAATACGTCATTATTAACTGGAATGTTCTTAGACCAATGGAAAATTGCATATATTTCACCCATTTATAAAAAAGGCGCAAGACATCTTATTAAAAATTATAGACCAATTACTAATAGTGATATCAAGCAGCATATATCTCCAATGCAGCATGGTTTCGTTAAGGGTAGATCAACAACCACAAATTTAACCATCTTTACGAAATTTTGCCTTGAAACAATTGAAAGTGGAGCACAAGTGGATGTTTTCTACACTGATTTCTCAAAGGCTTTTGACAGAATTAACCAAGATGTTCTAAAACAAAAATTGGCAAAACTTGGTTTTCATTCTGAAATACTTCTGTGGTTAAACTCATATTTAACAGATAGAAAATTGAGGGTTAAAGTTGATAACTTCTACTCAGATGTATTTACTGCGACTTCTGGAGTACCACAGGGTAGCCACCTTGGACCGCTGCTATTTACTTTGTTTGTTAACGAAATTCCATCACTTCTATCAATCAGCAAATGTCTTTTATACGCCTATGATATAAAAGTATTTATGAAGATATCTGATAATAGTGATTGTCTTCTGTTCCAAAATGAAATATTTATTCTCGAGCGCTGGTGTAAAGCAAATGAATTACAACTTAATTTGCCCAAATGTAAAGTATTATCAGTATATAGATCGCGAAGCCCCTTACAATACCAATACACTGCGAATGGTGTAATGTTTACCCGTGAAACAGAAGTAAATGATTTAGGAATACTGCTCGATAATCAATTGACTTTTAATCGGCACATTGATTACATTATTAGTAAGTCATACTAAATGTTAGCGTTCATCAAACGAAATACCACAGACTTTCAAGATCCGTATACTTTAAAAACACTATATTGTTCGTTAGTTCGCTCCTTATTGGAATATTGCTGTTTAATTTGGGACCCTACTTACGATGTTCACTCTGTCAGAATCGAGAGAATACAAAAATCTTTTACTCGTTTTGCTTTACGAAGGTTTAACAGAGATGACGAATTACCACGTTGTTTATTAATTAATCTCCAAACTCTTTTTGTTCGAAGAAAAATGCTATCATTAGTATTCTTAAGTGATGTGGTTAATAACCACGTAAATTGCGATGAGTTGCTTTCTTCGTTACCTTTTAATGCTCCTGTAAGGTATCTAAGAGAACCAAGTTTATTTATTCCACCTTTACATAGGACAAACTATGGATCATGTGAAATCATTACGCGTTGCGTTAATTTATACAATTCGGTAGTAACCACTGACCTAGATTTAACTTTAAATCGCGATTGTTTTAAACGAATTGCATTTGAAACTTTAAAATCCAAATATGCTTATTTAAAAAACTAATATTAAATTTTGTTGAATTATGACTTATCAAATGCATAAATATAAGATATTAAATAAATAGAATTAAGTTATTAACATTATAATTAATCTGTAAAGGTCTTACCTGGTAGATATATAAATAAATAAATAAATAAATAAATTGAAAAATAAGCTCCTTAAAGACTTAAGAGAAAGGTTTTTCATGCGGAAAAATTCGCAAATATTGAAATATTAGGCATACTGCACGATGTCTATACACAGAATGATGATTTGCTTATTTTTGATTAAATAGAATTTTTTGTAACCGTTTTGATAGAAAAACTGAAACTAATGCTTTTTCAACTTTAAATTATTTAATATTAAAACTCAAAAGTGTACTCGTAGTATTTGAGATTCTTATTTCTTTCGTACATATTTATATTCGGCATATTGTGAATCGTCATTCACTAATACATATTGATTGACGAGGTGTGAAGTGTGTTTTGAACTGAATTTCAAATTATTGTGTTATACCCATGTTATACCCACAATATCGTACCCTTTTGCGTGTTCATATGAATCGTCCCCTTTTCATGGCATCATGTGGATTTACAAATTTAATAATATCAAAATGATTTCGTTATGAAATGTGCGTTTTTACATAAAAAATTCAAATTGCAATTTATATAGATACCACACAAATGCCAGAATTAACATCGATTTTTTTTTGAATTTACAACAAAATGGCTTCAACCTTTATATCACTGATGTCTATTGCTTTCCATCATGAGTAAATTAATTTTCTAAAAATAAATAAAAGAAAAAAATCTCATCTTTCTTAAAATCTTTGTACAATTTAAATAACTACCCATAGCGATAAGGAAATGATTTCATCTAAGCATCTGAATATAGAAATTTATAATTTTATAAAACGGTTGAAGTTTAAGTTTTTTTATACGCATCTTATAGGGGTAAATTGGTTTTGATTCATAGTTTGTAACATGAAGAAACAAAATTTTATACATATGGACAAAATATAGATATGGGGATTGACTACACATGTTGTTCGGTCACTTTTTTTCAAAATTCCCTACCGTTTGGAAAAAAACAACGTTTTTTCAAAAGTGGGTGTGGCAGTAGGCGGATTTTCACACTTGTTCGAACAGCACGTACAAGGACCACATGTACCAAAATTCAATATCCTAGCTCAAAATTCAAGGCCTAAAAACCGGTGACAAACAACCGGACGGACGCTTGGACAGAGAGAAATGGCTTAATCGACTTTCGATTCTGAGTCGATCCATATACTTTGAGGTATACGTAGCTAAATTATTTCTCTATGTTACAAACTATGTATCAAAACTAATAAACCCCTATGGGATAGGGTATAAAAATACACTCATCGAAGAAAGGATATATTACCAGGATTGTGACAAAAATTTGCCTATCTTGTGGATTTACAATTTTCGATGATGCTATTAAACTTTTAAATAGAATTAAAACTCCAAATATTCTTAAAGAATTTTACAACGCATTAGAATCCGATAAGGATATTGGCATCAAACCGACTTTACTTATTCTCTATAAGTGTAAGGGAAACATGCGTAAATCGTAAAAGTACATGCATAAACTAGTTGTTGTGATTCCATCAATTTGCTAGATTACAGCTAACACATTGTTAAAGTTAAGTTGAACGTCAACCTTCATAGGCAACGCTTAACGCGTCTAGAATATTAAGCGCATAAATAAAGAGATATACAAACACAAAGACATTTTACCGTCACATACAATAACGTGAATATAAAACACGTTACAATAAGCTCTTTTCTCTTCAATGTTGAAGTGAATAGTTGGAATGAACCTATTGAAATGGTCCCTAAATATGTATTTACTGCCAACAGATAATGTATTCAAACTGATAATGTATTCAAATAATTCAGTAGTATTATATTATGTGCAAAAAGTATGTATAAAACTGGTGACAGAATAGAATTTGACGAATATAAACAAAACTTTCACAAAATAATCAAAAAATATGTTGTTCACAAATCACGTAAAAATGTGTTTGTTTTGTAAAACAACCTTCATTTCCTATTTACATTATCAAACTTGAACACGTTGCGCTAGGACCCTCAAATTGTTTGCAATACCATATGAGAGGAATGCTTGATACGAGTGGTGGGTGAACGACTGGGTCGTACGTAACTTTATCCTTCATTATGAGGTGTGCCGTATGCGTATAAGATCAAATAACAACTATTCGAGAAGTATACGATTTTCATTGTTTGGCGAAAATGTACAAAAACATACATTTTGGTTATTATTGTTAAAAATAAATAAAAATTGAGGAACTTTAATTATATGATTCCGCAATTAGATGAAAATGGTGTCCATGTGAATTGTAATGGTTTTCAGTTCAAATACTCAAAAAAAAAAACTATTTGGGCTAGCACTAATTATGTAAAATTGGTACATAGACTAGCACCCAATGGTCAAAAAAACTCAGTCATGAAGTTACGAATGACCCGACTCGCAAAACTCACGACTATCTCTTAATATTTATTTACTGCCAGCGTTTAATGTGCATTACAGACCTTCGCGCAACGCGTATCCCTTAACCTCTCGATTAACACCATACCCAACAAGCCATTAGATCAGCCACAACTGATGTGCTATGTTTCTCATGTCCACCAGCAAGAAACCACTGGTTTGATGAGGAATGCCGACAGATGCTCGCAGCCGAAAACGGGGACAACAAGGCTAAGCTGCAGGTGAAGACAAGACGAGAGCTGCCGTTGAGCTCGAGCTCTATAGGCAGTGAAGAAGGGAAGAACACCGGCTTTTCAGAAAGAAGAAAAAATGGCAAGAAAAGCGACTGATCGAGGATAAGAGAGGTGCCACTCCAGGAACGATGTTCGCAAGTCTTACCAAAGTGTAAAACGTAAAAGCCATTGACACACGGCTCAAACAGAATCCTGTTGAGATGTTGAGACACAGTCGATGCTGAGGATATGGAAGAACCACTTCTGCAGACTGTTAAACGGCGATGATTAACAACAATTTCGCTGTCAGGCAGAACGAACCAATCAATATTGGCAACGACAGCCAAAGCTGCCAACCACCCGACCTGAGTGAAGTGAGGATAGCAAAATCTAAACTCAAGCTTTATAAGGCTGCCGGAAAAGACGGCCTTCCCGCCGAGCTTTATAAAACCGGCGGAGATGACTTAGTAAGTAACATCCACCAACTTATAAGCCAAATCTGGTCCGAAAAGTGTGCCTGAAAAATGGAACCTCAGCATTGTTTGCCTTATCTAAAAAAAGGAAACCCTCTAAACTACGCCAACTATAAAGGCATTAGTCTCCTCAACATCGCCTACAAGATCCTATCTGCCGTAATATATGAACGCCTGAAACCGTTTACCAACAACCTGATCGGCCCTTATCAGTGTGGTCCTAGGCCAGGAAAGTAAGTCCGTAACCGATAAAATTTGCACACCTCGGCAGATTCTGGAAAAAACCAAAGAAGTCCAAATCGATACCCACCACCTATTCATCGAGATCAAAGCCACATAGGACAGCATTTATAGAGACAAACTATACAAAGCCGTTTCTAGTTTTGCTATACTGCCCAAACTCGTCCGTTTGTGTAGGATGACGATGGAGAATTCTCACTGCTTCATCAGAGTCGGAAACGACCTCACCGACACATTCGATACCAAAAAGGATCTAGGCAAGGTGATGCGCTGTCATGTGACTTCTTCGATCTGATTCTTGAGAGGAATGTGCAAAAGTCTCAAGCCAACACCAGTGGCACAATTTTCCAAAAATCGGTGCAACTACTAGCATACGGTGACGATATTTATATCATTGGACTCAACGTGATGTCAAAGCCACGTTTGCTAGTATAGAGAAGGAAGCAGCAAAAATGGGTTAAGCAAGATGTTGGCAAGACTTAGTATATGCAGTCAACATGAAAGGACACACAACATCGACGAATTGGACGGAACTTCACAATTGACAGGTAAAACTTAGAGGAAGTACGGGACTTTGTCTATCTCGGCTCCGCTATTTACTCTGACAACAACATCTCGTCAGAAATTAAACGAAGAATTGCTCTTGCCAACCGCTGTTTCTTCGGGCTAAGAAGGGAATTCAGTAGGAAAGCCCTCACTCGAACTACTAAGGAGATAAGACCCTGATCATCCCAGTCCTGCTCTACGGCGCTGAAGCATGGATCGTCTCAAAAGCGGATGAAGAAATCCGTGGTCGATTTAAGAGGAAAATTATTCGAAAAATCTTCGGTCCCATTTGCGTTGACGGTCTATGGAGACAAAGATTCAACCAAGAACTCTACGAGCGGTTCAGCGACATGCCCCTGGTCAAAAAACTCTTGACTTATACGTCCAATTTTTTTAAATTGGTTCGGACGTCTAGCGTGACTTGCGAATCGGATTCCCAGGTAATGCCTAGGCCGATTTGATGGTCGACCACTTATTATAAAGCTGAACAGTTCTAGTTATTGTAAAAAATAAATTTTTACACTTAAACTTTATACAATTAGAAATACGGGTAATTTTGTTAATCTGAACTGTCTAGGACATGTAGAACGAATGGACACCAATACTCCGGTTCGCAGAGTCTTCGATTCACAGCCAGTCTTCGGACACATTAGAGAAAGACCTCGCCTTAAGTGGCACTCACAAGTAGAACCCGACCTCAAGCTAAGGACCAGGCTAAGCAGATTTTTTTTTAAGTTTTACCAAAAAACATATTTTACTGATTGCCTGAAGTTGTTGTTCAGACACTCTCTCAAATTTGGCTAGAATCTTACGATTTGGCTAGAATCTAAGTTTTCATAAAAAGAGGGCGTGACAGTAGCCGGCTTTCAAAATTATTGGCACTTGTTCCGTTGGGAGAAACAAATGGCCTGTGTACCAAATTTTACAATTCTAGCTCAAAATGTAAGGCCAAAAGACCGTTGACGTGCGGTTGGAAGGACATACATGGCTAAGTCAACTCAGAATAGCTGAGTCGATCCATCACTTTGAGGTATATCTACTTTTTATCAAAACTAATATTTATATGATAGGGTATAAAAGTGCTGCTTATGAACATTTCACAAGTCTTCGAATTGTGCCTTATTAATAAGGGTATCAAGTGTTCTTGCAGGTACATCAATAAAAATATACGCATTTTCGCGTTGTTTTTTAATTTCGCTTGTCGAATGGGATACAGCATTGACATAAACATTTTTTTTTTAAATATTTGTTTCAATATTTTTTGTGTGTTCAGGTTCAAGTGATACTTTTATTACGAGGAGAACATTATTTGATTATATGAGGCAATCAGGCAATCGACGTCCACAACTCAATCTTTGAGTTTGACGGAGGAATTGAGACAGAAATTCTCATCTGAAGAAATAGCCCAAAACTGGTGATGTACGGACGGATAGACGGACGGAAAGACATGGCTAACTCGACTCAGCTATCAATTCTTAGTTGATCTATATACTTTGAAGTATATCTAGCTAAATTATTTCACTATGGTTACAAACTATGTTGCAAAACTAATAGACCCCTATGGGATAGGGTATAAAAACTTTCTGTCGATGTATTGCAACTGTTTTGCATTCGATAGATAATACCAATGGAATTTACGTGGACAAATTCCATCAGTAGGATATAATTGGTACTCAATGTCCCAATGCCACCACAATATATGTATCCATGGACCAGCTGTAAAAGAGCATGCTTTGCTGCCAATAGGTTAGTTAAGTGAAGAAGCGCATGAGGATTGAAACAAAATAACTCAGAAGGTGCTGAGAAAATTTCTCTCCTAAGATATTGCGCGTAAACCAACAAAGACATTTCTTTGGACCCATCAATAGCAATTGCGAAAGCTGCCCCAAAATTGGGAAAATAATATTGATGCAGAGTAATTAGATTTAGATACTTTTTTCTTGATTTCACTACATTTAGCATTAAATCAAAGAATATTATTATTAATACTAGAGATGTACATTTAATTAATTTTCCAGCAGTTAAATGCCTTAAAATAATTTATGCCAAGAATTCATGCATTTGGTCCCTGAGTGCATCGTCGAAATCTAACGTAATCGCAAACCGAACCGAAGATTTGCCGATATATCTTTTGACCAAGGATTTCTTTATCCACTTTTAATACAGTAAATGGCTTCGGTTCCGTAGAGCAAAACTGAATGTTCAGAGTCTTGTAGAGAATCCCCTTAGTGGCTCGAGTGAGAGCTTTTCTTGACGATTCATACTATTCGCATGATTTGTTTGATCACCACGAGAGAGGGCTAGTAAAAAATCACTTAGATGTCGCTTTGGTTGGGAATCGAACCTAGACCTTCTGCGCTGCAGTTCCTCGCACTAACCATCGCGCCACTGAGCTCATCATAGGTTAGTTGCACGAATACGTTTATGCAACTAACCAATCTGAAATCCCCCAGAAAAATAATTTGGTAGTTATGCTAACCACTGGTTAATTGAATAAATGCGTTCGTGCAAGTGGCCTGAATTATGTATTCAAACGCAACCTTTTCATACCAAGGCAGTAATTATTGCCGTACTCCCAATAGTCCTTTGCTACTACTCTTTCAAGGGGGAGAACTAAAGACCATTAGCACGTACACTAAAAGGCTACCAAAGTGTATCAAATGAAATGTGTTCGGAATATGCAATTTGCGCCTTTAGTGGCTACTCACTTCGTTAACTGCGATGGACATATGACCCATTTTAGATGTAACTAGTACACAAGCTCAGTTACCTAGCGTGGGATTGATGAGCGAAGTGCGACCTTATGACTTGATGGCAGCAAAATTGATCGATTTTATAGTATCGCTTAGAGGCATTCGTCGTTTGCGGCAATCCATGAAAACGCCTCCAACGGTGTGTGCATCTATTCCAATATCATTGATGGTACCAGAAATTAAATGTTATCAACGAAAATGGACTCTATGCTGTAGTTGGATTTCACTCATTACAAGGGAAGCATTTTAATGAACGCTATAAATTAATAAAACCAACTACTTCAGATCTAAGTCCTTTGTGTAAATTGCAAGTTTATTGTATAAAAAATGTACGGGAAAACTTATATATATATAATGGGTGATCCAAGTAGATACTTTTTTCAATAGCCTTTTTTGTCATGCTGTCATGTTATTTTTGTTTAGTATTGTTTGGCATTTCATAATGGAAAGACTTACGCGTGAACAACGTTTACAAATTGTTCAACTTTATTATGAAAATTCACGTTCTGTGAGGAATGTGTTTCGTGCACTTCGCTCAACTTATGGTCAACATAATCGGCCTACTGAGCTACTATTCGCAACACCATCACCGGCCGGTCGATTGGCCACCAAGATCGTGTGATATCACACCGTTAGACTTTTTCCTGTGGGGATATGTAAAGTCAAAAGCTTATGCCGACAAACCCGCTTCGATGCAGGCCTTGGAGAAAAACATCACGCGTGTCATTCGCCAGTTACCAGTCGAAATGCTCGAACGAGTGATCGAAAATTGGACTGAACGGATGGACCATCTGCGATGTAGCAACGGCCAACATTTGATAGACATAATCTTCAAAAAATAAATGCCAAAGAATGTTCTTTCAAATGATAATAAACATTTACCATTAAATTTGAATTTTCTGTGTTTTTTTCTTTAAAAAGTAGGGAACCTCGAAATGGATCACCCTTTATATTCATTATTGCAAAGCTTGAATGCTACAAGGGTGGTCTTACTTTGCAAATAAAATACTTTTGTAATATCAAACTTTTTTTTTAAAAAAGAAATTAACGTCAGGAAATTTATTTCGAAAATATCTATAAACAATTTGAAAAGATAAAACAGCAACAACATTCTTGTAATCTACACAATTCAAAACTAATCTTGGGTACGATTGCAAAAGTCAGTTTTTCTGCATTGAGGTGTTTGAATTTTACTTTTGGTTTGTTATGCTTTGGTTTGAGATTTGTTTTCTTTTTGAAAGTTTCTGTTTGATCTCATTTAATCTGGATTTGTGTTTTCTTCTCTTTTTATTTTATTGCCGAATAAAACGCAATATGTGAATAGGTTTCTCGGGAAAATCTTCAAGTGGACAAAAAGGACGTAGCTTCTTCGGGTGGAGGGGACCACGTGGTGGTTCCCTTAGCCCCCAGGCCAGTATGGCTTCCTATAATGGGGTGCTTAAGGAATACGGACATCCTAATATGACTGAGGCTTTCAAATCCCAAAATAATGTTACCTTCAAATTGATTAAAACAGGTAAGTTATTTATTTGCATTTAGCATTGCTATTACATTTTATTATTATGTTGCTATAATGAAATTAATTCGAATAGCGCAGGTCAAGGTTGCAATTTGTCTCGCATTCTTATTAAAGATTGGTAGTTTCTACTTGTGAAGCCTTTTAGCAAAAAAAAAAAAGAATGGTTTTTCCTTTATCTAAATAGAAATAAACGTTCTGGTGTCATTTATGTGAACGACTTACCCCTTATGTTACATTTTATTCAAGTTGACCAAATAGTTTGCGAGAAATTGACAATTTTCCTTACACGATCCAAATAAAAATTGCATGGATTTTTTCGAAAAAATAACTGGGTGCGTAGTTTCGTTGAAGGGCTATGAGGTAACAAAAAATTGCCTGCAATTGTGGTTGTAAAAACTACATAAACGAAGTTGTAAGATAATTGGTCAAGCCATTTAGCCTTTTTTTATCTTAAAACTAACTAAAACTAGCCTACTTATCAACTACTTTACTAACTTACTTGCCCTATGCGGGCGCCCTAAATTACACGATAACTTAATTCTAATGCCTTTCGGCCTATTATCTAATATACAAGGTGGCGCAAAAATAACCTTCCGATGTTTTTTAGCTGTAATTTAAAAAAAAATGAAAAACTTTGATTCTTCTTGTGGATTAGTTTCATTTGGTCTTTTAATTTTTTTTACATCAAGTCGAGAATATGATGTCATATAAATGGCCTCCGCCACAGTTGATTGCCATTTGAGCCCTTTTTATTGCATTTTCCATCACTTTGGTCAAAACTTCCGGCGATAGGTCCTCACATTCTTGACGGATATTGTCTTTAAGAGCTGCAAGAGTCTGAGGCTTGTTGACATAAACCCGCGACTTCAAAAAGCCCCACAAAAAGAAGTCTGGAGCGGTCAAATTAGGCGATCTTGCTGGCCAGTGCAAATCGCCAAAACGGGAGATTAGGCGCTCGGGAAATGCATCCTTTAGCATATCGGTTGTGGCACGTGCCGTGTGTGCCGTTGCACCGGCCTGTTGGTGAGCGCTCTGTAGCGCTCACTATTCACAGTAACCGTTTGGCCCGCGACGTCTTCGAAGAAAAAAGGTCCGATGACTCCTCCAGCGAAAACAGCACACCATACAGTGACTTTGAGCGGGTGTAATGGCTCTCCGTGGGTTACACGCGGATTTTCAGTGCCCCAGAAACGTAAATTTTGCTTATTAACGTACTTCGCTCGGCGACTTTGGCGTTTGCCAAGTTTTCGTCATCAAACCGGGAGAAACCACGGTTCTCAGATCGCCATTGCGTTATGTGGTTTCGGAGATAGAAATTATGGAGCAGGGCATTGTTTTCCAGGACGCAGTTTGGGCGAATGCTATCATTCACCTTATACACTTCCTGAAAGACAGCCCCCACTGGCTCCACTTTCTCCTGAGGATCTTCAATAACATAGAAATCGTCGTCGAAGACGGCTTCCCCCGGATCAATTCCTGCTGTCAAAAGTAAGTTAGTATTGTCAGTTGTTCGTTGGAGCTTAATGCACGGAAGGCCGTTATCACCTTTCCTCCTAAAGATCTTATTAATTTGTGGAAACATACTCAGGTCGCTGGAATTTACGACCGGAATTCTGTTATTCCAAAACAAATTAATGGACAACCGATAGTTCTCCTTGATCAATTGGTTGATGTTTTTGATCAACGCCTTCAGTGTACTAATCTCCGGGTCGCGCGAGTTTGTCAGTCGCCTATACAAGAGTTTAAGTCTTGTCAGAAGTCCGCTTTTTTGCCTGTGTAGTGTGTCAATGGTCGCGTTTCTGTACGTAGACGTTATGTCATGTAAGCCATTTAGACTAGAGAGACCATTATGGACATGTTGACAGTCGAACCAACGGACGAAGTTCCAAAAACGAACCTTGGTCTTCATTAAGGGCCCAGTTGTTGCTATCGTTGAACAACTTCATTGGAACACCGCGCATGATGGAATTGAAATTTTGCTTCCATAGCTTACTATAGGAATCATTGGAAAAAAGAGAGGAAAAGAAAATTTACAATGAGGCTTTTCAATGATAGCTATAACTGGACCCTTATATGGATATCTAGCTAACCGTCTTAAGTTGAACATTTTAATTTTGCTGAAGTCACTTTTTGTTTGAAGGCATTTTAGAGATCTTAAAAGGTCGCTATGTTTGACCAGGTCTATATTTACGTACAACATATAACGTGTGTGGTATTTATAATCCATCAATGCAAATCGGACCAACTATTTTTTTATTGGAAATATTGGAAATCTGAAAATGATCTTGACATCTAAGAATGCGAAGGCAGAAGTATAGACAACTTTTCAATAATCCTCTAACTGGATCGCCTTTAAAGAGTCCCTATCAATATACAAAAAGAAAACTAAGAAAGTCCAAGCGCAAATCCTGGAGACTCTTCTGTGATTAAATATAAGAGACTTCTGGTTCTCCTAGACTCCGAAACGCTTTACCAACTAGTTCAACTATTCCAAGCTAAGCATCCTTATAATCCAGGTAGCTCTCAGAAAGTTTTCAAGACGACATCAATAGACCCAATCTATTGACAGGTTACTTTCAAAATCTTATCACAAAAGAAACAAAACTTTGTTAAGTACACAGCTTCAAACCATTTAAATCTGCGGGACCTACTTTCTTTGCAAGGAGTATAGGTTAGGTTAGGTTAGGTTAGGTTGCAGTGGTTTCACGCTATAAGCGTGCACACATAGACCATAAAGACCAGTTGTGATACCACAGGGATCTGTCGACTTACCATATATTCGTTCACCTAATTAAACCATTCATAGCTGACTATATAGTGTAGGATATTTCTGACATTGATATTAGCCAGCTCACCTAGATTATCAAAGAATACGTTTCCCAGATGGAGTTTTGTTTCAAGACAGCTGGACGAGAGCAGAGAAGGTAAGGAATACAATTTGTTCACCATTGTCAAGCAGATGGAGCTTTTCTGTTCATAGTTTAGCCATAGTTGCCTGGATATTTCACACGTTGTGCCGTTTATCCATCTGCGGTTTGCTTTCTTGATCGCATCCAGTTTGATTTGTAACTAACATGTAGCGAGGAGCATATTTTATATATCTTTGCGGATATTAGATTCCTCTTCGGGCAGGACAAGGCTTCTTTAATTGCCATGATTTCCGCCTGAATAACTCTACAATGATTGGGAAGGCGAAAGGAAATGTTTAGGTTAAGCATCTCAGAGAAAACCCCTCCAGCGACTCTGGATTCTGTTTTAGACCCACCCGTATAGGTGTGAATAGAGCTAATGGTTCCGATCGAATCCGAATCCCATTCAAGTCGAATGGGAATGGTTGTCCTGAAATTATGCTCAAAACTGAGTTGGGTAGTGGTGTGGTCGGTGCTTTCTCTAATTTTAAGGTGATCTTTGTGTGTTCACAAAGTAGGTTGCTGTTGGAGATTGTTTCTAAAGCCGTCCACCAGACTAAGACAACATCTATTGACAGACACGTACAGCCAGAAAGAGATATGTGGTTGCATACCCCATTTCTTTCCGATTTCCTTTTGAAAAGAGTATAAGTCTACGCCTCTACGGTGGCTTTCTTTCTAGATTCAATAGTAGCTCGTGGACCACTAAAATCCAGAGAAGAGGAAGTCAACGAGTCAGAATGGAGTTTGTTGGTTAAAATTACCCTAAAAAATAACTTTTTGTTTTTTTTGGGGTTCCTTAATTCGATGTATCCATAGTCTGAAAAGGAGTACTTGTTAGAAACTCTCTAATCAGGTTAATTATGTTGTAGGAGGCAATCGTGATGCTTAGCACTTCTTGTCTAATTCTATTTAAGAAAAAAGGACCGGGGCCCGCGTTGCAGAAGAGGAGGTTTGTTTCTTGAAAATAATCAAAGAGTAGCTCTCCTCGTTCGTTAATGTTTTAGCAGCCCGAAATTTTATAATGAGGGTTGGCATCAAATCAATGATAAGGATAGTTTTGAGCCCCTCTGCTTCCTCAATCAGGTTCCTGAGGTTGCCCTGAGGTATTGGCCCTACAAGGTCGTGAGCCAAGTATGCCGAGACCAACCAATAGCTTTTGTCTTTTGTTTCAATATTGGCTGCGACAGTATCTTGAATGTTGTAATTTGAGACTAGAAAAATATTTGTGGAGTTGACAACCCATGTTTCTTGGGTCAGAACTATGTCTTTCCGTGTTTTGTGAATTTGGGAAGAAGGGCTATGGAAGCCGCTTCGACGTGGTGGAGCTAATTGCAGAGGCAATTAGAAATGTGCTGTTAGTGTCGTTGCAATCGGACTTTCGTAGGTCCTCTTCTGCAAGCCTTTCGGTAACACTGACCGACTCTAGGCCTGTTGACTTGCTTTCAAACACGGAGGACTTAGCGTCGTGGGGTTCTGGATGTGCGATTTATCGCACCTATATGTCTTTAGCAGGCTGGAACTGAACCCATAACTTATGACTCCATTGCACAAGTTACATGCTGTGCATGTTACACTCGAAGTACACTTCTGACAAGGTCAAGCTGTGTACTAAATAAAATACTAGAGTAAATAGAAGATATGTCCATCTCCAGCAGTTGACTTCGGCTGTTTTTTTTTTAAATTGTTGTTTTGTTGTTATCAAACGCTTCCAAATGCTTGGTAACTCACGCTGCTAAATGAGCAAGGGATTCCTCGTTTACAACTATGCAAACGTTTCTGGAGTATCCCTTAGCTTCTTCAACCTTGTCGATTCTACAGTTATGGGTTGGAAGAAGAGGAATGCTGAAGCTGATTATATTCAGAATGTCTTTTGGGTCGGATGGTTTGACCAGTAATCTCGCACGACTGCCAGGTCGGTTGGGAATCTGACCTATTTCCAACAGCTCTAGTTGTACTCCTGACCAAACTTCTTCTGCTCTGGACACTGCAATTTTGAATATATCTTCCAACTTGTGGTCTGCGCAAGCAATCTTTTGATATGTCCCTCCCTGATAGGTCGCACAGAGACCGGATGTTCGCGAAAGATTTGGAGGAAACTGTAGATAGTTTTTCCATTTTCCTTCCTCCATTTTTCCAGTGTAATACTTCCTTCCTGACTACAGTAACGGTCAATTACCGCGAATTTCAGATGCCCTTTCAACATGTGTTATAAGGGATTGTATATGGCGAGGGTTAAGCGGTTTTTAAAAGTAGCAAGGAGTAAACAATTGTTGCATTCCTAGACATTGAATGTGCTTTTAACAACGTTAGTTCGAGAGCGATCATTTAGGCGCTAACAAGTCGGAAATTCGATCACTCACTTGGAATAATGCTTAATTATCAACGTAAGACTGATTGGTGCTTCGACCAGAAGACATGTCAGTAGAAGAACCCCGCAAGGTGGAGTCGTATTCCCTCTTTTCTGGAACTTAGTGGTAAACAAACTTTTATTCATCCTTATTACTACAGTCCTGGGGAATCACCTGAATATACTGAAGGAGCTTCTCCAAAACGCACTACACAAACTTTCCAAATGGGTCAAGGTGTTAAACTCAACAAGACTGCACTACTCCTGTTTACTTGGATGCACAATATTCCTCACATTGAACCTCGTTACTAAACGGAGTCAAATAAGCCTTTTTAGGTTAAACAAAATACCTGGGACTCATTTTGGAGAGGAAGCTTTACTAGAAGCTAAACATAACAGAAAGAGTTATGAAAGTGACCGTCGCACTTTATTCCTGTAAAAAAGCCATTGGCATGAAATGGGGAATGAAACCTCAAAAATTATAGATGATCATACACATATTCCAGAAAACACCGATTGCACCGTTCCCAGATTAAACTTTGACAACAGTCACAACCTTAGACAGATCGTCATGTGAAAGTTATGAATCTGTGCAAAATGACTCGATCCATTTTCAGAGCCATCGGTATAAAACAAATGACGGAATGGGCCTGTGTCTTCTCCGACTGGCTAAATCTCAGCCTATCTTTCCATCTTCCTGATCATAGCAGTGTGTTTCGACAGTACTAACTGCGATCAAATAAGGCTTATCCTGGCTGAGAGAGAATGTAATATCTGCCAAAGATATGTGAATCTTCTCGGACAGCCAATCGGCTATCGAATCGCTGCAATCAATCTCAATAGACTCAAAGATAACCCTAGGTTGCCGCTCATCTTTGAAAAAGATATCACAGCAGTTCAACATTCACCTATGCTCGGTTCATGTACATAGTGGCATTCCAGGGAACATTCCAGACATGGGACCTACCCGAAACTGACGCAATAAGTATTCCTATCGCTACATACAAAAGATTACTAGCGCAGCATGCTAAAAGCAAATCATATATCAGATGGAGTCATAACACATGACAATATCGAGTGTCAAATAACCCAACAAATTTTGCCAAAGCTGGATTTAAGAAGAGCCAAGGGACGTATTTCACTCACTAGAGCAGACGTTAGCACCATTACAGGTTTCAACACTGGACGCTGTCTAAAATGTAGGCACGCAGAAAGGCTAGGCCTTCATCCAAAGGGATTCTGCGGGAGTAGTAGGGACACAGAGGAAGAACAAACAATACTTCATCTCCTTTTAACTGTCAGACCTTATCAAACAAAAGGAAGCTTTACTTTGGATCATACTTTTTCAAAATCTCAGCGATTTGACAAAAAAACGAAAGTGGGAAGTCTCCTCAATTTCATTTACAGCTCCGATTTGTTTTTTTCACTGGTAACAAGGAGAATGGACTGGAGAAATCCATGTGGTATCACAATGGACCAAAGACTGGTACAACTGAGCTGGTAAATCGCTGGTAGCCACTTTTACCTAGTAGTTCGATTATGTCTATTGTCTTCTAATGCCGAAGAACCAACAGTACGTGGTGTAATTGTCAGAATTATTAGCTGAGCCAAGGTGCACAAAGTAATTTTCTACATCAAAGTTATAATTGTCGATCATTCTGTTGGATTCCTCGATGCTGTTTATCGTTCTTGTTAGCAGTTTACATATAAAGGGTGATCCATTTCGAGGTTCCCTACTTTTTTAAAGAAAAAAAGGACAGAAAATTCAAATTTAATGGAGAACGTTTATTATCATTTGAAAGAACATTCTCTGGCATTTATTTTTTGAAGATTATGTCTATCAAATGTTGGCCGTTGCTACGTCGCAGATGGTCCATCCGTTGAGTCCAATTTTCGATCACTCGTTCGAGCATTTCGACTGGTGACTGGCGAATGACACGCGTGATGTTTTCCTCCAAGGCCTGAATCGAAGCGGGTTTGTCGACATAAGCTTTTGACTTTACATATCCCCACAGGAAAAAGTCTAACGGTGTGATATCACACGATCTTGGTGGCCAAGTGATGGTGTTGCGAATAGTACGCTCAGTAGGCCGATTATGTTGACCATAAGTTGAGCGAAGTGCACGAAACAAATTCCTCACAGAACGTGAATTTTCATAATAAAGTTGAACAATTTGTAAACGTTGTTCACGCGTAAGTCTTTCAATTATGAAATGCCAAACAATACTAAACAAAAATAACATGACAGCATGACACGACTCACACGTGATCTGTCAAAAAAGGCTATTGAAAAAAGTATCTCTACTTGGATCACCCATTACATGCTCATGTCCCCTATTCGTACTAGCGGTAACATCGGGTTGATCTCAATGAATACATTACCTAGGGTTAATAAATTTTTGATATTGAATGTTTTGGTAAGGTCATTGCCAACCTTGAAAGAGGAGTGAGTATTCTCCATTGTCATCCCGCACTAGACATTAGTCTCTAAAACTTTTTAAAGACTTGGACTTTTTGCGGCTTTTCAAAGTCCCTAACTTTGAACATCTGAGCAGTTGTGGACTTAATCAACTTGAATCAACAATATTCAAACGGAAAGTGGAAGGTCAGGTCGTTGGTGGACGGTTTAACTAATTCACATATTATAACAGATGTGGTGTTCTATAGACTTTCCAAAATTCTGCTCAAGACTTCCGCACATCTTGAGGAAACATTTAATATCTACATTTGATTGTACAGCGCAAAATGAAAACATTAATTTATTCGAGACTACAACCGATCATAATGCATACCTTTTTCACTTCTTCTAAGAATTTCAAACGTTTTTGAAAGGATATTACTCGATCGCTTACACCCCCTTTATTTTTTAGGATCACTTTTTACATTTGTGTGTAAAAGTAAACATTCGACTATGTACCAAGTACATCGAATTAATGATTGAATTGAGAAAGCTTTCAATGAAAAGAAAATCTGCGCAGCTGTATTGCTTGACGTGTCGCAAGCTTCTGAATAGGCTTGGCATAGAGGACTTCAATACAAATTAAGTTCTGTCTGAAAATATAGACTCTTTCGTGTGTGAAACTTGAAAAATAATATTTAGAGTTCAACGAAATAATTGCAGAAGTTCCCCAGTTCCCCAAGGAAGCGTCATCGGACCACTCTTGTACCTCCTATTTACACGTAATATCCCACAAAAAAACTATACAATAGTTGGAACATTTGCTGACGATAAAGCTATACTAGCAGTCGCACTTTACGAGGGCAAATCAATTCATGTAGATTTTTCGTATAAATTTGTCTGTATATCTTAGTACGGTTCAGGACCCTTTTGCAAAAGAAGCGAAAAATCTCGGAATAACACGCGATGTAAATTTAAAATGGAAGTCGCATGTAAAAAATAAATGCCAAGAACTTCGAAATAAATACAGAGAACTGTACTAGCTACTCGGAAAATATTCGAAGCCTAACCTTGGTAACAAGCTGCATTTATACAATTAAGCGCCAAACCGATTTAGGCATATGGTATACAACTTTCGGGTTGTATCAGTGATACGAATCTAAACATTTACAAAGTTCTCAAAACGTAATGTTAAGATCATTCGTCGATACGCTGTGGTAGGTACATAAGGAACTAAGATCTACGCGGTTAAAGATGAAACGACAAATTTTTCACGATTATATATATCTAGCTATGTATGTATATCTAGCTAAATTATTTCTTCATATATCAAAACTAATAAACCCCAATGGGAGATGGCATAAAATGGTGGTGGTTTAAGTGAGTAAAAATCTCATACTACTGTGGGTAGGCGCTCATCGTGTCTATGAAGGTTTCCATCAAAACACGGAACAAAAGACTTCCTCCGTACGTTCCTGGGTGTTAAATTCATTTGACTATCTTTCGCATTGATAAGCAATTTCCTTACTTTCCTTATTATAGCTTTGGAACATTATGCGGCTAAATATTTAATATGTATATTTAGATTTCTTAGAAAACCTTGAGTGTTGTCAACAACTCTTGCTATGAAGAGCTGAGAATAAGGGAATAATGAGCACAAAGTTCAGTCAACTAATTGGTCTTCGTGTTTCCCAAGCAGTGGGTGAGCAATTATTACTGTTCTCGAGTGTTGTACTTAAAAGAAGCCCTCTTGTGCACCCGGTCATTTGTTAAACCACGTTGTGTGGAATTTATTTATAAAATAATTCACTGAAATCATGTAAAAACTTTTGACGGAATCCTTGAGTTATTGACTTTCTAGGTTAAGTGCATCCACGTATATAATTCCCTGAACATATAATTACAAGAAAGGTAAAATAAGAACCTGCATACTTTAACGGACATGGGAAAAGTTCAACGTGATATAATTTTTTCTATAAAAGTAGCTTTGAATTTGGTGGGTAGAAATTTCTACGACATGACGATACTTTCGAAAATAACAGAAATTTGCTACAAATAATCAATATTCATGGGATAAATTAATCAATTATCGCTTACGAAATAATGCGAACATGGCGTTTTCCATTTGCTTAGAGTTATTTCATATAAATGTGGGTAAATATCGGTTGTGTCCTGCTAATGATTACTAAATCCGGATCTAACTGGTGATCCAAGTAGAGATACTTTTTTCAATAGCCTTTTTTGACAGATCACGTGTGAGTCGTGTCATGCTGTCATGTTATTTTTGTTTAGTATTGTTTGGCATTTCATAATGGAAAGACTTACGCGTGAACAACGTTTACAAATTGTTCAACTTTATTATGAAAATTCACGTTCTGTGAGGAATGTGTTTCGTGCACTTCGCTCAACTTATGGTCAACATAATCGGCCTACTGAGCGTACTATTCGCAACACCATCACCCATTTTGAGACCCAGCATTCATTGCTGGATAATATTCGACCGAATAGACCACGTCCAGCAAGCTGTGAAGAAAATATAGCGGCCGTAGCTGAGAGTGTGCACGAAGACCGTAGAGAGTCGATTCGGCGCCGTTCGCAGCAACTCGGACTGACGTATGGAACGACTTGGCGCATTTTACGTCAAGATGTTAAATTGAAAGCGTACAAAATACAGCTTGTGCAACAACTGAAGCCGCTCGACCTTCCCAAGCGACATCGCTTCGCTCTATGGGCTCTTGAAAAGTTCCAAGAAGATCCGACGTTTTCGAGGCATGGCTCAATGGGTATGTAAATAAACGAAATTGCCGCATTTGGGACGAAGAGCAACCTGAAGAGATTGAAGAACTGCCACTTCATCCAGAAAAAACAACGGTTTGG
This sequence comes from Rhingia rostrata, assembly GCA_949824845.1. Classification (NCBI taxonomy): domain Eukaryota; kingdom Metazoa; phylum Arthropoda; class Insecta; order Diptera; family Syrphidae; genus Rhingia; species Rhingia rostrata. Next base: position 33,561,540 of record OX463758.1, read on the forward strand.
TGTGGTTTGTGGGCCGGTGGAATCATCGGTCCATATTTCTTTAAAAATTATGCCGGTGCGAACGTAACCGTCAATGGCGACCGTTATCGTGTTATGATAACCTACTATTTGATGCCTGAAATTGAAGCTCGTGATCTCGGCGACATTTGGTTTCAGCAAGACGGCGCCACTTCCCACACATCGCATCAATCAATGGACTTATTGAGAGAACATTTCGGTGAGCAGATAATTTCACGTCTTGGGCCGGTCGATTGGCCACCAAGATCGTGTGATATCACACCGTTAGACTTTTTCTTGTGGGGATATGTAAAGTCAAAAGCTTATGCCGAAAACCCCGCTTCGATTCAGGCCTTGGAGGAAAACATCACGCGTGTCATTCACCAGTTACCAGTCGAAATGCTCGAACGAGTGATCGAAAATTGGACTCAACGGATGGACCATCTGCGACGTAGCAACGGCCAACATTTGATAGACATAATCTTCAAAAAATAAATGCCAAAGACTGTTCTTTCAAATGATAATAAACATTCTCCATAAAATTGGAATTTTCTGTGTTTTTTTCTTTAAAAAAATAGGGAACCTCGAAATGGATCACCCATTACTATAGCAAAACCCTTGCAATCAGCCCTTTTAATTTTACGCGTAGAAGGTATGAGTACGGTTCTTAGTTGGAGTGCCTCCATAATGGTTTTCCTGACTCTATTCTCGTGAAGATGAAATGGTGAGGAGCTTGCACCAACTCATTGGCAAAATTAGGACGGATGAAAATTGAACGACAGAATCTTTTACAAAAAGCCTTCAAAAAAACCTCCGATCTTCCTTACCTTAAGACTTTTCAACATCATGCAGATCTTGATTGCACAAAATGTACATGAACGAAAACCACCACTAGCTGATAGGTTATGTAGTTTTAGGACAGGAAAGTCTCTTGATATCCAACTTGCCGTCCTGTTCTACGGCACTAAAGCTGTTCCATGCTTTATCGTATGCGGATGAAGAAATTCCCGTTCGTTTTGAGGAAATAGTTCTTTGGAAAAATTCCAGTTCAAGCGGCTGTGTGGTCTCTGATTTAACTTGACTAGAGACACAGATCTGGCGCACATTTATTAGAGAAGGAGCCTAATTACTTACTTACATAATCAAACTTAAGTGGCGCTAGAGTCCGGAATAAACATGGGCCTCAATCAATATTCCTTTCCAATTATCCCTGTCCTAAGATAACTGCCTCCATTTGCGCAATCCAAGTTGGTTGAGGTCGGTTTCTACTTGTGCACGCCACTTAAGGTGAGGTCTTCCTATACTGCGTCCGACATATGGCTGGAGTTCGAAGACTCTGTGAGCAGGAGTATTGGTGTTCATTTGTTCTACATGTCTTAGCCATCTTAAGCGTACAATGCGGAGTTTGTTGACCAGGGGCGCATGTCGCTGTATACAGCTTGCATAGTTCTTGGTTGAATCTTTGTCTCCACAGCCCGTCAACGCAAACGGGACCGAAGATTTTCGATGCATTTTCCTCTCGAAAGGATTTCTTCATTCGCTTTTGATACGGTCCATGCTTCAATGCCGTAAAGCAGGGGACTGTGATTGTCAGGGTCTTATGTAGGATCTCCTTAGTAGTTCGACTGAGGGTTTTACTATTGAATTGCTTCCTTAGCCCGAAAAAACAGCGGTTGGCAAGAGTAATTCTTTTTTTATTTTTTCACGAAATATTGTTGTCAGAGATAATAGCGGAGCCGAGATAGACAAAGTCCCCTATTACCACAAAGTTATATCTGTCAATGGTTACGTTCTGTCCAATTAGGCGATGTTGTATGTTCTTTCGTGTTGACAGAATATAGATTGTCTTGACCCACTTACTGCTAAACACATTTTTGCCGCTTCCTTCTCTATACAAGGAAACGTGACTATGACATCACGTTGAGTCCTACCAATGATGTCAATATCTTCGGCGTATGCTAGTAGTTGCACCGATTTTTGGAAAATTGTGTTTTTTTGTTGATCAGGCATACGATACTGAGTTTCCGTTCTTCGGGCACACTTTCATCCGCCAAGATTTGGCTTATGAGTATGTAGATGTTATTTACCAAGTCATCTCCGCTGGCTTTATAAAGCTCATTGGGAAGGCCGTCACTTGACTCAGTTTGGGTGGCTGGCGATTTTGGCTGTCGTTGCCAATATTGAATGGTTCGTTCTGCCTGACAGCGGAATGTTGTTCGTCATCGCCGTTTAACAATCTGCAGAAGCGGTTCTTCCATATCTATTGTGTCTCAACTGTGATATTTCGTTTATCATCTCTACGATTCTGTTCGAGCCTTGTATCCTTGGCTTTCACGTTTTACACTTTGGTAACACTTGCGAACATCGTTCCTGGAGTGGCACCTCTTTATATCCTCGACCGCGAGCTTTTCTTGCTTATTTTTCTTTTTTCTAAAAAGCCGGTGTACTTCGCTTCATTGCCCGTAGAGCTCAATGCAGGTCTCGTCTTCACATGCAGCTTAGCTTTGTTGGCCTCTTCTTGGCTACGAACATCTGTCGGCATTCTTCATCAAACCAGGGGTTTCTTGCTGGTGAGCGCGAGAAACCTAGTACATCAGTTGCGGCTGACCTTATAGCCTGTTGGCATCAGTGCCACTGATCTTTGAACTTCGATGCTTTTGGTATGGTCTGATAAGTAAAGGAATACGTGTTGGGCGAAGGTCTTGGCGATCGTTTGCGATTGCAGTCTCTCGACAATCAATTTTTTGACAGTATTTCTGGATTGTTGAGGCGTGGTGGATATCCGCATTCTTACCTTGGCTGCAACAAGATAGTGGTCATGGTCGATGTTGACTCCTCGGAATGTTCGAACATCCAAAATAGTGGATGCGTGTATCTTGTTGAGTCCGTTCGTTGATGTGCAAACCACCATATCCCCTTATGGATATCGTGGTGAGGAAATCTTGTGCTGGCAATAGTGGCATTTCTTTCCTCAGCGAAGTCAATTAGTCTAAGACGTGTTGTCGTGAAGACTTTGTTTTTCGCCAATACTGCTATAGATGTCTTTTTTTCCTACCTTTGTGTTAAAAGCTCGCAGTAATATTTTAACATCGTAATTCGGCAGTCGCTCTTGGGTATTGTCAAGGAGCACTTAGAAGCAATCTGTAGCTATATCATCTTTTTCTTCCGTCAGGACGTGAGCGCATATAACGCTTCTGTTGGCGAATTTGGATTTGAAGCAGCTCATACAGGTTCGCCTTGGCCTGCAGGTCGGGTATTCATTACGTGCCATTCCGAGCAGGCTGTTTGTAGTGTTGCTGGTTTTCGTTTTATTATCAACAATCTCGTTTATCAGTTAGCTAGACAAATACGGTTGGATGAGACCAGAACCCGATGGTTACCTCTTGGAAGTAAAAATAAGCACATATTATATGTAAGGGAGCTTATTTTATTTTAGTATTAGTTATAACATTTGCTAACCCGCCCGACTTAATTCATGTATGCTTCCCACCTTATATATTTTGTTGACATTAGGGATGGATTATTTTCAATTATATCACCAAAATGCATTATAGAGATGAAGTGCGTGGAATGGCCAACATTGCGTGACACATTGCGTGCTTGATTTCAATTGACCCTTCATAGCATCGATAATTTCGTCCGAACTAAAGATATACGGTTTTGGATAGTTAAATGTTGTTTTAGAGTCGTGTTGCAGTTATTTTCGTTTAAAGTTCTCCATCTAAATAGTCTATAGTGTTATATGTTTAACGTTAATTATCTACTTGAATTATATTAAATATTTGTGTTAATATTAACTTCTAACAATATTTCGTAATTAGTTTTAGCCTATTCTGTTAGTGAAACTTTGAAATCCGTGCACAGACTGAAACATATAGTTTTCTCACCCCTGAACGTCTTTAACATAATTTTTAGTAAAGCATACAAGCAACAGATGCGTAAGGCATAGTCGTACATTGACTACTCATTTTTAGCATAATTTATATAACATATTTATATGTAAAAAGACTAAAGCTTGCGCATACTTAATACGTTAAAAAATATTTTATGAAAGCAAAAATGCAAAAAGAGTTTTCCATAATAAATTGCTCCTATAATTTACTTACAAACACAAATTTATGCGGGCTATGTTCTTCATGTCATTCTTCGTCTTTGCCACTTCAAGGATTAACTTAAAACTTTTAGCGGGTTATGTACGCTAGAATAATTTGAAATGAGTTTTAACAAGAATTAAAATAGTTTTACTACAGCGTAAAGTCAGCTTACATTTATGATGTAAAGTTTTGTACTCTTAAATCTGTGTAACAATTGGTTGCACCTCCAGTTTAGCGAAAATGCTCCTTTTTCTGTACCTTTACACGGGTATCAATAATTTAATTTTCATTATTTCGTTGCCATAAAGCCCACATTTCAGGGATATTAATTTTAAGGATGGGATTATTAATTATTATTAAACTATCCGCACAGCGTATTGTAGCATTCTCATATGTTTTACTAGAGATTTGGATAATACATAGAAAGTGGTTTGGGTGTTGTAGAGGGTATACTCTGATTGGTTTTAACTTGGCAATCTCAGTGGTTGTAACCCTGACTACACATCAAGCGCATATCTTTATCCTCCAAGTGGTAACCATCGAGTACTGGTCTAATCCGACCGGATTTGACTTGTTAAACGATAAGCGCGAGTGTTGATAACACGACGAAAAACATCACACTATAAGCAGCCAGGTCAGAATGGCATGGAATGAATACCCGGCCTGCTGTCCCAGGCGAACCTAGACAAGCTGCTTCGACATATTCGGACAGAGATGGTGGCGGATGAGCTAAAAGACCAGCGGCGGCTCTCAATCCCGTAGTGGATACTGATGGCCCCGTGTCCAAAGCGTATCCAATAAATTGGACCTGGCCTTCAAGGTTGGGTGTTGCGCTTTGGGTTAACTACACAACCATAGAAAAGTTTAACTGTTACGAAGCAACCAATAGCCTCCGAAAGGACTGATTTTATTGTTGACGACCTCGCTAAACGAAAAAAGGACAACGGCGTTCGTATCTGCACCTGGAATGTTAGAACATTAAACGGAAGTGGTGCAACTGCCATCCAGGAAATACAATGGGATGGTGGCGGGCAAAAAAGAATGAAAAACTCTGACATCTACTACGGACCGTGTAGACATTAGCGTGTAGACATTGAAAAAAAAGGCTAAAGGCCAACTGTTGGTCTTGCGCTTCACCGAATATGCATGTGCCATTTGATCTAAGGTATCGACTCCTCCTTTCGTTGAATTATAATGCAGATTTATTTCTGATTTGTTTTCATTTGACAGATCGGTGATGTTTTCATGATGCATGGTCGACAAAATGATCACAGCACGATTTTTTTTGGGAACATAGGATACAAGAGTCATAGCTTTTTGAAAGCCAAATAAGTTGCTCTCTATTTCCCGACGAGGAGTTGGTAAAAAATTTGATGGTATACATCTTTTGTTCTTACGGATCGTTCCTACGCAAGTCAGGACCTTTGACAGCAAACTGGAAGCAAGTTCATAGCTGGTGAAGTAGTTGTCAAATGTAATGTTTCTGTTGGTCCTGATAAAAGGTACACAAAGCTCTTCAACAACCTTTTGCGCTAAGTTTTCTGATCGGCTTGGGCCTTCCTTTCCCAAGTATGGTATCCCACCTAATGGATAGCTAGAGCCACTGTCACAAATCCACCAAATTTTCATACCATACTTATCTGGTTTGCTTGGTATATATTGCCGGAACGATACGCGACCTCGAAAGGGAACCAGTTGCTCATCAATAGTTAGGTTGCAGCCCGGAATATAATGCTTCGACAAATTTAAATTTACTCTTTCCCACAGGTCTCTAATTGGAGCCACTTTATCCTTTTGCCTTCGAACAGTCCTGGTGTTTTTATCGTCAAATCTAATAAATCGCAACAATTGGGTAAATCTGTTTCGTGACATACATGCTTTATTTAAAAAATTTCCATAAAGAGGGCTCCAGAGTTCGTTGTAGTCAATAATTCCTTGCTTATTTCTTCCGGCAGTAATCAACAGGCCTAAAAATGCTCGAATTTCAATGTCGTCAACTGGCTTCCATAATGTTCCAATAGAACGAACAGCTTCTGTATTAGTGAAAGTCACTATAATACCAATGGTTGCATCATCAAAAAACAACCTGAATGCATCAAATGGGGTATCAATGTGGACCCCAGGTAGAATCTTCACCTTATTCAAAGCTGTTGTAATAATGTTGTGCGCTCGAGTTTTTCCCTTTGCAATTGGTGTTGATTTCCATGCTGTGCCATCTTTTCCAACAAAGGTTTCCGAATAGTTTGGGAAATCATCCTCAACTGCATCACCGTCACTTCGCTGCTGTTCATCGCTAACTTCATCGACACTTTCTTGAAAATCTATCTCGCTAGAAGAAGTATCGTCATTTCGATTATCTTCATCCTCACTAACTCCTTCATCAGGATCTATATCATTTTCCTGTATTGCAGCGATAATCTCTCCTTTAGTTAGTGCTCTACGCCGATCAGTCATAATGTCTGTACAATAGAAATGTAGATACCATGTACTTTGCAAATGTCATGCTGTAAAAATTCGCATTTTATGATTCATATATTTTACTTACCAGATTTGAAAAAAAAAAACACAGAGATTGAACTAATGTAAGCCATATAACAAAATATAATTTACCTATGCACTAATCACTAATTCACGGATCAACTGGACTGGTTGCAATTTCTTTTCACACAAACTGGGATAAAACCCCGTATGCAGTTAAAAAAAAACCTAAAGTGGGGGAATCCCCCGAATAAGTTATATGGGATTCCCCATAATGCGCGGTGAAAAGAATTTTGAAGCAGGGAAATTCGTCACACATTACATCAAAAAATGAAAATATTTTTCATATGTGCCTCTGGAGCTCACCTTGGTAGAGGGTGTCAGTAAAGTATGCTTATCACGATATCTAAAAGGCAGTTAATATATTAAAATTTATTTTAGTTGTTTTATGTGTCAAAAAGCAATTGTTTAGAATACTGAAATACACAGTTGGATTAAAATTGTATCTAGAAAAATATAGTACTTTTAAAATGAAATGTGCCTCCGAGGCACACCTTGGTAGGATTAGGGTTAAGGAAGAATTCGCCAACATAATCCTTATATGCGCTCACGCCCCAACGGAGGAAAAAGATGAATATAGCTAAGGATTGCTTCTATGAGCTCCTTGACAAAACCTATGAGCGACTACCGAAATACGATGTTAAAATCGTGCTGGATGATTTTAACGTAATGGTAGGAAGAGAAGACATCTTTAGCAGTATTTTCGAAAAACATAGCCTACACGACAATAGGTCTGGTAACGGACTTAGGCTAATTGACTTCGCTACGGAACGAAATGCCACTATAGCCAGCAAACGGTTTAATCACCTCGATATCCATAAGGGGACATGGCGGTCTCCAGATCAACGAACGGTCAATCAAATTGATCACATAGCGATAGACAAGCGCCACGCATCCAGTATTTGTCCGAACATTCCAAGGAGCTAACATCGACTCGGACCACTACCTTGTTGCCGCCAAGGTTAGAATGCTGATATCCCTCAGCGCCACAACAATCCAGAAATACTGTGAAAAAATTTAATGACGAAAGACTGCAATCGCAAGAGAGCGCCAAGGCCTTCGCGCAACGCGTATCCTTAACCTCTCTATTAACACCATACCACAAGCATTGAATGTCGAAGAACAATGTAAACGATGCCAACATGCCATTAAATAGATCAGCCGCAACTTATGTGCTATGTTTCTCGGGCCCACCAGCAAGAAACTCCTGGTTTGATGAGGAATGCCGACAGATGCTAGCAGCCGAGAACGAGGCCTACAATGCTAAGCTGCAGCTGAAGACAATAGATGCCTTTGAGCTCTATAGGCAGAGAAGAAGGGAAGAACACTGGATTTTCAGAAAAAAAAAACAAGAACAAGAAAAGCGCGCGATCGAGGATGTAGAGAGGTGCCACTCCAGGAACGATGTTCGCAAGCTTTAACAATGTTTAAGACATCAAAGCCAAGGATACAAGGCTCGAACAGATTTGTGTCGGAATGGACAAGGAAATATCGTAGTTCAGACACAGTCGATGCTCAGGATATGGAAGAACCACTTCTGCAGACTGTTAAACGGCGATGACGAACAACATTCCGCTGCCAGGCAGAACGAATAATTCAATATTGGCAACGACAGCGAGAACTGCCAAACTCCCGACCTGAGTGAAGTGAGGATAGCAAAATCTAAACTGAAGCTTAACAAGGCTGCCAGAAATGACGGCTTTATAAAGCCGTCGGAGATGACTTGGTAAGTATCCACCAACTCATAAGTCAATTCTGGTTAGAGGAAAGTGTGCCTCAAGAATGGAACCTCGGCATCGTTTGTCCGATCCACATAAAAGGAGACCCTCTACGCCTCTGCGCCAACTACAGAGGCATAAGTCTACAACATCGCCTACAAGATCCTATCTGCCATAATATGTAAACGCCTGTAACCGTTTTCCAACAACCTTATCAGTGTGGTTTTAGGCCAGGAAAGTCCACAACCGATCAAATCTTCACACTTCGGCAGACCCTGGAAAAAAACGAAAAAGTCCAAATCGATATCCACCTTCTATTCATCGATTTCAAAGCCGCATACGACAGCATTTATAGAGACGAACTATACAGAGACATGTCTAGTTTTGGTATACCGTCAAATACGTCCGTTTGTGTAGGATGACGATGGAGAACCCTTGCTGCTCCATCAGGGTTGGAAACGACCTCACCGTCACATTCGATACCCAAAAAGTATTTAGGCAAGGCGATGCGCTATCATGTGACTTGTTGAATTTGATTCTTGAGAGGATTGTGAAAAACTCACAAGTGAACACCAGAGGCACAATTTTCCAAAAATCGGAAAAACTAAAAGCATACGCCGATGATGTTGACATCATTGGTCGGACCCAACGTGATGTCATAGCCACGTTTGCTAGAATAGAGAGGGAAGCGGCAAAAATGAGTTTAGCAGTAAATGAGGGCAAGACGAAGTATATGCTGTCAACACGAAAGGACACATATCATCGACGAATTGAACAGAACGTCACCATTGACAGATATAACTTTGGTTTAGTACGGGACTTTCTCTGTCTCGGCTCCGCTATTAAAGTTTACAGCAACATCTCGCCAGAAATTAAACGAAGAATTACTCTTGCTAACCGCTGTTTTTTCGGGCTAAGAAGGCATTTTAGTAGTAAACCCTTACTCAAACTACTTAGGAGATCCTATATAAGACCTTGATCATCCCAGTCCTGCTCTACGACGCTGAAGCATGGACCGTTTCAAGAGCCGATAAAGAAATCCTTGGTCGATTTGAGAGGAAAATTCTTAGAAAAATCTTCGGTCCCGTTTGCGGTTACGGGCTATGGAAACGAAGATTCAAACAAGAACTATACGAGCTGTACAGCGATTGGACGTTTAAGATGGCTAGGACATGTAGAACGAAGGACACCATTACTCACGCTCGCAGAGGCTTCGAATCCCAGCCAGTCGTCGGACGCAGTAGAGGAAGACCTCGCCTTAAGTGTCGCTCACAATAGTAGAAACCGACCTCAACCAACTTGGAGTGCGCAACTGTTGGCAGTTAGCTAAGGCCCGGGCTAATTGCAGAGGCAAGTTGATTGAGGCCCAGATTCATTCCGGACTAAAGCTCCACTTAAGTAAGTAAGTATAGAAAGTGAAGAGTACCTGTTGTGTCTCTTCAAAATCGCAGTCTAAAGAAAGGTCATCAATTTTTTTCGGCTATAAGATGCATTTGAAATTTTCGATTTTCCAGTAAGTCATGTTGATGCTAATATACCTACTAACGTGGAAACAGATTTCCAAGCTAAACGGCTGGACGGATTTACTTCATATTGGATATATGAGGGTCAATACCCAAAGAGGTTTTTGTAATGATAATTATTGTCGAACGGCCTAGCTATGCAGCTACTAGTCGCCTAGTTGTAAATAAAAATTGCTAAACTTACTTGTATTGTATGTATACCTTGTATTGTGATGTCGCGAAAATTTGAAATTAAGTTTTTACAAATTCTTATGTTTTGAGGTAGCCTCAGTTCCAAAAAGTAGTTTTTTTTAATATTTGTTCACCGTTTGATGTCTGCAATCAGTTATTGGTACTGGAGGCCGATCGTATAGGATTTTACGAAAATTTCAGCTAAGTTTATATTTTGTGGGCTTGCATGGCTGAATTGGTACAGAATATTAGTATATTACTATACTCTTTCGCTATAAATAAGTATAATGGGAATGCATACATTTAATGATTTCCGATTAGGGCGAATAACGTTATTTTAAAAAAAAAACTATTTCTCATAAAAACTACTGAATAGATTTACATGAAACTTTGTATTTAGCATGTTGTAGTCTTCTAAAATGTATCGCATACTCAATTGTTTAATAAAAAAATGTTTGTCTCAGTAGAGTAGCGGTTTGACCCGCTATGCGACTTCCTGCTGAAATCATTAGTCTCAAATTCATTTGTTGTTGCGTGGTGCAGGTTACACTCGGCATTGACAGTAATGTTGGCCTCATCTTCAGATATATAACAAAAATTGTCTAATAGTTTGGTGCACAGAACGCGAATTTCGGATAATCAAATTCCAAGAATTTTAATCCCAGTTCAGGAATCTGTAAGTGCTTGCATGGTAATTTGTAAAAGTATACTGAATACAAAGTGACACTTACAGAAGTTATATGCTTTTAAAACCTACCTAAAAGTTCTATGCCTCTAAACAGTGACTCTTTTTATAACTTTGTTATGACTAATAACTTACTGCGACATGATTTACTTATAAATTTGTTTTAATTTTGTAAGATTTTTTCAACGACTGGTATATCAATGTCGCGACTTGAATTTTTCTCGAATAGCATTGGTTCAATAAAAAGCGATCATTGACCTACCTAAGAATGTATAGTAACGGGTGATCCAAGTAGTGATACTTTTTTCAATAGCCTTTTTTGACAGATCACGTGTAAGTCGTGTCATGCTGTCATGTTATTTTTGTTTAGTATTGTTTGGCATTTCATAATGGAAAGACTTACGCGTGAACAACGTTTACAAATTGTTCAACTTTATTATGAAAATTCACGTTCAGTAAGGAGTGTGTTTCGTGCACTTCGCTCAACTTATGGTCAACATAATCGGCCTACTGAGCGTACTATTCGCAACACCATCACCCATTTTGAGACCCAGCATTCATTATTGGATAATATTCGACCGAATAGACCACGTCCAGCACGCTGTGAAGAAAATATAGCGGCCGTAGCTGAGAGTGTACACGATGACCGTAGAGAGTCGATTCGGCGCCGTTCGCAGCAACTTGTACTGACGTATGGAACGACTTGGCGCATTTTACGTCAAGATCTTAAATTGAAAGCGTACAAAATACAGCTTGTGCAACAACTGAAGCCGCTCGACCTTCCCAAGCGACATCGCTTTGCTCTATGGGCTCTTGAAAAGTTCCAAGAAGATCCGACGTTTTCGAGGCAAATTTTGTTTAGCGATGAGGCCCATTTCTGGCTCAATGGGTATGTAAATAAACAAAATTACCGCATTTGGGACGAAGAGCAACCTGAAGAGATTGAAGAACTGCCACTTCATCCAGAAAAAACAACGGTTTGGTGTGGTTTGTGGGCCGGTGGAATCATCGGTCCATATTTCTTTAAAAATTATGCCGGTGCGAACGTAACCGTCAATGGCGACCGTTATCGTGCCATGATAACCGACTATTTGATTCCTGAAATTGAAGCTCGTGATCTCGGCGACATTTGGTTTCAGCAAGACGGCACCACTTCCCACACATCGCATCAATCAATGGACTTATTGAGAGAACATTTCGGTGAGCACATAATTTCACGTTTTGGGCCGGTCGATTGGCCACCAAGATCGTGTGATATCACACCGTTAGACTTTTTCTTGTGGGGATATGTAAAGTCAAAAGCTTATGACGACAAACCCGCTTCGATTCAGGCCTTGGAGGAAAACATCACGCGTGTCATTCGCCAGTTTACCAGTCGAAATGCTCGAACGAGTGATCGAAAATTGGACTCAACGGATGGACCATCTGCGACGTAGCAACGGCCAACATTTGATAGACATAATCTTCAAAAAATAAATGCCAAAGAATGTTCTTTCAAATGATATTAAACATTCTCCATTAAATTTGAATTTTCTGTTTTTTTTTTTCTTTAAAAAAGTAGGGAACCTCGAAATGGATCACCCTTTACTAAAAGGGCTCATGTAATATTAATTATTAATTAATTATTATTATATTATTAATTCTGATGATCAATACTTAGGTTTCTCAATTAATATTTTGGTAAAAGAATTCCGATTTTTCCCAATAGAGTGCAGTGCAGTCTTTTAAAATGGTATTCACTTAAAATTTGAATTCTCTGTCTTTAAAGACAGCACTCAAATTGTATGGGTATAGGTATGATTTGATATAAAATGTAACGTACGAGTAAAAAAAAAAGCGTATTAAAAAAATTTCCACACGCTTATACAATATCAATTGACTAATCATAAGAAATATCGAGAGAAAATAATTATGTGTTTAACAAGTCGATTTATCGAATTATTTACAATTTGGAGTTATGCCAGAAATATCAGCTCTACTCGCACCACATGGGATGCTTTACATTTTGGATGTGGTGTTTGAGGATTTATGATTTTTGAAACTGCATGAATTTCCATTAGATAATAAACAATGAAGCTCATTTCATTCAGGCGAGTATTGTGAAGGATGTTTGTTTGTATAAGATTTATGATCAATGGTTCGGATTGTGATTTAAGGGAAAAATGTAAGCGATAAACCGCATAATTATAGTTTTCAAACGATCAGCAAAGTGTAGTTTTCGTAAATAAAAAAGTTTTTATTTACAAATAAAAAATAAACAAAATTATTTGCGGTATACTTAGATAATACAAACCATTATTGTGAGTCATATGTTTTTATAAAGCAATGAGTGGTGGATGCACGGACTGGGTCGTACAATTTTTGACAACAAGATGGGCTTTAGATCAAATCCCAAGCAAAACTTGACCAAAATACGTTATGAATATATGAAATATTCATTTTGATTACTTACTTACTTAAGTGGCGCTACAGTCCGGAATGAACCTGGGCCTGAACCAACAACATGCCTCTCCAATAAGCCCGGTCCTTAGCTAAATGCCTCCAGTTCCGCACTCCAAGTTGGTTGAGATCGGTTTCTACTTGTGCGCGCCACTTGAGGCGAGGGCTTCCTCTACCGCATCCGACGTCTGGCTGGGAATCGAAGACTCTGCGAGCCGGAGTATTGTTGTCAATTCGTTCTACATGTCCTAGCCATCTTAAACGTCCAATGCGGAGTTTTTTGACCAGGGGCATGTCGCTGTACAGCTCGTATTGTTCTTGGTTGAATCTTCGTCTCCATAGCCCGTCAACGCAAAACGGGACCGAAGATTTTTCGAGGAATTTTCCTCTCAAATCGACCAAGGATTTCTTCATCCGCTTTGGAGACGGTCCATGCTTCAGCGCCGTAGAGCAGGACTGGGATGATCAGGGTCTTATATAGGATCTCCAATACGGAGTTTTTTTGACCAGGAGCATGTCGCTGTACAGCTCGTATAGTTCTTGGTTGAATCTTCGTCTCCATAGCCCGTCAACGCAAAACGGGACCGAAGATTTTTCGAAGAATTTTCCTCTACAATCGACCAAGGATTTCTTCATCCGCTTTTGAGACGGTCCATGCTTCAGCGCCGTAGAGCAGGACTGGGATGATCAGGGTCTTATATAAGATCTCCTTAGTAGTTCGAGTGAGGGCTTTGCTACTGAATTGCCTTCTTAGCCCGAAGAAACAGCGGTTGGCAAGAGTAATTCTTCGTTTAATTTCTGAGATGTTGTTGTCAGAGTAAATAGCGGAACCGAGATAGATAAAGTCCCGTACTACCTCAAAGTTATATCTGTCAATGGTGATGTTCTGTCCAATTCGTCAATATTGTGTGTCCTTTTGTGTTGACAGCATACACTACGTCTTGCCATCATTTCCTGCTTAACCCATTTTTGCCGCTTCCTTCTCTATACTAGCAAACGTGGATATGACATCACGTTGGGTCCTACCAATGATGTCAATATCGTCGGCGTATGCTAGTAGTTGTACAGATTTTTGGAAAATTGTGCCTCCGGTGTTGGCTCGTGAGTTTTGACCAATCCTCTCAAGAATCAGATTGAAGAAGTCACATGACAGCGCATCGCCTTGCCTTAATCCGTTTTTGGTATCAAATGTGTCAGTGAGGTCGTTTCCGACCCTGATGGAGCAGCGAGAATTGTCCATCGTCATCCTACACAAACGGACGAGTTTGGACGGTATACCAAAACTAGACATGGCTCTGTATAGTTCGTCCCTATAAATGCTGTCGTATGCGGCTTTGAAATCGATGAATAGGTGGTGGGTTTCGATTTGGACTTCTAGGGTTTTTTCCAGGATCTCCCGAAGTGTGAAGATTTGATCGGTTGTGGACTTTCCTGGCCTAAAACCACACTGATAAGGGCCAATTAGGTTGTTGGTAAACGGTTTCAGGCGACCACTTATTACGGCAGATAGAATTTTGTATGCGATGTTGAGGGGGCTTATGACTCTGACTGACTTTTTTGTGGATCAGGCAAACGATCCTGAGGTTCTATTATTCAGGCATACTTTCTTCTGACCAAATTTGGCTTACGAGTTGGTGGATGTTACTTACCACGACATCGCCGCCGACTTTATAAAGCTCAGCTGGCAGGCCATCATTTCCCGCAGCCTTATTAAGCTTATTTAGATATTGCTATCCTCACTTCACTCAGGTCGGGTGGGTCCGTAGCGAAGTCAATTAGCCTAAGTCCGTTACCAGACGTGTTGTCGTGTAGGTTATGGTTTCCGACAATACTGCTAATGATGTCTTCTCTTCCTACCTTTGCGTTAAACTCTCCCAGCACGATTTTAACATCGTACTTCGGTAGTCGCTCATAGGTTTTGTCAAGGAGCTCATAGAAGCAGTCCTTAGCTATATCATCTTTTTCCTCCGTGGGGGCGTGAGCGCATATATATATGCATATGCTCACTATAACACGGTCCGTAGTAGATGTCACAGTTTTTCATCCTCTTTTTGCCCGGCCCATCCCATCGTATTTCCTGGATGGCAGTAATGTCTGCTTTGTAGCAGTTTAGGGCTTCCGCTAGTTGTTCGCTTGCATCTCTCCTGTTTAATGTTCTGACATTCCAGGTGCAGATGTGAACGTCGTTGTCCTTTTTTCGATTAGCCGTGTCGTCAACAATAAAATCATTCCTTTCCGAGGCTTTTGGTTACTTCGTAACCGTTAGATTTTTCCGTGGTTGGGTAGTTAACCCAAAGCACAACCCCCAACCTGGAGGGCCAGTTTCAGTTTATTAGATACCCCTAGGACACGGGGCCATCAGTATCCACTACGGGATTGAGCGCTGTCGTTGGCCTTTCGGTTCATCCGCCACCAGCTCTGTTCATGGGGCATGACTAACCCTTGAAATTCCTAGACAACCTGTTGTCCGAATATGTCGAAGCAGCTTGTCTAGATTAGCCTGGGACAGCAGGCGGGGTATGCATGCCGTGCCATTCTGACCTGGCTGTTTATAGTGTTGCGGTTTTTCGTCCTGTTATCAAAACTCGCGCTTTCATTCAATTTGACAAAACGGTTTGCGAGAAATTAACAATTTTCTTTGTATCGCCTAAATGCAAAAAATCCGTTATATCAATTTTCAAAAAAAAAAAGAGTTTTTTTGAAACTACATGTTAATAGTACATATAAAGTTTAACCAAAATCGTTATATAGAAGGTATGGGTAATACATGGCTAAGACTAAAAATAATTCCTAGAACTGTGACCAAAAAACAATGAATAGGTACTAAGTTTGAAGGAAATCGTTAAAGACGGACAGGCGAACCGATGCAACGGACCGATGACCCGAAAAACCAACGACGTACGGAATTCCAAAAAAAAAACACTTTTTTGGGTTCCGCAGTGTTAGAATCAATTAAAATCTCGTGGTAGAATTTAAAATATTTTTAATGCAGTTTTGTTGTTGAATAAACTTTTATCATTTTTGATTGTTTCGTGAGGCTGCTATTGGTATATGTCTTTCTTATAACTGTGTGGCAAATATTGATCTTTTAAAATACAAAAAAAAAATGCAATTCAAAGTTAACATACCGATGTTGAGAAGCTCAAATAAGTTGGTCTACTATGGATACGGTTTGGTCGTTATTAATGGAATTTTATAAGTACAGTTCTTGGAATATTGCTTAAGTGATATTCGGAATTGCCATTATTTCTAATGATGCTCTCACGCAAAAATCTGAAAGTTATGATGTTTCGCATATATTTGATATTGCAAACAGTAGGCCCAAATCAACATTTTCATGAAAAGGTTGAACGTCCAAAAATCGTTTTTTGTAGAAAATCGCCCCAAAAAGTGGACGTGGGTTAAAATGAAGTATGAAATAAATGTTCATATTAACATTAATTTAGTCTTTCCATTGAAATTTTTTTTTTTTCAAAATTTCTTAAAATTTTACAGAAAACCGTGTTTACAGATGGGTTGGGTACGCTTTTTTCAAGACATAATCTTTAAGACATAATCCCCAAGCCCAAAACCAAAAATGTACAAATTTTTGGCGCAACAGAGTCGTAAGTACTCATGACCGAGCTCTTTCACAACCATTCATGTGTGCGTGTGTACTTCTGCACGATGGCGGGACCTCGTTGACTCCGAACGGCGAATTTGAGAAAAGCTTTTCTTGACAATTGATACCACTCGGATGTTTGGTCAGATCATCAAGAGAAGAGAGCCAGTAAGAAATCATTTAGGTGTTGCTACGGAATCGAACCCAGACCCTTCTGCGCGGCAGTTCATCCCACCAAACATCGTGCCAACCAAACCTCCCAAACTGAAATCTCCAGTAACAAAATCCCCAAAGAGAAAATGCCTAGGGCTAAAATCTCCAAACCAAAATCTCCAAATAAAAGAGGTTCAAGTAATCAATCATGCGATTAAATCGACGCGATTTATACAAACTATACATAGCCTCAATTTTCTCAAAAACAGCTCTTACGCTTTTGATAAAACTTTATATCTACAATAAGCATAATCAGCTCCAAAAAAAATAACATACCCAGTTTTTTTTTTATAAAATCGGTATAATCAAAATCGTTAGAATCGTTTTCGAGAAAATTGAGGTTATGTATGATTTTTATATAGCAGGTACCAATAATAACATGCCTTAAAGCAAACAAAAAAAAATGTCCTAGAATTATGTTTGAAGTTTGAAGAAAGTCGGTCGAGTCGTTTAGGCTACAGAGACCTGTAAGGACAGACGGACCGACGAACCGACGAACCGACGAACCGACGAACCGACGAACCGACGAACCGACGAACCGACGAACCGACGAACCGACGAACCGACGAACCGACGAACCGACGAACCGACGAACCGACGAACCGACGAACCGACGAACCGACGAACCGACGAACCGACGAACCGACGAACCGACGAAGCGACGAACCGAGGAATCGACGAACCGACAAATCGACGGACGGAATGTAAGCATCATTCAAAATCACCAGGTCGAACATTTGTACGAAAGTCAGTTTCTCACAAACTATTTCGCCAAATTGAATGAAATTTAATTTATAAACTACTATTACAGTTTTCATGAATTCCAAATGACTAGTTTTTGCCCAATTATACCCAATCGGAATTTCAGTTTAAGCCAATAACGGAAAATCATTATTATTCGTATGGACACCGATTCCCTTCAACTAGGAAATAAACGTTCATAACGGGTGATCCAAGTAGAGATATTTTTTTTAATAGCCTTTTTTGATAGATCACGTGTAAGTCGTGTCATGCTGTCATGTTATTATTGTTTAGTATTGTTTGGCATTTCATAATGGAAAGACTTACGCGTGAACAACGTTTACAAATTGTTCAACTTTTTTATGAAAATTCACGTTCTGTGAGGAATGTGTTTCGTGCACTTCGCTAAACTTATGGTCAACATAATCGGCCTACTGAGCGTACTATTCGCAACACCATCACCCATTTTGAGACCCAGCATTCATTATTGGATAATATTCGACCAAATAGACCACGTCGAGCACGCTGTGAAGAAAATATAGCGGCCGTAGCTGAGAGTGTACACGAAGACCGTAGAGAGTCGATTCGGCGCCGTTCGCAGCAACTCTGACTGACGTATGGAACGACTTGGCGCATTTTACGTCAAGATGTTAAATTGAAAGCGTACAAAATACAGCTTGTGCAACAACTGAAGCCGCTCGACCTTCCCAAGCGACATCGCTTCGCTCTATGGGCTCTTGAAAAGTTCCAAGAAGATCCGACGTTTTCGAGGCAAATTTTGTTTTGCGATGAGGCCCATTTCTAGCTCAATGGGTATGTAAACAAACAAAATTGCCGCATTTGGGACGAAGGGCAACCTGAAGAGATTGAAGAAGTGGCAGTTCTTCAATCTCTTCAGGTTGCTCTTTCATCCAGAAAAAACAACGGTTTGGTGTGGTTTGTGAGCCGGTGGAATCATCGGTCCATATTTCTTTAAAAATTTTGCCGGTACGAACGTAACCGTCAATGGCGACTGTTATCCGACTATTTGATTCCTGAAATTGAAGCTCGTGATCTCGGCGACATTTGGTTTCAGCAAGACGCATCATTTGGTTTCCCACACATCGCATCAATCAATAGACTTATTGAGAGAACATTTCGGTGAGCACATAATTTCACGTTTTGGGCCGGTCGATTGGCCACCAAGATCATGTGATATCACACCGTTAGACTTTTTCCTGTGGGGATATGTAAAGTCAAAAGCTTATGCCGACAAACCCGCTTCGATTCAGGCCTTGGAGGAAAACATCACGCGTGTCATTCGCCAGTTACCAGTCGAAATGCTCGAACGAGTGATCGAAAATTGGACTCAACGGATGGACCATCTGCGACGTAGCAACGGCCAACATTTGATAGACATAATCTTCAAAAAATAAATGCCAAAGAATGTTCTTTCAAATGATAATAAACATTCTCCATTAAATTTGAATTTTCTGTGCTTTTTTTCTTTAAAAAAGTAGGGAACCTCGAAATGGATCACCCTTTACAATCACATTTCGACATTATTTATATCATTTTAAGCATCATTAATAAAAATAAATATTAGGTATTGTGTATTTTGGCCAAATTGTTAAAAATGTCAAATTAACTCGTTGTCTGTCTGGCACGCATCACGAAACCGACGGACGGAATTCCAAAAAACACTTCGTTGAGTTCCGCTATCATCGTAATATTGGAATCATTCATAAGCTCGAGGTCGAAAATTTTCTCTTTGTAAGACAAAATAAAAAAAAATATTCGTATAGCATGTCAAGTTTATTAATATCAGATTTCAGTTGAGTGAGAAATTAACCTTCCCGGAGTATAGTAGTATGTGTTAAATAATAGTTGTTTTGGAAGGAAGCTATTCTTATTATGAGCTTTTTTTATATTCATTAATTTAATATGCCACGGGAATCGATATGTTGATGGGTGAATTTAAATTTAAAGACGTGGTGAAGCCCTTGAATAAAGTTTAGATTTTACTGAGTGCTTTTAAAATATCTAACGATTTTGAGAAATAATCCAAATAAAATAAAACCAACACATACAAAAATGTCTTGAAAAATTCTTTTAAAAAACTGGTTTAACTATATAAAATGCATTACTAGCCTTTAATTAATTTTATTGAGGTTTTCTGGAAATCGTATTTATTTTTAGAACCATAGAATGTAACCGGAACGCAATCAATAAAACTTAAGAGGTAATAGCTACTATATAACTGGCTTTATTACAGTTCTACAATAATTGACGGGTAGACGTAAGAACCATTATCGTCGATTATGTTAAATAAGTGCACACATTGAAACAATAGAATAACCAAGACAATATATTATTTAACGGTAAATGTGATTTGTAAACTTCAGGAGCTGTTAAGTGCAAAGGGCCATTGTGGATAAATTAGAGTTGTAGATTTAATGAAAATAAAAATAAGTATTGACACATACATTTACCTTAATTGATTTGTTGTGTTTGGTAAACAAATGTGTACATTATCTATGCGGCATACACGCTTTAGCTGTGTACAGGATTTGTATAATACAAAAGTAATGAATAAAAAATTTCGTGCATCAAAACTCGGTTAATGGTTTGGTGCATGCACTCTCATGACAAAACCTTCGAGTTTTAAATAGTTATACCGTATCCCATAGGGGTATATTAGTTTTGACATTAAGTTTGTAACATGGAGAAATGAATTCGGACAGAATCCCGAAAACGAAGTCCCGATAAATTGTATTAAATGAAAAATTTGCGCAAATGTAGGGGATTTTGGTTTTTTTTCTAATTTTGGTTTCAAAAAAATTTGAGGAAATTGCGCAAATTTTAGGGGATTTTGGGTAAAGTATATGGATCGACTCAGAATCACTAGCTGAGTCGGTTGAGATATGTTTTTCCGTCCGACCGTCCATTTGTACGGCTCCGATTCTTATGCCTTCATTTTTGATCTAGGATAATGAAATTTGGTACACCGACTCTCTGTTCGACGAAGCAGAATGATTCTACATTCTTTTTTTTTAAATCCGCAAACTGCCACGCTCACAATGAAGAATTTGAATAAAATGTGTATGCAAGATTCCTAAAAGCTTTATTTTGTCCATATAAAGTTTTTTGGCACGTTCGAAAATGCGATATAATTCTACGAAAATTGATAGAAATAAACATATGTGAAGGCTACCATACGCTGTTCGAATCGTTGAATATCCTATCCAATTCCATCCTTTAATTAAACCTCCCCAAAAAGTGGGCGTACCACACAGACGGACACTTTCAACCTAACAAGCAGCTCGAGTCATACGACTCCTTTCCCTATGGTTTGATCTTATTTACCCGGTTAGAAAAAAGTTTTCACATCTAGGAGAATGGTGTTCGTTATCGCTTCATCGGTGGCATCCACGCCAAAATGGAGGGAGCATAGCGACCCGTTAAAATTCGTCGTAAATTTATTTCTCTATGTTACAAACTTAATATCAAAACTAGAATATCCCTATGGGATAGGGAAGCAACATGTGATAAGGTTACAATCCGCTGTCCGGATCGTTTAATACCCTATCCCATTCCATCCTTGAAAATAATATCATCAATATGTGGGCTTTATGGCAACTAAATATTGAAATTAATATTGTCACAACATATTCTTCATACAATATATAAAAATCATGTAGGGTTCGACAAAAAATAGTATGGTTCGCCATACGGCATACAAATGAATTTTGTAGGAATACGCCTTCAAAAAAGTGACATATTTTAAATTTGAACGTAAACAGTTTTTTTTACTGAAAACGTCCACAAAAGTGGGAGTGGCACAAAACTTTATGCAGACGAAATATAAATATTCTCTACGTATTGAATAACCACTCTTTCAAAATATCTTTCGGTGTAGCTGAAAACAACGTTTTTCCTCAAAGATGGCGTTGCAGTGGGCGGATTTGAAAAACGTTCACAATTTTTCTGCTTCGTCGGTCAAAGAATTTCATGACTCTGGCTGAAAATATACTTACTTACTAACTTGAGAGGCGCTACAGTCCGGAATGAACGTGGGCCTCAACCAACATGCCTCTGCAATTAGCCCGCCACTTAACGCGAAGTCCTTCTCTACTGCGTCCGACGTCTGGCTGTGAATCGAAGACTCTGCGAACCGGAGTATTAGTGTCCATTCGTTCTACATGTCCTAGCAATCTTAAACGTCCATTGCGGAGTTTTTTGACCATTGGCATGTCGCTGTACAGCTCGTATAGTTCTTGGTTGAATCTACATCTCTATAGCCCGTCAACGCAAACGGGACCGAAGATAATCGAAGAATGTTCCTCTCAAATCGACCAAGGATTTCTTCATCTGCTTTTGAGACGGTCCATGTTTCAGCGCCGTAGAGCGGGACTGGGATGATCAGGGACTTATATAAGATCTCCGTAGTACATAGTTCGAATTAGGGCTTTACTACTGAATTGCCTTCTTAGCCCGAAGAAACAGCAGTTGGCAAGAGTAATTCTTCGTTTAATTTCGGACGAGATGTTGTAGTCAGAGTTAATAGAGGAGACGAGATAGATAAAGATAGATAACCTCAAAGTTATATCTATCAATGCAATGCTGACGTTCTGTCCAATTCGTAGATGTTGTGTGTCCTGACAAAATAAACTTCGTCTTGCCCTCATTTACTGCTAAACCCATTTTTGCCGCTTCCTTCTCTATACTAGCAAACGTGGCTATGACATCACGTTGGGTCCTACCAATGATGTCAATATCGTCGGCGAATGCTAGTAGTTGTACAGATTTTTGGAAAGTTGTGCCTCTGGTGTTGGCTCGTGAGTTTTGCACAATCCTCTCAAGAATCAGATTGAAGAAGTCACACGACAGCGCATAGCCTTACCTTAATCCTTTTTGGTATCGAATGTGTCGGTGGGGTCGTTTCCGACCCGGATGGAGCATCGAGAATTCTCCATCTTCATCCTACACAAACGGACGAGTTTGGGCGGAATACCAAAACTAGACATGGCTCTGTATAGTTCGTCTCTATAAATGCTGTCGTATGCGGTTTTGAAATCGATGAATAGGTGGTGGGTATCGATTTGGACTTCTAGGGTTTTTTCCATGATCTCCCGAAGTGTGAAGATTTGATCGGTTGTGGACTTTCCTGGCCTAAAACCACACTGATAAGGGCCGATCAGGTTGTTGGTAAACGGTTTCAGGCGTTTACATATTACGGCAGATTGGAACTTGTAGGCGATGTTGTAGACTTATGCTTCTGTAGTTGGCGCAGTTTAGAGGGTCTCCTTTTATGTGGATGGTGAGGTTCCATTATTTTTTTCCAACCAGATTTGGCTTATGAGTTCTTGGATGTTACTTACCAAGTCATCTCCGCCGGCATTTTAAAGCTCGGCGGGAAGGCCGTCATTTCCGGCAGCCTTATTAAGCTTCAATTTAGATATTGCTATCCTCACTTCACTCAGGTCGGGAGTTTGGCAGTTCTCGCTGTCGTTGCCAATATTGAATTATTCGTTCTTCCTGACAGCGGAATGTTGTTCGTCATCGCCGTTTAACAGTCTGCAGAAGTGGTTCTTCCATATCCTCAGCATCGACTGTGCCTGAACTACGATATTTCCTTGTCCATCCCGACACAACTCTGTTCGAGCCTTGTATCCTTGGCTTTGACGTTTTAAACATTGTAAAAGCTTGCGAACATCGTTCCTGGAGTGGCACCTCTCTATATCCTCGATCGCGCGCTTTTTTGCTCTTGTTTTTTTCATTCTGAAAATCCGGTGTTCTTCCCTCCTTCTCTGCCTATAGAGCCTTACGGCATCTCTTGTCTTCATCTGCAGCTTATCCTTGTAGCCCTCGTTCTTGGCTGCGAGCATCTGTCGGCATTTCTCATCAAACCAGGGGTTTCTTGCTGGTGGGCCCGAGATACATAGCACATAAGTTGCGGCTGATATAATTAATGGCTTGTTGGCATCGTTGACATTGTTCTTCGACATTCAATGGTGGTGGTATGGTGTTAATCGAGAGCTTAAGGATACGCGTTGCGCGAAGGTCTTGGCGGTCTTATGCGATTGCAGTCTTTCGACATTAATTTTTTTTACAATATTTCTGGATTGTTGTGGCGCGGTGGATATCCGCATTCCTACCTTGGCTGCAACAAGGTAGTAGTCCGAGTCGATGTTTTGCTCCTCGGAATGTTCGGACATCCAGAATACTGGATGCGTGGCGCTTGTATATCGCTATGTGATCAATTTGATTGACCGTTCGTTGATCTTGAGACCGCCATGTCCTCTTATGGATATCGAGGTGAGGAAACCGTGTGCTGACTAAAGTGCCATTTCGTTCCGTAGCGAAGTCAATTAGCCTAAGTCCGTTACCAGACGTCTTGTCGTGTAGGCTATGTTTTCCGACAATACTGCTAAAGATGTCTTCTCTGCCTACCTATGTGTTAAAATCTCCCAGCACGATTTTAACATCGTACTTCGGTAGTCGCTCATATGTTTTTTCAATGAGCTCATAGAAGTAATCCTTAGCTATATCATCTTTTTCCTCCATTGGGGCGTGAGCTCAAAATATGAGGCCTTAAAATCGGTAACACAAAGATGGACGGACTGATGGACGGACAGACAGACAGAAACAGCTATATCGATTCAGTTAGCGATTCTGAGTGGATCCATATACTTTTAGATATATATATCGAAATTATTTCTCTATGTTACAAACTTAATGTCAAAACTAATATACCCCTATGGGGTAGGGTATTAAAAATTTAAATAAACGTCTTTATCATACGGGTAGCGAGAAAATGCAGTTACATCGAATTTGATGAAAGCAGGTCTGTGTTTACATTTTCTTATAAATTTTTCGCGTTTGGTCGTGTTCCGATGTGACGTATACATTAAGGGAGGGACGTGGAATCGTGAAGAATTATAAAGAGGTTTGGTGGTAAGTTAAATAAGTAAATTATTAGGATAGGAGATGTCTCAATTGTGTATACTAAAGTTTTGACATTTAGAAGTCCCCGAGGTGCTATAATGAGGTTAGTGGGATTATTTATTAATTTTGTTTTCTCAGGATTGATGCATTTATGGTGGAAATAGGAACTGCGAATTGCCGAAGGCAAAATGGTTGGGAAAAAGGTGCCTGAGGACAAAGGAGTTAAGGAACATGCAGGGTTAGGGCAACAATTGTTTGTGGAATTTACTAAGAACGTTGGGGATTTGGGTATTACTATGTGTTAATATGTGGGTATTTCTTCTGTTGACAAACATTTTTTTAACAGACAAAGATAATTCATACACCATATCAAAAGCCGGGAAAGAAATCCTTAGTCGTTTTGAGCGAAAGATCCTGTAATAAATTTGATTAATGATTCATGATTCAACCACTCACAACTCAAAAAAAATTCCGCATTGCACTAGGCTAGGGCATGTAAAGCTTTCAGAGTCTTCCATTTCCAGTCAAATGCAAAGATTATAAAGTCATTTTGAGGACGCACTGCATACAGGAGAAAATATTCTATAGCGGGTCGTACTGTTTGGATCTCGTTTCTCATGTGTACAAGTTCACACCGCCCGCCCTTATCATGAAGCTGGTGAGTAAAAGTTTTTGTTTTTTGTCCTCAATGCGTCATTTGTATGACTTTATAATTTTTGCCAAATGTCAGACGCCGTAGAAGAAGACGTTTAGGCTGGAGAAGATTGAAGGCAATTAACTAAGAACCGTGGTGTTTGGAGAGGCAATTTGGTTGGGACCCAGCTTCACAGCGGATAAGTCAATTTTACCTACAAAATATAAAAGGTGGATAACCTTAGTCCACAATCACCCCCGCTTTTCTTCTTCACTCCATCGGCATGATACCAATCAATACGTATAGTCATTTATTTTAAAATTCAATACTCGCACATACTACTATTATTCGATGGAAATAACTCGATTACCGACAGCTCGTGGGGTTATTTTAATTTTGTATTTTTTGTGACTCTTTTATATTAGCAATTTTATTCAATTAACTACATTTAATCAATATGATATCCAATTAAGTTGCAGCGCAATAAATGTTGTTAAGCTAAATTATAAGCTGATTCTGTTTATATGTTAACCTCAATTTAATCCTGCGAATAAATCAGAGGTTTTAATTGGCATTCATAAACTTTGTGTCCGCAACACACAACGATTATCAGTGGACATTTAATTTGTTCATTTGTTATTTAAATAATTAAATAAACAAGAATTATATTTGCATAATATTTTTCAACAAGTGCATCACAAGTGTATACCTATTATGGGGATATGTCCAAAAAGTCAAAACAAACGGGTACATACCATCCTACTGAAGTTGGAAAATCCAATTATTTCAGATATCTCCCTATACATTTCACTTCACGAGTATATACTGCGTTGATAGTTGATAGATACATAAACTGAACGTCAAGCAGATGTTATCTTCTCTAGATGCTTAGTAGAAAAGTAGACTGGTCCCAATTACCTGCACCACAACCAACTTTTCGTTTGTATATTATCTATATAAAAGGTATATATGTACCTACAACTCGACACGGACATGAAGTAGACACTTTCGGGAGCGTATCGAACGAAGATGGAAAAGCAAATATTTGGCCAGCAGTAGGGTGAATGAACTAGTAACCATAATGTGAAAAGGGATAATTCAAGTGCACTTCTACCGGTGGAGAAGAGTATTATCGCTTGTAAAAGTCATTTCTACCATGACAAATTTTATTATATATTTTATGACATATGCCACAAATGTACCACCCCCATCAGGCGACATTGACCACCGACAATGGAATCAAATACACAAAAGGATGAATTTAGTTGAGAATGCCATTTGATTCGCAATGGGGAATATAATCAAATAGCTCTCTAGAACAATTTCATTCAAACTATTCAATAAAGGAGAGCTGACGCACATCCAAAAATGTTCTCAGGTAATCTGACTTGCCGATTGATTCGCAAGGGATTTCTTCACCCATTTTTTATTACTTTTAAATTACTTTTTATTGTTTTATATTAGCTTAATACTAGGCAAAAATAAATACTTAAATCTAACTTATCATCATTTCGAGCTTACTAGGAATTTCGCAATGAACCAGAGAACCAGACAGAGAAACAAATGATCAAGTGATTGACACAATTCAAAATTTGGATGCAACCGTTGAAGTCACACTATTGAATGAATTCGTTGTGGAAGAATGCTTCCAAAGCATTGTTGAAAGCCTTCAGAATCGAAAAGTAGGAGGCCTGGACCGGATAAAAAATGTTTCCTTAAAACATCTACCGCCAGTTGGAATAAAGTTCTTAACATTTCTCATAAATGCATGCCTTAAATTCCAATATTTCCCTAACGAGTCGAAAAAGGCGATGGTTGTACCCATTTTAAAGGCAGGAAAACCACCTGAAATGTCTGCAAGTTACAGGCCTATAAGTTTGCACAACAGCATAAGCAAAATTTATGAAAAGGTTATAAAGGAACAAATTTTAAAATTTGTTGGAACTCAGTAAATTTATCCTGATGAACAATTTGGCTTTAGACGCTTTCACAGCACATCTTTATTATGAAAATTCACGTTCAGTGAGGAATGTGTTTCGTGCACTTCGCTCAACTTATGGTCAACATAATCGGCCTACTGAGCGTACTATTCGCAACACCATCACCCATTTTGAGACCCAGCATTCATTATTGGATAATATTCGACCGAATAGACCACGTCCAGCACGCTGTGAAGAAAATATAGCGGCCGTAGCTGAGAGTGTACACGAAGACCGTAGAGAGTCGATTCGGCGCCGTTCGCAGCAACTCTGACTGACGTATGGAACGACTTGGCGCATTTTACGTCAAGATCTTAAATTGAAAGCGTACAAAATACAGCTTGTGCAACAACTGAAGCCGCTCGACCTTCCCAAGCGACATCGCTTCGCTCTATGGGCTCTTGAAAAGTTCCAAGAAGATCCGACGTTTTCGAGGCAAATTTTGTTTAGCGATGAGGCCCATTTCTGGCTCAATGGGTATGTAAACAAACAAAATTGCCGCATTTGGGACGAAGAGCAACCTGAAGAGATTGAAGAACTGCCACTTCATCCAGAAAAAACAACGGTTTGGTGTAGTTTGTGGGCCGGTGGAATCATCGGTCCATATTTCTTTAAAAATTATGCCGGTGCGAACGTAACCGTCAATGGCGACCGTTATCGTGCCATGATAACCGACTATTTGATGCCTGAAATTGAAGCTCGTGATCTCGGCGACATTTGGTTTCAGCAAGACGGCGCCACTTCCCACACATCGCATCAATCAATGGACTTATTGAGAGAACATTTCGGTGAGCACATAATTTCGCGTTTTGGGCCGGTCGATTGGCCACCAAGATCGTGTGATATCACACCGTTAGACTTTTTTCTGTGGGGATATGTAAAGTCAAAATCTTATGCCGACAAACCCGCTTCGATTCAGGCCTTGGAGGAAAACATCACGCGTGTCATTCGCCAGTTACCAGTCGAAATGCTCGAACGAGTGATCGAAAATTGGACTCAACGGATGGACCATCTGCGACGTAGCAACGGCCAACATTTGATAGACATAATCTTCATAAAAAAATGCCAAAGAATGTTCTTTCAAATGAGAACAAACATTCTCCATTAAATTTGAATTTTCTGTGTTTTTTCTTTAAAAAAGTAGGGAGCCTCGAAATGGATCACCCGTTATATTAGATTTTCAGCGTCATAGAAGATTGTGGAATATTCGCCTTGGGCTAAATCGTGGTAAAATTCTTGATTAATTTGCAAACACCATACCTAAAATTAGTTACTCCAATTTTGAAAAGCATTTATACGTCCCGATCCATAAAAATATCTTCATCTAATATTACATTACAGATAATACAAAAATCTTTTACACAACTAACCACATATTCTGAAGCTCCAACCATACTCAGTCAGCAAGAGTTAATAAAAAAACACGAAAAATTAAAAATCTCCTTTGAAATATCACAAATCTTCAGATCATGTCAATGTCAATGTCAATTTCAATATCAACTTTAATCGTTTCCAATTATCTTTCATCATCTTTCATTAGTTTCCAAAGTAGATACACGTACTCTTGCAACAACACGTTGCTTAGTGTTTGTTGTTAAAAGTGCATGTTATGGGATCAGTCTTAATAACGTCTTACATAATAAATGAAAAACGATTTTCTCGGTTGTATACTGAAAATGACATTGAATGACATAGCACAATGGTATAATAAAGGTACTGTCAATTTGTTTCAGTTGCGTCAGAATTTAACAGAAAAAGTGCCTTTTTTTACTTAAAGTGTCTTTTTTTTTGTTTTGTTTCCATTCCATTAGAATCGATAAGACATTATAACTTTGTAAGTTCAATAAGAGTAGATATCAAAGGAATGTATCGAAGATACCCACAAAATGTTAAGAAATAGTCGACTCCATTTGTTCAGAGTAATTGGCTGGCTTGAAGATATACCGACATTACAAATCCCTTGACATTTTCAGTAACCAAGAATTTTTTGTTTGATATTTGAGAAAACCCGATATCGATAGTGTCAAATCAAATCATATATTTGGGAATGGATGCGGGATACCTATCTAGGGTGGAATGAAATTATGTCCATGAATTATTGAACTTCTGCATTCGGCTACAGAAAGAAAACTTATTTCCTATTATTTGTGCTCGAGGGTTGGAAATGGAAAAGAAAAAAAATTCCCCTATATGTACTTAAAAATATTTTTATAAAGAGATATTCGATTATTAACAATCATTTATTCATCTTTTTGATTGTTTGTATGATATATATTTTGCATGATATTTTTTTTTATAAGTTTTTTTCTATTAGCTATACATGTTGGATGTAATATTCATTTAAAAAAAATGAACAGCCACGCATTAGTAACGGGTGTAGTATGATGTACCTACTGCTTTTTATGACGTTGCTCTTATAACGGGTGGTTACATTTTCAAGGGCCGACGTTGAATGTGAACCACACCTAAACGCCAAGTTTTGTCCTGCATTTCATTTGACATTTCTCAATTTCAGACTAATTCAATTAAAACCACGGAAAGACACACAATCGAGCAACCCGTAAAAGTTATTCAGGCTTATTTTGAGACTGGGCGTTCAAATCAAAATGCATATCGTGCACTTCGGGATTTTTTCGGCCAAATTAATCGTTCAAATGTGCTTACAGTCGGAAAAATCGTTCAAAAATTTGAGCAAACCGCAAACCGGGTCTGTGGGAGATGTGAAAACACGAGTGCATGCTCGTATAGCTCGCACTGCAGAAAATGTTGTTGCTGTAGTGTGCGATAGTGTGGCTGAAGAGCCGTCCACCTCAGGCCTGTCTTGTTGACTTTGAAAAGGCCTTCGACCCCGTATGGTTAGAGGGGCTTTTCTACAAGCTGACCAGAATGGGCATGCGGAAACCCATGCTATATATGATTTATGAAATGCTTATGGGAAAGACGTTCGTTGTCAAATGTGACAACGTAACTTCGAGGCAAGTCTTTGAAATTAAAAACGGTTTACAACAGGGGGCGGTGAACTCCCCGATATTGTTTAACATTTATACAAGGGATCTTGTAGGTTCTCTCAGACACGCTACGCAGATGATCTAGTGGCGTACAGATCAGGTCCGAAAATCGGAGTCATCAACATACTTTTGCAAAGTGACTTTGATCACAATAAGGGATATTGCGATGATTGGAAATTGAAGATCAATTTCCAAAAAAACGAAACGATTCTATTCAGGACCCCATTGCATAGGGCTTCTAGGGATACCAGAAAAAACTGGAAAAAATTGTGTATCATTGGACAGCATGGACAGCCGTTGGCGTTGAGAAGTGAAGTCAAATACCTTGGCATCTGGCTTGACAAGTTTCTGTATTTTAACAAAAATGTAGATGCTTGTCTGACTAGGGCTAGGGGGGCTTATTCTCTGACAAGGAGATTGTTTCAAAGCAGTCAATTTGACTCAAGGGTGAAAGTCATTTGCTACATGGCCCTCATAAGGCCGATCATCGCTTACGGTTGTCCCGTGTGGTTCAATGTGGCACCAGCCTACATGGAAAAGATACGGCTGTTTGAGAGGCGGTGTCTCCGATCCTGCTTAGGATTGTACCGAACGCGGGACTCCGAGTACATAAAATATTATCGCAACGAGGTTCTATACAATGGGACTCAGTTGAATAGAATTGACAATTTCCTGACTAAGGTGACGCGAAGGCACGCTGCAAGGGCGATGGCTAGCGACAACAGCCTGATCTTTGGGGCTTATTACCCCAATGACTTATACATGGAGAGCTCGCTCATATCAGGCTTTATTCCACCAGAGGCATTCATTTACATCGATTTGTTAGGGTAAGTACAAGACGGGAACGGTATCCCGGTTTTATACCACCGCTATCGTGACGCGCGGGACAAACGGCTAATCCGCGACGGGTACGTAGACAATGCTCCGGAGTTCCTCCGCTTTAGCACGGCGGTATCGGATCGCGATAGGATCGATGCTGCAAAACAGCGCACTGAATTCTAGTGGCTATATGAGGAAGGTGATTCTGCACTTCCTCAGGACTTTGCGGACTTTTAGTCCAACTCCATAGTTAAGATTTTAAAATTAGGAACAAGGTCTGGGGCGGGGCTTGTGCACCATATTGGCGTACAATATGGTTGAACGCATGCTGCCGTGAGACCGAAAGATGCAATCAGGAGGGCTCGCCACCCCGATTATAATTAAGTTAGGTTTAAGTAGTTAAGTATTCTTAAGTTAGGCTTAAGTAGTTTAAGTAGTCTTAAGTTAGTTATAATCTAGAATAAGCTTATTTATTTAAAAAAAAAAGTCACTATACAAAGTTTTTTTTATTTTTTCTTTGTTAATTAAAATTTAATATTAAAAAAACCGACAAATTTAAGCCCAAAGGCAAAATAAAACAGCTAAATATAAGCTTACAGCGCCCACTAAGGGCCGATAAGTTAGATTAAGTAAACCAGTTGTTGATAAGTTAGATTTAAGCATTTTTGTCAAGTAGTAAGTTAATATTTTAAGTAAATAAAAAATGAATTTAAAAGTTAAAAAGAAGTCCACCTCAACTCGTCGTCGTACCCGGTGCAATTGTTGGGCACGACGACGAGTTGAGGTAGACACTCACGCTCGTCGTTGATGAACATTATGCAGAAAGACTTGCGTTTTCACGCTTACAAGGTGCACTTGACTCAAGAACTAAAGCCTCTGGACCATTTTAAGCATCGTCAATGGTCAGAATGATGGCAAGGAATAGCAACAGTGGATGATCAATTATTATCGAAGAAATTCAGCTTCAGTGATGAGGCACATTTTCACCTCAATGGATTCGTCAAAAAGCAGATTTACCGCATTTGGGCGAATGATAATCCAAGAGTCATTGTCGAAAAACCAATCCACCCACAAAGAGTGACTGTTTGGTGCGGTTTATGGGCTGGAGGCATCATCGGGCCGGTCAGTCAGTTACTGTGAATGGTGTTCGCTATCGTGAGATGATATCCAACTTTTTTTTGAAACGAATTGGAAGATATGGATGTAGAAGATATGTGGATGCGATGTCAATTGGCCACCAAGATCATGTGATTTGACACCGTTGAACTTCTTTCTGTGGTGTTATTTAAAAAAAAAAGAAAAGGTGTACGTCGAATAGCCAGCAACATTTCAGAAGTCAAAGGATGAGATAATTCGGTACATTAACGGCATAGAACCTCAAGCGTCATTAAAAATTTGGATTATCAGATGGAGGTGGTCAGCCGACTTCGCGGCGGCCATTTGGCCTATATTTTGTTCCATACATTATTGAACCATACCAATATTATCATAATAAAAAAAATGACAATAATTTCCTAAATAATTTTTGTTTTGTTCAAAATCAACATCGGCCCTTAAAGTTTTCGCGCGAAATATTCTAATTTTGTACAGATATTATACAACATTTTCACATCTCGAGATGTCAAAATATTACCAAGTTTCCTTAGAATAATGGCCAAAAAAAAACTGTAAATAAGGAGTTTGAAAAATTTTCTTTTTTTTTCTTATACGAGATTGGTTCTGTCCTTCAGTGTAATTTAATACTTTGCAACCAGAATTTGTAAACTTACTTTTTTTTTGGAAGATGTCAATGAATTGTTGCAATTTTAAGCATAGTTGACATGCTAATACATATCAATTGTGATTTGTTCTTAGAATAACAACATGTATTTGTGCTCTCGAAAAACTTCGAATAGAGAGTAAAATAGTGGTCAAATTATTATTCTTTTGATCAGTGAACCTATTTTTCTGCAAATTCAAAAATAATGCATAGCTGTTCGACGACTAGTCTTACATAAAATAAAAAATTTGCGCGGTACATTTTTAAAGTCACATATTTGGAACACTATTCGAATGAGCTGTTATGATATCGTT
The DNA here is from genome assembly GCA_949824845.1 of Rhingia rostrata. Lineage (NCBI taxonomy): Eukaryota > Metazoa > Arthropoda > Insecta > Diptera > Syrphidae > Rhingia > Rhingia rostrata. The sequence goes on from OX463758.1 coordinate 33,594,700, forward strand.
TTTTTTTTGTCGAAGCATCATCTGTTAAGAACACCATGGCTTTGTAAGACATCGATCCACTGTCACAAATCTCTCAACTTTTATGCATCATTGTTTCAATATTTTGGAAAATAAAAAAGAAGCCGATTGCAAATACACTGACTTCTCAAAGGCCTTTTAAGCTTAAGGCGTATACATTCCCTCCAAGATTAATAAAAATAATGGGTTAAATCTCATCTCTCATTGAGAACTTACCAAGATAAATTTAGAGGTTCCAACTCCAACCCTTTTGTTGCGCAATCTGGAGTACCTCAATTAAGTCATTTAGGACCAATTTTATTTATACTTGCTGTTAACGTTGTGAGAACTTGTTTTCTAGATAACAAAATATTGATATATGCTGATGACATAAAAATCTTCCATGTCCAGATCTAAACGATTCGCTTTTACTACAAACCGATCTAAATAGTTTTACTATACGATGTCTTACAAACGGTTTGAACCTGGACCCTACTGTGTGCCAACATATTACGTTTTCGAGAAAACATGCTCTACCCAATTATAATTATACTCTGTCTGTCTGGGCATATTCTCTGTCGAGTGAACAGTCTTGAAGATCTAGGAGTTTATTTTTACCGTCAAATGGAGTTAACTTCATCGTCAATAAATCGAACCTTAGTTAAGAATTTATACAAAGGTGGTCAATAAATTTAAATAACCCTTAAATGACTATCTTCTTATATACGGAATTGTCCAATTTTCCTTCAATTTGTTTGTTGAATTCTGATCCAACATAAACATTATCTTGAAGAAGTAGGAGCTTGCTATCAGTTGTTTTTACCGTTTCCTTTTTTTGGACTTTGTGCCTGGCTTAGATTTACGTGCTTAGTTAGAACTCATTTTCTTTTTCGCTGTAAGTTGGGAACTTCTATTGAATCCTTGAACGCAGTAATTTTCGGAGTTGTGGCGACCTTATCATCAGTCATTGGTAACTCGGAACTTCCAAATATTTAAGCATTAACAAGTCCCTCAACTGTTGCTTCCAATCAAGTTACTAGATACTTACTTAAGGGGCCCTAGCGTCAGGAATAAACCTGAGTCTCAGCTAACATGCCTCTGCAATTATCCCGGTCCTAAGCTAACTGCCTCCAGTTGCGCAATCCAAGTGTCTTGAAATCGGTTTCTACTCGTGCGCGCCACTTAAGGCGAGTTCTTCCTCAACTGCGTGCGACATCTATCTGGGAATCGAAGACCCTGCGAGCCGGAATAATGGTGTCCATTCGTTCTTCATGCCCTAGCGATCTTAAGCGCATGTCACTATACAGCTCGTTTAGTTCTTGGTTTAATCTTCTTCTTCATAGTCCGTCAACGAAAACTGGACCGAAGATTATTCTTAAGAATGCTCCTCTCCAATCGACTAAGTATTTCTTCATCCGCTTTTGATACGGTTCATGCTTCAGCGTCATAGAGCAGGACTGGAATGATCAGATCATAGGATCTCCTTAGTAGTTTGAGTGAGGGCTTTACTATCAAATCGCCTATTCAGCGCGAAGAAACAGCGGTTGACAAGAGTAATTCTTCGTTTTATTTATGGCAGCATAATTGTACTTAGCTTAGTCTTATAAAGGGTGATCCATTTCGAGGTTCCCTACTTTTTTAAAGAAAAAAACACAGAAAATTCAAATTTAATGGAGAATTTTTATTATCATTTGAAAGAACATTCTTTGGCATTTATTTTTTGAAGATTATGTCTATCAAGATTATGTCTATGTTGGCCGTTGCTACGTTGCAGATGGTCCATCCGTTGAGTCCAATTTTCGATCACTCGTTCGAGCATTTCGACTGGTAACTGGCCAATGACACACGTGATGTTTTCCTCCAAGGCCTGAATCGAAGCGGGTTTGCCGGCATAAGCTTTTGACTTTACATATCCCCACAGGAAAAAGTCTAACGGTGTGATATCACACGATCTTGAAAATAGTACGCTCAGTAGGCCGATTATGTTGACCATAAGTTGAGCGAAGTGCACGAAACACATTCCTCACAGAACGTGAATTTTCATAATAAAGTTGAACAATTTGTAAACGTTGTTCACGCGTAAGTCTTTCCATTATGAAATGCCAAACAATACTAAACAAAAATAACATGACAGCATGACACGACTCACACGTGATCTGTCAAAAAAGGCTATTGAAAAAAGTATCTCTACTTGGATCACCCGTTACATGGCTCTTCTCTGTGCACTTGCATTACGATGACACTCTAATCTGAAGTCCTGCTTATTTCTTAAGTTGTATCCCTTCTCTATTATGTAGGAAGCCAAACTACCTGCTCTTATTTTGAAGATGAAAAATAAAATATTATCCTCTGTTTGATTCTCATCCATTTGAGTGTATCAAGCATGTATGATGTTGTAAAGCGGATCATTTTTACGATGCATCGCATCGCTTTGTTTTGCAGGTTCTGCGTTCTCTCGAACATTGAAGAAGCACCATTTAGCAGTATTCGAAATGAGGTCCGGTTAGTATAATTGAGTTCATCAGTATAAACTTATCCCGCACTCTACCAAAAATCCGATTTTTAAAAAAATGTTTTTACATAACATAATTTATATTGTCGTAAAACTTAAGCTCTCTGTCTATTATTATGTATTTGATCTCACGTACTATCTCAATTCTTTCAATTTCTACCAATAAGTCGCCACCAGATGTTCCTCCTTTGATCATAGCCTTAGTCTTTTTAGCGTTTACAGCTTTACTTATTAACTTAAATCCTTTGATTGCAGATCGGTTTTTATTTATTGCGCACACTAACTAATGTCCATCTCCGAAACATTTATAAAAGCGTCATTCACAAACACACAAAGCTTTGATAATCCTACATACCTTCTTCATATCGTTAGTGTATAAGGAACAAAAGTGTCCCCAAAATAGAACTCGAGGGACTATTTGTATTTCGATGACATCCGATATTGTATCGTTGTAGACTATTTCATTCGGTTTCTCGAACACCATGTTGGTATACAATTTATCCAAAAATATTTTTCTACCGACTGTTTCAAAAGCTCGTTAGAGATCAATGAATGTCGCTATAACTTTCTGCTAAGCATCAGTCAGTTATTTTCAGTCATCCAATAATATGTTTAATGCAGTTTCACATGAATGCTTCTCTCAAAATCGTGATATATTCTATAAGTTTTCTACTTTCCTTCACAAAACGTTGAAGTTGTGTAGACACAATATTCTCCAGCACCTTTTCTAATATTAACAGCATATTAATTGGATGAAATCCGTCCGCCTTAGTCGAGCCAACTACAAGGTGGCGCAAAAACAACCTTCCGATGTTTTTTGGCTGTAATTAAAAAAAAAATGAAAAACTTTGATTCTTCTTGTGGATTATTTTTATTTGGTCTTTTAATTTTTTTTACATCAAGTCGAGAATATGATGTCATGAAAATGGCCGCCGCCACAGTTGATTGTCATTTGAGCCCTTTTTATGGCATTTTCCATCACTTTGGCCAAACCTTCCGGCGATAGGTCCTCACATTCTTGACGGATATTGTCTTTATGAGCAGCAAGAGTCTGAGGCTTGTTGACATAAGCCCGCGACTTCAAAAAGCCCCACAAAAAGAAGTCTGGAGCGGTCAAATCAGGCGATCTTGCTGGCCAGTGCAAATCGCCAAAACGGGAGATTAGGCGCCCGGGAAATGCATCCTTCAGCATATCGGTTGTGGCACGTGCAGTGTGTGCCGTTGCACCATCCTGTTGGAACCACATGTTTTCCAATCCCAATTCATCAAGTTGCGGCAAAAAGAACTCGTTGATCATTGCTCTGTAGCGCTCACCATTCACAGTAACCGTTTGGCCCGCGACGTCTTCGAAGAAAAAAGGTCCGATGACTCCTCCAGCGAAAACAGCACATCATACAGTGACCTTGAGCGGGTGTAATGGCTCTTCACGGGTTACACGCGGATTTTCGGTGCCCCAAAAGCGTAAATTCTGCTTATTTACGTACCCGCTAAGATGGAAATGGGCCTCATGATTATTTTTGATGAAAAATCATCTTCTTCTTGGTGGTGATTAGTGATGGCTTGAGCGTATGTTAGACGCGATTGGCGGTCAGCAGCTAACAGCTGATACACCGTCTGTACCGTAAAGACCGTCAACTGATACCCATTTGCGTGGCACGTCGTCTGGTCGATGTCGACGGCGCTTCCTTGACATCTTCGGCTACAGCAGCAATATTCTCTGCAGAACGGCTACTCCGGGGTCTGCCACGCCTGGCAGCATCTCGTGTTGTGCCAGTCTCTTCGAGGCGAGCGGCTAAACGTCGCAGTGTTTCACCAGTAGGCGTTCGACGGCTAGGAAATCTGCGACGAAATTCACGTTGCTCCAAAGTCACCGACCGATTATTGCTCAAATAAATAGTCACCAATATTCCGCGTTCTGGAGCAGTGTAGCATAACATTGTTTATTAACATGTATACACAAATGTCAAAACAGAACTGACATTAGGGGCCAATCGCAAAATTTATAGCATTTTCTGATAGGAGGATTACTTTTGCGCCACCGTGTATTTTCTAGTTGGTTTCACAAACGATTTTTTTTTAATTTTGGGAAAACTCGTCGTTTTACATAGACGGATTAACGATCTTTAATAAAGCAAAGGTCAACGAATCAAATCAAATTATCAATAGAATCCTCACTGACATAAAAAACTGTTCCATTTTATTATTCATTGATTTTAAAATTAACACTAATTGCTCGGCGTCTATTTATTCAAATTTAAATAATACCGTTCTCATTTCGATTGTTTTTGAATACTGAATGCTTTGTATTGATTCACTTATTTGTATTATACTTTTTATAAAACATTCATTAAACTAATTTACTATTTTTGGATTATTTGATGCTTTAAATTCGCTGAAGTTAACTGTATTAATTAGTGTTTCCGCTTTATTTAACACATACGATTTTCTAATCCTTCACATCGATTTTTGGTTTCAATTATTTTCTACTTTATGTTAAATGAATTTATTTTTCGTATTTCTAAGGGTGTGTTTGTATATATTTCTGTTTACTTTGTATTCGTTCCAGTGTAGCTCATTATTTTGTTAGTTTAGCCTTCTCTCAGAAACCATCCACCCACCCATTCATTTATTTCAACATTCATTTAATTATTATTTATAATGTTTTGCAATCTATTTTATACCCTATCCCATAGGGGTATGTTAGTTTGTGACACTTTGATTCAGAATCGCTAGCTGAGTCAATTAAGTCATGTCTGTCAGTCCGTCAGTCTAATTGTGTGTAGTTCACCGTTTTTTAGACCTTAAATTTTGAGCTTAGATAATGAAATCAATATATGCCACGCCCACTTTTAAGAAAAACGTTATTTTTGGTCAAATGGTAGGAAATTTCGAAAAAGTTTCTAAACAAGATATTAAGACAATCCCAATATCTGTATTTCGTCCATATGACATTTTTCACGTAAAAAACGGTTTTCATTAAAATTGTTAAGAAATTTAAAAAAATTAATTTTGGATACAAAAAAAATAATAATGTTAATATGAAAATTTCGATGGTTGGGTGTTGTAGAACGAGGGTAGACTATGATTGGCTTTAACTTGGCAATGCACAGTGTTGTAACTCTGACTAAACATCAAGTGCTTATTTTTTACCTCCAAGTGGTAACCATCAGGTACTGGTCTCATCCAACCGGATTTGACTTGCTAAACGATAAGCGCGAGTGTTGATAACACGACGAAAAACAGCAACACTTTAAACAGCCAGGTCAGAATGGCATGGCATGAATACCAGGCCTGCTGTCCCAGGCGAACATAGACAACCTGCTTCGACATATTCGGACAACAGGCTGTCTAGGAATTTCAAGGGTTAGTCAGGCCTCTTGAACAGAGCTGCTGGCGGATGAACCGATAGGCCAACGGCAGCGCTCAATTCCGTAGCGGATACTGATGGCCCCGTGTCCTAGGGGTATCTAATAAATTGGAACTGGCACTCCAGGTTGGGGGTTGTGCTTTGGATTGACTACCATGGAAAAATCTAACGGTTACGACGCAACCAATAGCATCGGAAAGGACTGATTTTATTGTTGACGACACGGCTAAATGAAAAAAGGACATAGACGTTCGTATCTGCACCTGGAATGTGAGAACATTAAACAGGGGAGATGCGGAGACTAGCGGAAGCTCTAAACTGATACAAAGCAGACATCACTGCTATCCAGGAAATACGATGGGATGGGCCGGGCGAAAAGAGGATGAAAAACTGTGACATCTACTACGGACCGTGTTATAGTGAGCGACTATTCGGATGCGGATTTGTTATAAGTGCCAGACTTAGGCAAAAAGTCTTTTGTTTCCAAGACATTAGCGAACGCATTGTATCGATCCGCATCAAGGCCAAATTCGCCAACATAAGCCTTACATTCGCTCATGCCCTAAAGGAGGAAAGAGATTATATAGCTAAGGACTGCTTCTATGAGCTCCTTGACAAAACCTATGAGCGACTACCGAAGTACGATGTTAAAATCGTGATGGGAGATTTTAACACAAATGTAGGAAGAGAAGACATCTTTAGCAGTGTTGTCGGAAAACATAGCCTACACGACAACACGTCTGGTAACGGACTTAGGATAATTGATTTCGCTACGGAACGAAATGCCACTATAATGTAGAAAGACTGTATCACTAAACCTCTCGATTAACACCATTACACCAGCATCGAATATCGAAAAACTATGGCAACGATGCCAACAAGCCATTAGATCAGCCGCAACTGATGTGCTAGGTTTCTCGCGCCCACCAGCAAGAAACCCCTGGTTTGATGAGGAATGCCGACAGATGCTCGCAGCCAAGAACGAGGCCGTTGAGTTCTATAGGCAGAGAACAAGGGAAGAACACAGTCTTTTCAGAAACAAGAAAAAAGAGCAAGAAAAGCGCGCGATCGAGGATATAGAGAGGTGCCACTCCAGGAACGATGTTCGCAAGTTTTACCAAAGTGTAAAACGTCAAAGCCAAGGATACAATGCTCGAACAGAATCCTGTCGAGATGAACAAGGAAATATCGTAGTTGAGACACAGTCGATGCTGAGGATATGGAAAAACCACTTCTGCAGTCTATTAAACGGCGATGACGAACAACATTCTGCTGTCAGGCAGAATGAACCAACGAACGAACTCGTCCGTTTGTCTAGGACGACGATGGAGAATTCTCGCTGCTCCATCAGGGTCGGCAACGACCTCACCGACACATTTGATACCAAAAAAGGGATATTTGAGGTAGTACGGGACTTTGTTTATCTCGGCTCCGTTATTAAATTACTCTTGCTACTCTAAGAAGGTAATTTAGTAGTAGAGCCCTTACTCGAACTATTCAAGAAATCCTATTTAAGACCCTGATCATTGCAGTCCTGCTCTACGGTTTTTTTTTTTATAATACACGTACTCAAAGGGTTATATACCCTTTATATGTTACCATAGTACGAGCGTTAGAGAAGGGGAAGAAAGAGGGGATAGGAAAGATTTTGGATTTAGTGGAGACTTAAACTCCATGGGTGGTGTCCGAACTAGCTTCGGGGAGTCACTTTTTCTTGTGTTCGTTAAATTTGAAGAAATTCCTTTTTATTTCTTTTTATTTCTTTTAAATAAATGTGAAATGGATTTTGGCTGGGATTGACCGCGCAACCTTCCATTCAACAGACGAACACATTACCACTACACCGCGGCCACCCACTTTCGGTGAAGCATGGACCGTATCAAAAGCGGATGAAGAAATCCTTGGTCGATTTGGGAGGAACATTATTCGAAATCTTCGCTCCCGTTTGCGTTGACGGGCTATGGAGACGAAGATTCAACCAAGAACTATACGAGCTGTACAGCGACATGCCCCTGGTCAAAAAACTCCGCATTCGACGTTTAAGATGGCTAGGACATGTAGAACGAATGGACGCCAATACTCCGGCTCGCAGAGTCTTCGATTCCCAGCCAGACGTCGGACGCAGTAGAGGATGACCTCGCCTTAAGTGGCGCGCAAAAATAGAAACCGACCTCAATCAACGTGGACCTTAACCAAAATACGATGTCTTCCATATCGTATTTTGATTACTCAACATTTTAATGTTTATACTTCCGTTGAATCTTGCGGATTGAAATATTGCAAGATCAACAGAAATTGACTATAAATACCCAGAGTGGTCCTCAATCCAGCCGTATGGCTTTTTAAGAGTTTTAGTGCAGTCCTCAATCAAGATAATTATAAAAATTGTATTTGAAGAATAAAATAATGAAATATTTTTTTTGACAAAAAGTGCCCAAAGAATATTAATTTGCACACGCATACAGATTAATTAGCTCTTGTTGTGATAACGTAATTATGAACGTGGATAGGGCAGCTTCGAATATGACTAGGATTGGAATACACTGCAAGAGTCCGACATTCTTAGAAATGTTGCTCTTGTGATCTTTTTAGAGTTACCAACTTCAGAATGCACTGCTGTTTCCATTTTGATCCACCTTAGAATTTTTTTCGAAGTTGGTAACAGTGTGGTAACATTATTTGACTCCCATTCATACTCAGTATTCTGATTGACTATTTTAACTGATTCCTCATATTCCACTGATTTGAATATCGTGCTGAGGCCAAAACCCAGAAATACCCAGAGAAGCCAAAAACCTGTATATTAAACCAGGTTCTTGGCATCTTTTTTTTGATATGGCTATTCATTTGCAAGAAAATTATCTGGTTTTCTTTCAATTATCATACAAATTGATTTATTTATTGTTCAGCCCCCATCTGGTACATTGAGATCTAAAATTCTATTAAATATTAAACTGAATTCGAATAGAAATGAGAACCCCTATCCGTTTTTCTTACCGTGGGTAATAATAATTTCCTATTTATCTTTATGTCAATCAGCGTGTGCACTCATTATAAATTGGCGTACGACATTTTACTCAACGTATTTTCATCTAGGGAAGGTAATTGTACCTTTTTGTAGGAGAAAAGGCAAACCTTGTAAATATCAATCAAACCAGGAATTTATAAATGATTGATTCAAATGCTTATAAGTTCACCCTGTCACTTATTTCCTTTGGCATAAAGATTTAGGTTCTCTGACGTGAGCTAAAATAATTTAATTGTACCCTTTCATCTTTATTTCAGTATCTGATTTTAACGAAACCCTTTCCCATTTATACGAAGAACATGCAACCGCACTTCAGACGTTGGTAACAAACTATAGAAAGAAAAATGTGGAGCTACGAAAAGAAAGGTAAGCACAGGAGAATGTCTTAGTCATGATAAAAACAACAATACTAAGAAAAATCAATACAAGATTTTTGATTCCCTGAATAATGTATTTATATATTTACTTTCCTCTTGCACTTCTAGACCGGCATGCCATTCGACAATATTCCAGGCATGGGAACAATTCCTTCAGGAGGTTGAAAATGATGTTCAGGCATCAAATGATGTGGCTAGCGTTCTATCTAGACAGGTAAGTCCTTGTATATCTATAAAAGTGTGTGTCAAGTGGTTTCTGTTTGCCTAATCTCTTCTATGAATCATCCCTTACAAAAAGGAAAAGTTGACTCCTCGTTATAGCTGTTTCTGTCATTTTATTCCGACGGGCTATTTTTAATGGTGTCTGTCAAGTCAAGAAATGTGAGAAGTGACAAATGATCCGGCTTGAGTGCCAAAACATTTGAGTTTTGAAATGTTAGTCTTCGTGTCTTTATTTTCATTTAAAGATACAAAGCAATGTTTGTGATGCTAATCTTGAATGCAGTAAGGAATGAAAACATATTACATTAACGGTAGAGACGGGTGCGATGTGCTAAAGTACTGTATCATGTTGTTTTTTTTTATAAAATCATAAATCTACGTTGAGAATTTTATGATACCTATAAATAGATATAATGTATGTAACTTTTACAAAACAGTCGTTGAATAGGACAAATGTTCGCATTACATTGAAGGTATGGATGGTAAACTAGAAGAAAAGATGTGGAAATTACATGTAATGAAATGTAACTCCCCACTTTTACTGTTCATTAATTTAACAGGCAACAGACAAGAAAATACCTTGTCGCTTTATCATATACTGCCACATCATGTTATTAAACCGATATCTGTCAAATTTTTTATGTTTTTGTATACCCTATCCTATCGCTGAAGCGACTTAGCCATCGTATGAACGTAATTCACCCGTTTTTGGTCCTTAAATTTTGAGCTAGAATAATGAACTTATGTGTACCAAATTTCATTATTATAGCTTCCTTCCCTCCTTGGTGCTTCCAGTAAAACAAGTGTTAACAGTTTTGGAATCCGTCAACCGACACGCCCCTTTTTTGGCCAAAGCGTAAGACATTTTGAAAAGGTGTACAAACAAAATATTTAGACAATATTTTATCCATATTTTCACCATATAAGGTTTTTTGACACGCCTTTTGTAGGCGTTTTCTGTAAAAAAAAATAGTTTTCAATAAAATATAAATAAAAATAGAAAAAACGTTTAATGGAATTTTTTTTTCATGGGTGATGGAAATCTCAAAAGACATGATGAGCACGTGCCCAAAGTATTGTTTGACCTTAATTCCACTAAAACCACCACCCTTTTTTATTTTTATTCCAACTAAGTAAGCGACTGATTTAGCAATTTTTTTATCACGAGTATTGAATGGAAGGCAACTTTCCTGTGAGAGTTCCTGCTCTCTCCGCAATTTATAACGTGGTTTGTTATTATCGGGTCAAATCTAAGGGCTTAGTTCTTTGAAGACGCCGCATTTAATTTGCTTCGTCAAGAATTCGGAGGACCGTTTCGTTTCATCTTTAACCGCGGGAATACCCAGATCTCTGCGTAGATCTTCATTCCTTATATACCACGGTGCATTGACGAATGATCTAAACATTGTGTTTTCAAAAGGTTGTAAGATATTTAGATTCGTTTCACTGGCCGGCCTTAGCACTTGCTTGTATAATAGCAGCTTGCTATCAAGGTTAAGCTTCGAATATTTTCCGAGTAACCAGTACAGTTCTCTGTATTTATTTTTAAAGTTCTTCGCATTTCTTTTGTACATGCGATTGGATTGAGTGTCATTCCGATATGATTCGCTTCATTTGCAAAACGGACTCGAACCGTATAGAGAAATACTGGCAAATTGTTTGTCAGCTTATACGAAAAATCTATATGAATCGATTTGCTCTCGTTAAGTGCAATCCGCCAGGATTTCGTCCATTCAATAACCTCGTTAATAGCGTTTTCTTATTTCGTTTTTGTTTCCTCTATTGTTGTGCCAACTGCTAGTACAGCTGTATCGTCATCAAACGTGGCAGCTATTGTATAGTTTGTTTGCGGGATATCACGTGTAAATAGGAGGTACAAGAGTGGTCCAAGGACGCTTCCTTGGGGCACTCCTGCCAATATTTCTTTGAGCTTCGAATATTCGTTTCCAAGTTTCACACGGAAGAGTCTATGCCGAAGATACGAAACGAGGACTTAATATAATTTTTCAGGCAGAACTTGTCTTAGTTTGTTTTGAAGGCCTCTATGCCAAACTTTGTTAAAAGATTGCGACACGTCAATAAATACGGCTGAGCAAATTTTCTTTTCTTCGAAAGCTATCTCAGTTACATCAGTAATTTGATGAACTTGGTCCACAGTCGAATGTTTACTTCGAAACCCAAATTTATGGTCAGGTAAAAGGCATTTCTGGTCAATAGCGGGGTGTAAGCGACCAAGTAATATCCATTCAAAAACTTTTGAAATTATTGGAAGACGTGAAATAGGTCTGTAAGATTTTATTTCATTCGGTGATTTTCCTGGTTTGAGAACCATAATCACTTCCGCGACCCTCCACTGGCTTGGTATGTATTCTAATCTAATTTCTGCATTTACAATGTACAGAAGTTTAGTTAATGCTTTTCGAGGTAACATTTTTAGAAGTTCTCCTGTAACCATAACCCGGAGCTTTTTTAGGCTTTAATTTCTGTATTAAATGTTTTGAATGGTTTAAATGTTTCCTCGAGATCTGTTGCAAAAACGTTTACTTTTTCCATTACGCTTTTTGCCCAAACATCTTGAGTTATCCTAATTGGTGGCATAGCGTTTTTTGGCAGTTGGATAACTTTAATTGCTTTCCAAAGTGAATAATTCGATTCTTGTCCAGCGGTTAGGCCTTGCAGATAAGTTTCTACTGCATGGTTCTTAAAGTTCTTAATCGAATTTGATAGCATATTACTCAACCGATTGAGAAGTGTTTTATCTTGCGGGGCACGAGTTTGGTGCCATCTTTTTCCAGCTTTTGATTTTTATCTAACCAAATCTTTTATTTCCCATGGGTACTTGGAAATGCCGCAGAAATGGAAGCACAATAATAAGTCTTCCTCGCTTCCATTGGCTTCTTGGTACTTCTTGATCAAAGTCGCAGGCAAGTGCCAGATTGCCAACTGAATTGGGTGTCTGGCACCTACTTAAACCACTTGCTGCCTCTCGTAAGCATTGGTAAGTGTTCCTGTATCCACCTCTCCAAAACCGTTCTTTGATTTTTTGGCTGATGCACCATTGATTGCGGGCACACAATGTTCTATTATCGAATCCGGTGTTTGTGTCAAGTTAGGTGCGGCAATTAAATACTCTTTTCATGCTTTTTCCAGATAGTTTAATCTTTTTAGCTTCATTGTCGATGATGGTATTGGTCAACAGTTCACTTATGACAGTTGGTAACATTGTCGCTGCTGACACGTATTGCGTTGGGACCACTCTTCTATTGACAAAGTTCTGCACTTATGGAGAAGCAGAGAAGGTTCACCAAAGCTGGCAATAATTTTTTACCCATCGTATAATAGTACAAAGTCTCGGTGCCCAAAACTTCTGTTTCGGTTGCTATAGTTTCATCATTTTGACGATAAAGGCGGTGATGAAAGCGATCCACGACTAGTATTGTTAGGCGATGCGATTTGGGCAATATTATGGGGCGCCTGGCTGGGAAGGTTATAGTGGCGTAGACTCATAACAATAATCATCCTTGTAGCGTTGGATCTTTGGAATGCTACTAGTTTTTGGACGTGTTGTTGATTTTATTGCTCCTTCAGCATCGTCGAGCTCTATGCCTGAAAGCTCTCCCATTCTCCGTCTTTGCGTCGGCAAGCCTTGATGAACCTTATGACACAGAATATGGCTTTTTGCCACTTTGAGCGTTTGAATACATTGAACAGTCAATAACTGGGCAACTCCCCAAGGTGGTACGCAAAATATACTTGGGCCGGATCACCTATTCGCAAGTTGTTGGATAGCTGCAGAAATGACGATCCAGACTACCACTTATTGTCCACCATATATTTTAAGGTTATTACATAATTGTCATTCGCTGCACTGGCTGCTTAAATGCATTTCTGCAATACCGAATGCAATAAACGGCTCTTAACCACGAGAGTCTGACATAACCCAACTTAAAGCTGTCATGGAGTCGCTCTAAAATATTCTACTCTCCAATGACATCTTGTGATGTTTACAGTCGTATAGTCGTATACCAAAAATGGCCGCTGACAGCTCCAGGCGTGGGATTCTAGGAGCGGTATTCGTCTTGCCAAATAGGAACGGCATGTTAATCCTTCAACGTTTCTCGATAAGTAGGCATCCAACCGCACTGAAGCGAGTTAAGTATCCATAGCAAGACATATTGAGAAAAAAGATAACATTATTTGTATTCAATGATATCTTTAGTCTCTAGTACAGTCTTGCACACAACGCTACAATGATAACATATGTAAAAGAGATAATATCGTTTGTATACAATGTTGGAATATTATCTCTTCTTCATTATCAAGCAAGACGATTGTACGCTTGGGTCTCCTTGTAGATAGATAAGAAAAGTATATAAATACGACTGTATGATGAATTTATCAATAGTCTTATTGTAACTACATAGTAGCCTTAAGCTCCTTTTAGAATTAGTAAAAAGTATTTCAATAATAAAGGACATAGTTCCAAATAAATATTGTTTAATTTTAAAAGTAAGAAACAAGTGTTTTAATTGGCGATCCTGCCAGGAGGTTAAATATACTTTTTAACTTCAATCGAGCGGACCTCGGGAACAAGTAGTGAAATCTAGTATAAACAGAACACTCGCGTTACCGGTTACAAGAATTACCTAGCATAGCAGGTACAAATATAGCTTCTTCGTACGAAGCAGCAAAGCAATTCAGTGAAAGTGTATATGTGGAGGAAAAAAAACACACAAATTCGACGACAACAGACACGAGTTCAAAATGGAACAACTCGCAGTATTAATGGCAAGATTAGAAGCTTTAGAAACCAGGAGCAACACAGTAACACAAACCCTAGAGCACACACGCACAGAGAATGCAAGGTTAGCAGCAATAATAACTAACCAAAATCAAATAAACACTAATTTAGAAACAAAACTAAATGAAGTAAAATCTGGATTAGGCATAGTACCAAACATACCTGTGCTAGAGGAAATAAGAACCACATATACAGATGGTAGTGAAATACAGTTAGACGCATTTAAAAGCCTACCTATTTTCAACGGCGATCAATCAAATTATCGGTCGTGGCGCGAAGAAGCATCCAGATTAATGGACAGCATTAAAAACTTCAAAACACACAGTAAGTACGCAGCAGCATTGACTATAGTGAAAAGTAAAATACAGGGTGCAGCCGCGAATGTGTTAACTAATTATAACACAATTTTTAATTTTGAGGCGATACGTAACAGATTAGATTATACGTACTCTAATCAAGAACCTCTATACGTGCTACAAGACATGATGAAAGCCATCACGCAAAAAAGAAGCACACTGTCTGAATACCACGACGAGATAAATAAAAATCTCAATTTAATAATATCAAAAATCACTATGTCAGGTGATCCGCCGAATATAATCGACAGACTAATTAAAAATGCTAACGACGACGCAGTTCGTATATTCATTGATGGTATGAGTGACAACTTTACAAGAGGATCATTATATTCAGCTACAATAAATGATCTAGAACACGCATTCGCAATTGCTCGCAGAATAGAACATGATAATGTGCACAGGCATTTACATCTCACTCAAGATAAGCACCACAAAAATATGCCACATGAACGCAGAAACGAAAGAAGACCAAATTATTCGAGCCAAACAACGAATTATCAACCCCAGAAGCAATACGATAATATGCAGCAACACAATCAAGGACCACAGCCGATGGAGATAAACTCGAGACAAATTGTACATGCACAGCGACAAAATTGGAATCAATACAAACCCGATGTATATAATCCACCAGCGAAACGTGAACACAGCGGGAGTTTCAACACACACAACAGACCGCAACGATCTTATCAGCAGAACTTCAAGCAGCAGAGAGTAAATAACTCCCGACAACAACGCAGAGACGATGTCAGCAGTACATATGCAGAAGCAGATGAAACGGAATGTATGGTAAATAATAACATAAGAATAGATCATTTAAACTAGTAGACGGGTTGCCCTGCTTAAATTTAACTAGTACTATTTCTAAGGAAATTTATAAAATTCTTATTGATACTGGTGCAACCCATAATTACATTAATAGAAAATGCGATTCTAGCGAAAAAATTAAAATTAAACCTATAAAAATAAAAACAATGCATGGTTATTCTATGGTAGATACAAAGAAAGTAGTTAGGATATTAAAGAAAAATATAACATTTTTTGAATTAGAGGATATTCAGTCTTTTGATATGATATTAGGATATGAAGGACTTAAAGTTCTAAACGCGGAAATAAATTTCAGTAATATGACTCTAACTACCATAAGCAGTGTCGAATCTATTCAGAAAATTAATTACATAATTGGGGAAAATAATATTTATAAAGCAGACATAGATAGACTGATGAAGATTAATAACAGCATAGGACCGTTACCCTTTACAGATACTATAGAAGCAAGCATTAGGACGACCAATGATAATCCGGTTTATGTTAAACAATATCCATATCCCATAGCAGATAACGAATTCGTAAACAAAGAAATACAGAAACTCTTACATGACGATATAATAGAAAAAAGCCATAGTCCTTATAACAGTCCCATATGGACAGTACCTAAAAAAGGTTTGGACGAAAAAGGAAAACCAAAACGGCGCATGGTTGTTGATTTCCAAAAACTTAACGTTCACACTGTAACAGACAGATACCCCATTCCGGATGTCAACATGACAATTCAAAATTTAGGTAAAGCCAAGTACTTTACAACATTAGATTTGGAGTCAGGTTTCCACCAAATTAAAATCAAAACAGATGATAAAGAAAAAACAGCTTTTGCTATAAATGGCGCAAAATATCATTTTAAACGAATGCCTTTCGGGCTCAAAAATGCACCAAGCATATTTCAGAGATGCGTGGACGACATTTTGAGAGACTTTGTAGGTAAATTCGTACACGTTTACATTGATGACGTATTGATATATTCCTCATCTGAGGAAGAACATATACAGCACATAAGTCAAGTATTCGACGTACTCAATAAAGCCACATTAAAAATATCTGATGAGAAAAGTAAGTTTTTTCAAGAAGAAGTAGAATACTTAGGTCACATAATCAGACATGGTAGAATCACTACGAACCCTGAGAAAATAGCAGCTATAGAAAATTTTCCAGTCCCACAAACGGTAAAGGATTTGAGAGGATTTTTAGGTCTTACAGGTTACTATCGTAAGTTTATAAAAGGATACGCAAGCATAGCCAAGCCCCTGACATTATATTTACGAGGAGATAACGGTAAAGTAAACAAAAAACAAAGTAAAAATATTAAGTTAAATCTGAATGATTCAGCATTAGAAGCGATTAGAATTTTAAAAAATTATTTGAAAGAACAAGTCGAACTTTTTCAACCGGATTATAGTAAACCATTCGAGCTTACTACTGATGCATCCAACATAGCTATTGGAGCCGTACTAAGTCAGAATAAGCAACCTATACACTTCTTGTCAAGAACACTGAGTAAGACAGAAGAGAACTATAGCACAAACGAGAAAGAGCTATTAGCGATCATATGGTCCTTACAAAAACTCAGAAACTACATATATGGTATAGCAGACTTAACCATATATACCGATCACCAGAGCCTTATATATTCTGTATCAGAAAAAAATCCCAACACAAAGCTGAAACGTTGGAAGGGAATCATTGAAGACTTTGGAGCAAAATTAGTTTATAAACCAGGAAACCTAAATCTTGTAGCTGACGCATTATCACGTCAACGCATAAATGCTTCTACCATAGAAACAGCACATTCAGCTGAAAGTTCTTCTAATGATATAATAAAAACCGTGAATCAGCCTTTTAATGCATACACTGCACAGTTCGAACTTATTGAAGATATAACAAATAATATCGAAACACAAATCTATTTTAGTAACAAAATAAGACTCATAATAAAGTTTAAGGACAAAGACTCTTTACTAAGGCAGATGAAAGAAGTTATACAACCCCAAAAGATTGTAGCTTTGCATACGAAATTTGAAAACATATACAAATATGGTGAAAACATAAAAAAAGAATTCCCACTAGTAAGATTTATATTCACACCAAGAAAACTTCAAGACGTGACAAATTTGGAGGAACAACTAAAACTTGTAAGGGTAACTCACGAAAGAGCACACCGAGGGTTACGTAACAATATACAAGAAATCTCAGAGAAATATTACTGGCCCGATCTAAATAAACAAGCAAAGAGTTTCAACAGAAAATGCATAGCATGTCTATTTGGAAAATATGAAAGAAAACCTATCAGAGAACCTCTGAATAATTCAGAAATACCAACACATGTGGGAACACACATTCATATGGACATATACTTCAACGACAAGTATACTTTCCTTGTAACAGTAGATAAGTATTCTAAATATACAATCCTTCGGGAAATCGAAACTCGAAACAGACTGTACGACGTTATGGAAGAGGTCTTATCTAATTATTTCCCAAAATGTGAACGACTCATGACAGATAACGAGAAGGGATTCAAAACAGAAATGGTGAACCAAATGTGTTTGAAATACAACATAACTAAAGTAGAAACTCCAGTATACAGATCGACAGCGAACGGTCAGGTAGAACGTGTAAACGGTACAATAACTGAACTGTCTAGAATATTCACAATTCAGAATAAAACAAGACTTATCGAAGAAATATTTAGAACAGTGCGTGAATTAAATAATTCTATACACTCAGTTACCGGTTTGAAACCTAGAGACATTTTCTTTAATCAAAATAAATATAGCAATAGTGAAATTATAATAAATAAACTAAACTCAGCATCCAAAAAAGTGATCGAACGTCTAAATAAAGGAACTCGACACAGAGAGTATAAAAAAGGAGATAAGATAATGGTAAGAATCACAGGTCTTAGAAAGAAATCTAACGCCAGATACATAACAAGAATAGTAGAAGAAGATAAAGGAGACACTGTAATCTCTAAAGAAGGAATAAAAATTCACAAGGATAACATAAAGAATTATCATTTTTCAGATGACGAAAATATTAATATTCCTAACATTACTAGGAATTGTACAGAGTCAAGAAGGGCAAGGAAACGTTCAAATAACTGAGTTACTAAACAAGAAGTTTATACTTACGCAAACAGATGACGTGTATTTATTCAAAGAACAAACTTA
Source organism: Rhingia rostrata (assembly GCA_949824845.1). Classification (NCBI taxonomy): domain Eukaryota; kingdom Metazoa; phylum Arthropoda; class Insecta; order Diptera; family Syrphidae; genus Rhingia; species Rhingia rostrata. The sequence goes on from OX463758.1 coordinate 33,613,367, forward strand.
TTTGTTACATGCCACCAACCTGACTTCGATATTTCAACCTTACGTAAATATCGTAACTAGTAAATATCAACCTACACAAGAAGAAAAAATTTGGTTAAGTAAAATTAAGAATTTAGCAGACCAATTACAAGAACATACTAGGCATACTAGATCAATTAACTTTTTAGGAACAGCTTTCAAATATGTGTTTGGTAATCCTGACCATTATGACTTAGTTAACATAGAAACGAGTATAAATAATCTCATAGAAAACAATAATAAACAAAAAACTATAAATTCTAGATTTGAACAAATTTTGCAACAATTCGAAGGTCAGAGCCTTAAAGAACATTTAGTAATAGAACAAGTGTACGAACAATTATTATTATTGACCAGAACAATTAATGCAGCAAAAAATAATGAATATTTATCAGAAAGCCTAGACTTAGATGACATTAAAAATATTATTCAACATGAAATAATTCAAGTACCCATAATAAATATACTTGAGTACTCTAAAATATTATTAGCTAGAACTGATGAATTCTTCATCACAATATATAAATATCCAGTTCTAATTAAATCATGTAAATTGTATAAAGTAACACCTTTAAATTCAAAACATGGAAAAATCATTACAGATAAAACAATTGCCTTATGTAACCAAACTTATTTAAGAACAAGAAATTGTCAAAATCATCTAAGTAAAAACATTTGTGAAATTAACTTTGAAGAAGAAAATTGTCTTATTCCACTTTTAAAGAATATAACTTCAAAATGCAACATTAAACAAGAATACGATTACGACTTGGAAATTGAATCCGGTGTTATGTTATTAAGCGGTAAGCATAAGTTAAATAATCAAACAATTAATGGTATAAACTTAGTTACTTATGAAAATACTATAAATCTAGACGATAAAATATACAAAAACATGCATAAGCAAATTAAAGAAGTTATATTAAGAAATCATAATTCAGAATCTTACATCGACCAAATAATTAAAGAAGATACAATGTACAAATTCGATAACATAGATACTTTAAAAAAACTAATTATTCCTTTTGAAGAAAAACCGATATTATCAACTATATACACAATTGTAACACTGATTGTTATTCTAGCATTTACGTACGTAATGATAAAAACTATACAATGTATAACAGATCGTCAAAAACAAAAAAAGATTGACGCATATAACAAAACTTATGAAAGAGAAATGTTAAAAATAGCGTCGAAAAATCGGGACGATTTCGTTTAACAAGGGGGGGAGTTAAGTATCCATAGCAAGACATATTGAGAAAAAAGATAACATTATTTGTATTCAATGATATCTTTAGTCTCTAGTACAGTCTTGCACACAACGCTACAATGATAACATATGTAAAAGAGATAATATCGTTTGTATACAATGTTGGAATATTATCTCTTCTTCATTATCAAGCAAGACGATTGTACGCTTGGGTCTCCTTGTAGATAGATAAGAAAAGTATATAAATACGACTGTATGATGAATTTATCAATAGTCTTATTGTAACTACATAGTAGCCTTAAGCTCCTTTTAGAATTAGTAAAAAGTATTTCAATAATAAAGGACATAGTTCCAAATAAATATTGTTTAATTTTAAAAGTAAGAAACAAGTGTTTTAATTAGCGCTCTTAGCTGAAGTTACGCAAGGACTGTAACACTTAGGAATCTTGAAGCTAGGTTTAGGAGCTTTCCATGATGTATATTTAAGGAACATTTCGGCGGGAATATGTTCATTCCAGCCAATACTCTGGATCCATATCGTCTAGAGCAGCAACTTGTGTTTGCCGATCATTCCGAGTGGATCAAATGTAGACATCGTCACACTCATTAATTCACGTTTGGTTGGCCATCTTTACCGTATGATAATGTCTTTGCTAACTTTGGCGAACTTCATATGGATGGTAAAGATGTCTTCAGTAGGATTCCAGCACATACCAAGAACTTTTTTCACTGGTCACTTTCGTTTGGTCACCATCCTCGTCCATATCAGTAATCTCACTTAACACCCTTTCTGAATTCGAGGTAAAATTTTGTAACTCGAACCCCCCACTTTTGTGGATTGCTATAACATTCTTCATAACCAGTAATGCTTCCTCCCAACTGTTAAAACATTCAACGTAATCATCCATTTAGAGGTGGTAAACAATCGCTTCAACAAAGGTTCTTGACGAAGTTTGCTTTAAATTGGACTTCAAGACGAAAATGTCGATTTAATGATTTCTTTAGTGATCCCTCCAGAGAAAACACTGCGAGTCCTGGTCCTCTCACCGGATTAACATTTCCTTAATGTATCCAGTGACAGCAACGTGTCTTATCTTAAAGTTCAACAGGATAGTACTTAAGTGAGAAATCATTTATTGACGTGTTACTCACCTAAGCAGCCGGATCAAAAACAAGCCGAATCATTCCTGGTTTATTCGGATTAATGGACACTGAAGTGCGGGAGATACGATGTCCTCGAAGTACTTGCACCTGCCTCTGCAGTTGTCAGCTTCTTCGCATATCCACCTTTCGATGTAATTCCTGCTGATTCCGTTGTATGCTGCGCCAAACTCTGCATTATTTGACATCTTAGATGCTAGGATTCGTAATCTTTGTTTCGTCATTTCGACACTGGATGGAACTGCAAACATATGTCACCCCTCCACAGGTGTCCGGTCGCAAAAAGAACTCCAACTTCCTTTGTTGTTTGGGAAAGAATCCGCAACGCTCTGTTTTCAACGGCTGAGTCTGACTGCTTTGTAAGTCTTTGACTGCCAAAGCTATCTAACATGAATCAATCACTCACCATATGGTCTAGCTTCATCCTCCCTAACTTTGTTCATATGAGAGATGAATCCATGACTGCTGTCTCTTACAATTTCTCCAGACTATCTACCGTAGACGATCCATCCTAATTTCGTTTCCGTGACAATTGGTTGATACTCCATGGACTCAATGACGCGGATTGGTTCGCCTTAATGACATTAACAGCGTTGTTATACTCGGCAAGTGACATCAAATCTGAATGATGAAGGAATGGCTAAACATCAGAAGCCGTAAGTTTTTGAATTGGAAAATTCAGCTCAAAAAAACAAATTCAGGCCCAGCTTCGGCCAAGCACAGACGAGTCTTTATCCAAGTCTTTGTCTTTACCATGATGTCGTTATGGAATAGCCTAACTGCTAGCCCATGAAAGAATGTTGTTGGGTTCACATTTGTGTTGGTGCTCGCTCGTTTCATCAATGGATGTTGATGGCGCCTACGATGGTTTGAGCTCATGAAGTGATGGGTGGTGAACTTGGGAGCAGTCATCAATTCCACAAGGTTTCCGCTGTCTACAGGTACTAACGTTGTGTCTGAACTTCAAAAAAGAAAAGCATAGGCTGTTCTTTTTGACGAAGTTCCATTTTGCGGCGATTCTCAAGTTTGTCAAACTTTGGCAGTTGGCTAAAGGTTGTGACTTCCATTGACAGTGGCAGCATACATCCTTCATCGCAGTGGCTTGTTGGTGGTTCTGGTATTGGTGTCGGTCCTCAGTAGTCTTTTTTCTGTTTTTCGGTTTGTTTGCAGTTTCGACAGATGGTTGAAGTGAGGAAGTAGTAGGAGGCATACGAATCTTGCGATATCGCTTAACTAATTGTCGACATTTTTTACAGTAGGATACGGCTTGATTTTGATGCTTTGTTAGGCCCATTCCAAACGCTTGCTCATTAGAAGTTTGCTTACTAATTTCTTGATCAATGTCGGGTAAGCTAAGTACTGATTCATTCCTGTCTAGCTGGCGGCTAATGAGCAGTTGCTCAATACGGAGGAGTTCCGCTTTTCGGCAGCCGCGTTAATTGTAGCAGCTCCCAATTGTGCTCGAAGTTCGTACATCTTCTTCTAAAGTTATTCTATAGCTGACGAGGTCGATGGATTGCCTGTCTGGCTGGCGGAATGTTCTCGTTCTTCTTGCAGTGACATCAGCTTGATTTCTTCTTGTCTCTTTTTTCTAGTCTGGGTTTTTTTAAATGTGGCGGCTGTATAAAATGGGGTTCTTGACCAATTAACCCTTTATAAATGGTAGTAAATATGTTGACAAAGTTATTACAATTAATACTGATATCGACTCTTTTTTTGTTGGCATTCCCAATCTGTAAAAAAGCCAACTTAATTCAAATTTGCTAAATGTAGTTTTCGTTTATTAATTGTTTTTTTTTTGTCCAATAGCGGGTTGCGTCGACAGAATGTCAAAAAAACTTCCAATTAGTCTACTTGTAAATGAGAAAGTGTCATATGCCTGTATCTTAACGACGTTTCCGACACGCCCTATAGTAATAATATTGAATCTGATTAAATTTTCAATCATTGGCAGATAGGGTTTCTAAGATCTGCCGTTGTTTGAATTCCTAGACCATATCAACTTTCTAAGACAACATTTGTAGGGACGAAGTATATAGAGCCATGGCTTGTTTTCGTATATCACTCAAACTTGTTAGTGTGGGTATGGATGACCATGGAGAATTCTCGCAGTCTCATCAAGATCAGCAAACATTTCACCGATATATACGATACCAACAAAAGGAGTAGGGCATAAGGCTAAGCATCATAAAGCCAAATAAGGCCAAGGGTAATTATCCAAAATCTCTAAATTTGGTAGTATAATTGGCATTATGGGACTTTGATAAAGCGATATGAGGCCAAATCAGGCACTTTACATGAAGCCAGCGAAACAGATGGAGGGATTTAGATACTTCAAGTTTTGAAATCAAGATTCTTGGCGTAATATCGTCAAAACTATTGATAACTGCATCATGACGATTTTGAAAATTTGGAAATTTCTCCGAAACGGATTACTATTTTGATTTAACATGAGACGATTATTAACGTTGATAATTGAAACAATTTGAAGAAAAATCGAATAACGGATTTTGATATTTAAGCAAAATTTTAAAAAAACCGTTAATTTCTTATGAACTATATTGCCTAGTTGAATGAAGTTGTACTTAATGTTTTGTCATTAGTCTTAACCTAAAATTCTCTTAGCGGAATTTCTAATTTTGACCAAAATGGAAAACATCAATATTTTTTTTAATCATGTAAAACTTTACTGATTTTCTTTGAATTAAATATTAAGAGTTCTAATTTTAATTTAAAGTCGAGTAGTTTAAGGTTCGAAATTATGATCAAACCTAATTCTTTTATTATTTTATACCATATTCCATAGGGCTTTATTAGTTTTGACATTAAGTTTGAACATAGAGTGTAATTAGAATTTAGATAGATATGTCTTAAACTCAGAATAAATAGATGAATCCATTAAGCCATGTCTGTATGTTCGTCCGTCCGTTTGCGTATCACCGATTCTTGGGCCTTAAATTTAAAAAGGAGAAGGTGGTATTTGGTTCATTACATTGCTGAAGCAGAAAAGATGTAAGCATTTTTATAATCCGCCCAATACCCTTTGACAATTTACATAATTTTGTCAACCTATAAAAAACCCTTTTATTAATTTTGGCTATTGATGTTAAAACTTAATAGAAAAACACATGAGAAGGCTACAACCTGCTATGCGGATCGTTAAATTCTCCACCCCCTCGTATCAAATCTTTCAAACTAATATTTCGAAAAGTTGGAAAAAGCTAAATGGAGACGAAATATGAAAATTGGAATATGATAGTTTATCAAAATATTTAAAATGATTTTTGAACGAAATGCTTATATCAACGTTATCAATGTTTCTACATCGAAAGTTTTTGATTCAAATAATTTACCTAGATGTACGTCAAAGACTCAGAATCACCAGCTTATTGAATCTACACATGTCTGTCTGTCCGTCCGTCTGTATGTCACCGATTTTTTGGCATTCAATTTTGACCTAGAGTGTTGAAGTTAAGTATAAAGACTCTCTGTCCGACGATGCAGAACAAGTGTAAAAACTTTTGAAAACCGCCCAAAGCCACGCATTTTTAAAAAAAAAAACATCGCTTTTTTATTTTGGAAAAGCGGTGAAAAAAATGGTCGGAACAACATATTTAGATAACCCCAATATCAATATTTCCTCCATACACTTGTTTTCCCCCTCCACTTTTTGGGGGTGCTTTATTTTCTGTAAACAACGTAAAACATTAAGAAAATTTGAAAAAAAAACTGTCGATGCAGTAATTATTATAAAAATAATCCAACGCCCACTTTTTGTGGGCGTTTTCCTACAAACAAAAATTTGTTTACCCTACCTCATGACATATGCAATAGAAAAACTTTTTCGAACCATTTAAGGTATTGATAAACTCTCTGAATAAACATGTAGTTTAATGCAAACCTTATGGCCGTATTCAAGAAAATGAAGGTTATGTATAACATTTATATAGAAGTACCGCTTAGGCTGAGGGAGATCATTTCGGATTGACGCAAGGGAATTACAAAAACCACTTTTGTGGGTTCCATTATCTCCATTGTTCTACGAAAGCAATATATTTTCCTTTGTATGAGAAAGTTAAAAAAAGTGACTATTCCATTTTCCATATTTTGTTTGCATTAAATTTTTTGCCATGACCACTTTTTGGAGAGGTTTAAGAAAAAAACTTTTTTTAAAGGTTTTGAAATTCCAAAAAGTTCTACTAAACATTTGCCAAATCTCGTTTTATAAAAAAAACGCATCTTAAAAGTGGAACTCCGAATTGATATAAAACACAAGAAAATCGTTTTAATGTCCATCAATTTGGCTTTATTGGAAGGATGATATTATGCCATTAATGTTTAAATATGACTTCGGGCATATGGCCGCCGCAACTGGTTCGAATTAAGCCAAGTCGAGAGGTCTAGTTTTCAACCACTTTTTCGAGCATTTTGGGCCGTATGTCGGCGTAGACAATCAACTTCACATATCCCCAAAGAAAATAATCCAATATGTCAAATCACACGATCTTGGTGGCCAATTTACAGGTCCAAACTTTCAAATTCATTTTTTATTTACTTAAAATATTAACTTACTACTAGAAAAAAATGCTTAAATCTAACTTATCAATAACTGGTTTACTTAATCTAACTTATCGGCCCTTAGTGGGCGATGTAACCTTGACAGGTCCATTCCGCGAAATTATTGGCTCATCGAATATTTCCTTCTATAAATCTTGTTGCAACCACATCTTATCCACATTCATGCCATCCTATTCGAAAACAAAATTGTCGGTTGTTAAGGCTCCATAACGGTCTCTATTAACGTTAACTGACTCTCCAGCATCATTTCGGAAGAAGTATGGCCCAATGACTCCACCAGCCCATTAAGCACACCAAACAGTCAGTTTTCGTGGATGTAATGGCGTCTCAAGGGTCTCATGTGGATTCCCTTCAGTCCACGTAGCCTTTCAACCAAAAATGAGCCTCATCACTAAACTAAATTTTGCTTTGAAAATCAGCATCGAGATCAATCTTATTTTCAGCCCATACACCAAAATCACGACGCATTGCATAATCTCGCGACTTTAATTCTTGCAAAAGCTGGATCTTGTAAGGTCATAAACCAAGATGTTTGCGCAAAACCCTCCATAATCGAATCGATTCATTCGGGTCCTCTTCAACACATTTCTCTACAGCGGCAATTTTTTCTTGGGTGCGCACTCTTCTACATCTCCAAGGATGCATATTATCAAAAAAATAAACGTAGCGCGAAAACGATCTATGGTTAACCGAATTAATTGCTCTGATGGCCGATTTGGTTAACTTCGCGAACTGAACCATTATTTTCGAAAAAAAATTTCAGGATTTGCAACCGTTGTTCATTTGTCAACCTGTTCATGATGAAATGGCAAACCAAATTGAATATAAATGACATTCGAGTTGCCCTATTTGAGCACAAAATGTCAGTTTTATCTCTATTCGAAATGTAAAAACAACACCCGTTACAAACAAAATATAGAAAATGAAATTGTCCTTATATCTTGCTCAGGCACTTCGTTTATATTAAGCCCTTAGACACGCCCTCTTGTTGTTGCGTATTGTTAAAAAAAACAGTTTTCGTATTTTCTTCAAGAGGGGTTGGTTAAAATGATTTATAGACGTACCAATAGTATACAAGTTTTTGCATAGAAATTTCCTTTAAGTTTTCTTTTCCTTTTTACCGAAAACCGTTTTTTATCAGCAAAACTAACTTTATAAAAGTTAAATACACATAATGAGATTACCTAAATATGTTTTTCAGACACTTTGTCAAAATTCCTTAGGGAAGCAGTGCGCGGGTTTTCAAAATGTTTGCACTTGATCAACTCGAACTACTACAATACCTATATACCAAATTGCATTATCCCAGCTTAAATTTATTTATTTATTTCATCAATTAAATTATACATTTATATATATATACAATCATATAGATTACGGAAAACATACATAGATTAACCACCAAGTTGGCTTAAAATAAATAGCAAATGATGTTTAAAAGCTTCTCTACTTAGATTGCTAAAAAAATCAATGGAATCACATATTGAATTTGTTCTCAAATTCTAAATTATGATTATGTGTCTTATCTGTAAAATAATTAGAATCGATGATAAGTAAATATCTGTGATTTTATATTTTTTATAAAAGCCTTAAGGAATGAAATTCAGATAAACATTAATTGCATATCATTTTTGGTTATTCGATATTGATTGAGTGGGCAGTTGGTTAACGTCCTGCAATCTATAACTCAAGCATACATAAACAAACAGATGGTAACCAGAGGTGTATTCGTAATCGAGTTTTTGTGTAGTCTGTTGCTTTCAATAATTTAGCTCATATTCGCTATTGATACTAAACATAATTTAGAAGAGTTTTTTTTCATGTTGTCAACAGGCATTTTGTTTTCGTTAAGCAAGCAATCTATCAAAAAATATCGATCCAGCATTATCTATTCATTAGGGATACTTAAAAGGCGTTAATGTTATTTCAAATATATCATTATGTTTTATTTCTGTGTCTTTAATTACATTCCATTGTGTGGTTTTAACCCATTTTCCTCAATTGGCAGGTTTAGTAGTCGTATTGACATTGATTGCATTTTAATTGTATGCATGGTCACCATGTTAGAAGGAAATACATACCTACAAACCCCCCTTCAAATGGGTATTCCTCGTACATACGTATGTTTAGTTTCAATAATTACTTTCTCTTAAGGCAATTACCTTAAGTAATGCACACATTTCCAAATCAAACTTAAGCACACGCGTTTATCTGGTACAAATAAAAACCTAAAGAAGGCTACTATCCGCTGTGCGAACAGTTGAATACCCTTTTCGATCCCGAAATTGGGCGTAGTAAATGGCGATGAAATATAGGAAATGACATTGTCATCATATCCTGTTCAGAAATGTTATCCTAATCTATTTTATTTCGACAAAAAAGCCATTTTTCTATGGAATGGGTATTACCATTTTTTTTTTTGGAAAATGCCCTCAAAAATTGGGCGTGGGTTAAAATCTATAGACCAAATGCTCATAGTATTATTTTTGAAATATTTACATTAGAAGTTTCGATTTTTTTTTTTAAATTGTACCGTAAACAAAACAAAACAAACAAAATTGTAGCTAATAACTTTATACGGGCGAAATATAGATTTTTAGAATGTATAAATATTTTAATAATACTTTTTTCCAAAATTCCTAACCATTTTGTCGAAAAGAACGTTTTACTGAAAAGTAGAAGGGGCAGTGAAATGATTTTTATAATTTGTACACATGTTCTGCTTAATCGGACAGATTATCTGTATCCCAATTTGCATCACTTCAGTTCAAAATTTTAAGTCCGAAAATTTGTGGCACACAGTCGGACGGACAGAAAGACAGATATGTCGATCCGTATATATACTTTAAAGTATATCTATCGAAACTATTTCTGATACAAACTTTAAAACTTATATCTCCAAAAAGTGGCTAAAATTTTACGGCGATTAAATTAGAAAACGACTTTGTCGCAAATTTATAGTCAATCGATGTTTAAGGGTTTAACTCCACACTAGTTAACATACAAATTTAAGTTCAAATCTAGCTAAAGTTAAAACTTATTTTCATCAATAGACACTTTTTAACGTGGCGCAAAAGCAATTATCTTGCATCAAATTTTTTTTTCGAAATGTTTATAATTTTACCGAAAAATGCTTTTACAAAAAATTGTCTAGATTGTCTAGATATGTTGTTCAGACACTTTTTCAAAATCTCCAACGGTTTGGCCTAAAACTATGTTTTTATAATAAAAAGGGCGTGGCAGTTGGCGGATTTAAAAAATGTTTGCACTTGTTCTGCTGGGAGAACCAACAAACACGTGTACCAAATTTCATCATCCTAGCTCATCGACTCAGCTGTTGATTCTGAGTCGATCCATATACTTTGAGTATACCTAGCTCAATTATTTCACTATGTTACATACAATGTATCAAAACTAATATACCCATATGGGATAGGGTATAAACAAATGGAGACGAAGGTAGGAATTATTTAAAACTATATACAGTGCTAATATTAACAAAAACAATTAAATTTTGGACTAAACGAGAAAGGGAACATAATTGGGACCAATTGGAAAAAGAAATGCTTCGACAGCTTTTTGGACAGCACATACGTATTGTCGAAGATAGAGGAAATGATTTTCGTATTATCAACAAAAAAAAATAGCAGCCTGGGAAGCGGTTCGTGTTGGAATGATTACAGCTGGGTATAATTGAAGTGCAGAAAAAATACGACAGCAATCGACCCGAATGAAGATATCTGCAAGAAAATTAAAAACTGCTGCAAAAAAGCTATCAACTTAACGGGAAATAAGATGTCTGTCCCAGTGTCTGATCCTTCGGACATCTTAGTTGAGGCGATGATATTAGATCAACTGGAAGAGGACACCATATTTATTGATAGCGTAGACCAGTCCATTGCTGCCCCAACATCAAACAATCAGACTTCATCAAGTCCACGGTCCCAACTGAAGCAGCCATTTTCGACAGCGCTTCGGCATCTATTGTTCTGACTACTACTACAATTACTCCGAAAAAAATGTGCTAGCGGCTCTAAGACAATTGCCAAAAAAAAACATCAAAGTTCGAAGTAATGCCGGCACGTGAAGCGCAAATTCGACAAGCAACTTCTCATGCTGCAGAACTTCACTTGTTGCGTATTCGCCATGCAGAAGAGGTACTTGTAAAAGCAAAAGAAGACACGCAACGCGCAAGAGAAGTTCACGAGTTAGACACCGGAAGGAGTTACCTGCCATAACATTTAAAAATGTGGAAGCTAAATAGTTAAGTGCGTAGCTGCAATAGAAGTCAGTTAAGGATGTCCTTGAAGAGGACTCCAAAAAAACCGCGAACGCGTGCCCGAAGGCACGCCCACGGTTCGACTGTTCGGTTTACTAGAATGCACGTTTATTTTACTATACAAGACAACTAGGTGGTTATAAGTTCAACTTAACAACTAAACTTAATGGTAATTGTTTCCCGTTAGAAAACCTCTGGTCCCACTTTTCGTAATGCTGACAAGTCCAAATAGCTCACGCCACACTTATACGGTCGCGACGGCATATATGCAACACAGTCCCAATGCACCTGGACTGTGGGAACATGTTGAAACATGAAAAGGATGTGTCCATGGCAGTTGGTATAAGTCCGGAAAACGTTGACTCAAATGACGGTTTTTTCACAATCGAAGATCCTCAGGAGAAGGCGAATTCGATTGGCGCTATTTTCGAGACCGTGTATACGGTGAACAATCCTGTTCGCCCAAATCGCGATATTGAGGAAAGAGCCTTTCTGAATCACTTTTATCTGCGCACTGAACTTCAAGTTTGGCGATCTGAGAATCACGGTTTTTCCGTATTCAATGAAGAAAACCCTTCCAATGGCATAGTCGCCAATAGCCTGATGCCTTTCGTGCAAAAAGAAGCACTCCTGGACATCTTGGTATCACTGAAAAACAAAAAGTCGGCAGGAGAGGACGGTGTCCCAAACGTCGTATTGAGACACCTGCCAATAGAAGCAGTCGATATCTTCACCACCCTGTTTAACAATGCACTGAATAATGCACATTATCCGGTGCACTGGAAAACGGCGGTGGTACATCCTATCCACAAAAAGGAAAAGGACAAAACAAACCCTGCGAATCTTCGGTCAATAAGCCTTCTGCCGAATGTAAGCAAGGTATTCGAGAAGATAGTCAATAGAGCTCTGCTTAAGTGGGTTGAGGAAAACAAAATTATTCCGGATGATCAGTTTGGTTTTCGAGCGAGGCATGACACCATTCATGCCGCGTCGAAACTAGTGTCCGACATCCAATGGAATAAATCCAAAGGACAATGCAAAGGGGCCTGTCTGGTTGACTTTGAAAAGGCCTTCGACACCGTGTGGTTAGAGGGGCTTTTCTACCAGCTGACCAGAATGGGCATGCGGAAACCCATGCTATATATGATTTATGAAATGCTTATGGGAAAGAAGTTCGTTGTCAAATGTGGCAATGTAACTTCGAGTAAAGTCTTTGAAATTAAAAACGGTTTACAACAGGGGGCAATGAACAAACCGATATTGTTTCACATTTATACAAGTGATCTTGTAGGTTCTCTAAGACACGCTATAGCGTACGCAGATGGTCTAGTGGCGTACAGATCGGGTCCGAAAATCGGAGTCATCAACATACTTTTCGTGACTTGGATCACATTAAGGGATATTGCGATGATTGGAAATTGAAGATCAATTTCCAAAAAACCGAAATGATTCTGTTCAGGACCCCATTGCATAGGGCTTCTAGGGATACCAGAAAAAACTGGAAAAAATTGTGTATCATTGGACAGCATGGACAGCCGTTGGCGTTGAGAAGTGATGTCAAATACCTTGGCATCTGGCTTGACAAGTTTCTGTATTTTAACAAAAATGTAGATGCTTGTCTGGCTAGGGCTAGGGGGGCTTACGAGGGGATTGTTTCAAAGCAGTCAACTTGACTCAAGGGTGAAAGTCATTTGCTACATGACCCTCATAAGGCCGATTATCGCTTACGGTTGTCCCGTGTGGTTCAATGTGGCACCAGCGGTGTCTCCGATCCTGCTTAGGATTGTACCGAACGCCGGACTCCGAGTACATAAAAATATTATCGCAACGAGGTTCTATACAATGGGGCTCAGTTGAATAGAATTGACAATTTCCTGATTAAGGTGACGCGAAGGCAAGCTGCAAGGGCGATGGCTAACGACAACAACCTGATCTTTGGGGCTTATCATCCCAATGATTTATACATGGAGAGCACGCTCATATCGGGCTTTATTCCACCAGAGGCATTCATTTACATCGATTCGTTAGGGTTAGTGCAATACAGGAACGGTATCCCGGTTTTATACCACCGCTATCGTGACGCGCGGGACAAACGGCTAATCCGCAACCGGTACGTCGGCGGTATCGGATCGCGATAGGATCGATGCTGCAAAACAGCGCACTGAATTCTGGTGGAGGAGTATGAGGAAGGTGATTCTGCACTTCCTCAGGACTTTGCGGACTTTTAGTCCAACTCCATAGTTAAGATTTTAAAATTAGGAACAAGGTCTGGTTGAACGCATGCTGCCGTGGGACCGAAAGACGCAATCAGGAGGGCTCGCCACCCCGATTATAATTAAGTAAGGTTTAATTAGTTAAGTAGTCTTAAGTTAGGCTTAAGTAGTTTAAGTAGTCTTAAGTTAGTTATAATCTAGAATAAGCTTATTTATTTAAAAAAAAGTCACTACACAAAGTTTTTTTTTATTTTCTCTTTGTTAATAAAAATTTAATATAAAAAAAACCGACAAATTTAAGTCCAAAGGCAAAATAAAACAGCTAAATATAAGCTTACAGCGCCCACTAAGGGACGATAAGTTAGATTAAGTAAACCAGATTTGATAAGTGAGATTTAAGCATTTTTGTCTAGTAGTAAGTTAATATTTTAAGTAAATAAAAGATGAATTTAAAAGTAAGAAAATTATGTGTCAGCGAATCTAATATGGTTCGCTGGCATGCACTTATCTCGTGGGTCATCGTGTTAACAAAGTCTAAAATTAGATCAAAGTTTTTGTTTGTTTTTTAATCTTAAGACGTTATCTTTGTTGATGAATTCGATTATTTATTTATATCACGTTTAATAAAAAATAATTATTGAAAATATGTATGCTCTTCCATTGGTTTCTGCAAGTTCGTTGTTGATATGAGTAACTTCTGAATGTGTCGGTATTGTTTCTCCTTGCAGGTGGCCATGGCTCAGAGGAATGCGTAGTTGACTGCTAAGCCAAACGTTGCGGGTTCAAGCCCCAGCTTCGGCAGCATTTGTTTTCTACGAAAATCGCCAGCTTATCTGAGGCCACCTGTGCGATAATATGAGACGATATTAATCTATGTCTCCTCCTCTGTGCCACGTAGGTCTATGTTATATGTCTTTCCTTCTTTGTATCTATCTGTCTCTCTCTGTTGTATTAATGTCTTGATCTGTCCCAGCCGATGGCCTCAGTCGCCAGTGCTGTTACGTGTCTGTAGTTCGTTGCATTCATGTGCGAAGTACTGTGATGTCCAATGTATAATGTTTCTCCTTCCAAAAATTTGAATATTCCTCTCTTTGGCTATATTGTGTAGCAGAGGAGCAGCAACAATAACGTTTTTAGCAGTATTTAAGTCCACTCTGAGTCGGTCCAAAAGTAATCGAAAATTAGATTTTAGTTGGCCATTGAGACATTCTATGCGACTTCTTGTTGAAGTGTGGCTGTTGTTGTAACGTTGTTCTTTTTGATTGGACGAATTTCTGACGGTCCTTAGCAATATACTTGAACATGGATAACCTGCGTCACCAAGCAAGAAACCTTGATGTAGGTTTGTAGGTCAGGTTTAAATTTACTTTTCAGGAGACAATTGTTCCATATATTTGAATCGTGTAGAGAGCCACGAGACGTTGCGACAATATCGACAATTTTGCAATTTGCATCGGATACAATTTGACATTGAGGGGATAATTGCCTTTAAAACACCAATATTCCCAAAAAAATGTATGTTTATCTGTAGTTAATAATTTGTTTACCTTTTCTTTTGATGAAATGTCCAGCCATTGCTTGTCCTACACTCCTGGCTGGTCTTTTAATTTGCACATGAGTGCAGTCAATTGCTCCTGTAACCTTAGGAAATCTAGGGATTTCATAAAACTGTTGCTTAATTTAGGAAAACTCTTCTACTGATGATGGAAACTTTATGAAATGCGGCAATAGCAAAGCAATTTGCTTTTGTATTCTTTTTTATGATTTTTCCGACTGAGTCTGTGTCATTCCATGGAGAGCTCCTAAAAAGGGACACAAATTATTTTAATTTCCAATGTAATAAAATTTTTACCAACTTACCAACATCAACTTGATGAACATTACTACCAAAAAAATGTAATGCTACAAGGACCTGCAACGATATAGGAATAGGAAGCCCACGATTATTGACAGGAACGACAAAATTGATATTTTCAATCAGGAACTGCACGGTGGTTTTGTCGAATCTATATCGGCATTAACTCATAATCCTTCAAAATATCGAAATCTTCATCTTCCGAAAACTTTTTAACGAATTTGTTTGACCGAAAATGACTGATGAAATTACGCTAACTCTGCATTAAATATTTAAAGTGAGGTTTCGGTTGTTTTAACTTTAATGAAGAGTGATAACGCTAAAGTCCACTTTTTGGCGACTTTAATTTTCAAAACGCGTTAGTTCGTGATTTCGTTTTTATTGTTCAGACAACTTATACATTTTTTTTATGATTCAACAAAATAATTCGTTTTTTGATTGTTTTTTTTTAATAATAATTTGCACGCGATTGTGGGGTTATGAATACCTTTTAAATGTTTTACCATAGTACGAGCGTTTTTTCAAGGGGAAGAAAGAGTGATAGGAAAGATTTTGTGGAGTTTTCACTCCATGGGTGGTGTCCGAACTAACTTCGGGGAGTCATTGTTTCTTGTGTTCGTTATATTCAATGAAACTTCAAGATGGTGCATATTCTTAGGTGTAACAAACGACCTTTTTATTTTATTTCTTTTGAATAAAAGTTAATTGGATTTTGGCTAGGATTGAACGCGCAACCTTCCAATCAACGGCGAACACATTACCACTACATGCTATGGGATTAGTAATACAAATCATGTTTATGAGAAAATGCCCCAAATAGTATGCGTTTGTTAAAATTATCAAAATATGAAATGTTCTTGTCATTATAAATAATGTTTTTGCGTTTTCGAATTTAATTTCGAATACTTAAATTTGACAAAAAAATGTTTTCTTGTTATAAAAACGCTCCAAGAAGGGGGTTCTTTTCAAAATTCCTTACCGTTTCAACAAAAACATGAAAAGTGGGCTTGGCAGTGTTCGGAATTTAAAACAACATAAAGTGTACCACGTTTCATCATTACAGCTCAAATATAAAGGCCCGTACTGACGACGTAAAGCGGTCGGACGGCCAGACATACATGGCTAAATCGACAGAATGCTACCGATTGTATATCTTATTATAACGGGTGATCCAAGTAGAGATACTTTTTTCAATAGCCTTTTTTGACAGATCACGTGTGAGTCGTGTCATGCTGTCATGTTATTTTTGTTTAGTATAGTTTGGCATTTCATAATGGAAAGACTTACGCGTAAACAACGTTTACAAATTGTTCAACTTTATTATGAAAATTCACGTTCTGTGAGGAATGTGTTTGGTGCACTTCGCTCAACTTATGGTCAACATAATCGGCCTACTGAGCGTACTATTCGCAACACCATCACCCATTTTGAGACCCAGCATTCATTATTGGATAATATTCGACCGAATAGACCACGTCCAGCACGCTGTGAAGAAAATATAGCGGCCGTAGCTGAGAGTGTACACGAAGACCGTAGAGAGTCGATTCGGCGCCGTTCGCAGCAACTCGGACTGACGTATGGAACGACTTGGCGCATTTTACGTCAAGATGTTAAATTGAAAGCGTACAAAATACAGCTTGTGGAACAACTGAAGCCGCTCGACCTTCCCAAGCGACATCGCTTCGCTCTATGGGCTCTTGAAAAGTTCCAAGAAGATCCGACGTTTTCGAGGCAAATTTTGTTTAGCGATGATGCCCATTTCTGGCTCAATGGGTATGTAAACAAACAAAATTGCCGCATTTGGGACGAAGAGCAACCTGAAGAGATTGAAGAACTGCCACTTCATCCAGAAAAAACAATGGTTTGGTGTGGTTTGTGGGCCGGTGAAATCATTGGTCCGTATTTCTTTAAAAATTATGCCGGTGCGAACGTAACCGTCAATGGCGACCGTTATCGTGCAATGATAACCAACTATTTGATGCCTGAAATTGAAGCTCGTGATATCGGCGACATTTGGTTTCAGCAAGACGGCGCCACTTCCCACACATCGCATCAATCAATGGACTTATTGAGAGAACATTTCGGTGAGCACATAATTTCACGTTTTGGGCCGGTCGATTGGCCACCAAGATCGTGTGATATCACACCGTTAGACTTTTTTCTGTGGGGATATGTAAAGTCAAAATCTTATGCCGACAAACCCGCTTCGATTCAGGCCTTGGAGGAAAACATCACGCGTGTCATTCGCCAATATTTGATAGACATAATCTTCAAAAAATAAATGCCAAAGAATGTTATTTCAAATGATAATAAACATTCTCCATTAAATTTGAATTTTCTGTTTTTTTTTCTTTAAAAAAGTAGGGAACCTCGAAATGGATCACCTTTTATATATCTATTATATATATCTTAAGATATATTCAGCTAAATAATTGCATTGCACTATGGAACTTGGTATAAAAATGGAAACCGTATAACTAGACGATTTCCACCTATGTACCTTTGTTATTGAAATATTTAAAGTGGAATGGCAACACCTCTGAATACCACTTTGGCAATTTAATGTAATCACTTCATTATGCTTTTCCTAGAATTTTGTGTTCCTTTCCTTATATATTCATCAAAAAAGTGTGTTTCTCGAAACTTTGGCTCAAGGCAAAATCTTTACACCATTCTTTAGATGCCCTTCGGTGGCTGACTCCAAATGATTGCTTGTCAGGGGTTGTATTTCTATTCAATTGCAGACGCTTACCCTCATTTTATCCTTGACATTATAACCTGATAAAGTTTTCATTTTGCCTCTTTTCCGTCATTTTAGGTGTCACGGCCAATGCTCGATAAATCCTTTCATCGCAAAGTTCAAAGTAGGAAAATTTTTACACACAGGGAGTCTTTTGAAACCATTATCGCAAAGACTGAGGAGAAATTATCAAAGGTATGTTTACATGTTTGAAGTATCCTTCGGGTAAATTTGCATCCAGGGATATTCATTTGTGTACATACAGATACGAGTAAATGTATTTTTTTATTTATTACTGCAGTGTCGTTTGGACTACAAGCAGTGCTACGTGGCGCATAGGCAGAGTCCAACACAAATGTCTTTAACCGAGTACATCGATGCCCACAATGGATACGTGCAGCAGTTACATGCCACTAATGCCATGCTGGAGACGTATCACTGTGAAACGGTGCCACAATTGATGCAAGAATTGGAGGAGATACACAACGACCTAAGCAGTATTATAGCCGAGTCCATTCTCCAGGGTGCAGATGTAATATCGAACAAGGTAAGTGGTCAAATCGCCTCCCATTCAAATACGTTGACTGAACTTGGATATTTAAATAACAATAAGGTTATAAAGAGCATATCCATTGAAAGGAGGAAACATTTAAAAAGGAATATAAGCTTTCCCCTAGAACATTCCATTAGCTGAATTCCTTTTAGTTTTTTATTTATACAAAATGTGTATTAGCAAGAATACCTCCTAGTGCTTGTATTCCTTAAAATACAATATGCTTAGGTCTTTATCATTTTAACTACATTGGTGCGCCGCCGGCCGGTCGTTGGTTGACGGTTTTGTGGATTCGCCTTTTGCAATGGCTTTGTCATTTGGAACTTATAGTTAAATGTAAGCATAGTGCTTCCTTATTTGCCGTAGTTAGTAAACTAAAAAACTTGAACATCTACGCTGTTGAAAGATGCCACTAGCAGTTTATTCTATTTTTTAAAAGTTCAAGTATGACCAATCAGTCGTCCGGTAATAATGAATTTTTTTTCAGCTAAACCTAGGCTAGGCGAACACTGACTATCAAAACGTCAAATCATTTGCGAATGTTGAAAAAGAAATGTTTCTATATACTTTCAAGTTATTAAATGTACCCGCATTCGTATCTATCTTCTTCATTTATTTTTGTGTTTCAACTCCATTTCTGAATGCTCATTTTAAGAAGATAATTATGCCAGGAGTGTACTATTGGATGTTTGTAAGTTTCATTGCCAGAATTGAGGAAAGCAAAAAAAACTTTATGGGTTGCCGCTTTGAACCAGATTAAAAAAATATGAGAAGGCTACAAACCGCTGTGTGGATCGTTTTATACCCTATCCCATTCCATCCTTTAAATTAATATCCCTTATATGTGGATTTTATGGCAAACCTATATAAAAATTTTAATTGTCGCAACATATTGTTCAGACAGTTTATCAAAAACTTGTATGGTTCGCCCAAAAACAACGTTTTTTTTTCCTGAATATGGTATGTATGGCGTAACGTGTAAAAATGGTTTTTGTATGAAAACGCCTCCAAATAGTGGGCGTGGGTAAAAATTATATATAAAAGATGTGTTTGTATTACCAAACCCAATTATATTGCATAAAATTTTTTTTCGAAAAGTTTAAAATTTTACCGAAAAATGATTTTTAAAAAAACTTCCCCAAAAAGTGGGCGTGGCAAAAAACTTTGTTTAGACGAAACATAGCCATTGAGATTGAATAGATATCTTCTTCAGACACTTTTTCAAAACCTCTAACGGTTTGGCCTAAATTAGGGTTTTTCAAAAAAGTCGGCGTGGCAGTCGGCGGATTTCAAAAATGTTTACATGTGTTCTAAAAGCACAAGTATCACGTGTACCAAATTTCATTATCCTAGCTCAAAATTTAAGGCCCAAAAACCGGTTACCTACAGATGGACGGACAGACAGACATGGCTTAATCGACTCAGCTAGCGATTCTGAGTCGATCCATATACTTTGAGTTACATCTAGCTCAATTATTTCTCTATGTTACAAACTATGTATCAAAACTAATATACCCCTATGGGATAGGGTATAAACATACGAGAAGACTACAATCCGGTGTGCGGATAATCATATACGATATCCCGTCCCATCCTTGGAATTTTACAGGGTTGAAATATGTAAAATGGCATTGTCAACATATTGTTCAGACAATTTACCAAAATAGACTCGTCGTCATCAATGGTAAGACCAGTGCTTGGAACATCAAATGTGCATATTTGTACCTCCAATTGGTAACCATCGGGTGCTGGTCTCATCCAACTGGATTTGAATTGCTAATCGATATGTGCGAGTGTTGATAACAAGGCGAAAAACAGTAACACTATAAACAGCCTGGAATATGCTCATATGCGAATCTTGACAAGCGGCTTCAACATATTCGGACAAAAGGTTGTATAGGAATTTCAAGGGTAAGTCAGGCCCTTAAACAGAGATTGTGGTGAATTAACCGAAAGGCCAACTGCAGTGCTCAATCCAATATTGGATACTGATGACCTCGTGTCCAAGGGGTATCTAATAAAATGGAACTGGCCCTCCAGGTTGCGAGTTGTGCTTTGGGTTAACTACCAAAGAATCTAAAAAACTATATGTTTCGAAGCAACCAATATAGACTGTTATCATTGATGACGACCCTGCTAAACGAAAAAAGGACAACGACATTCTTATCCGCACCTGGAATGTGAGACCATTAAACAGGAGAAGTGCAGGCGAACAACTAGCGGAAGACCTTAACTGCTTTAATGCAGACATTTCTGCAATCCAGGAAATACCATGGGAAGGGCCAAGAAAAAAGAGGATGAAAAACTGTGACATCTAATACGGACCGTTTTGTAGTAAGCAGATACCGCAACTTTTTGGATGCGGATTTGTTATCAGTGCCAGATTGGGAAAGAAGTTTCATGTTTCCAAGACATAAGAGAAGGCATTGCAACAATCCGCATCAAGGCCGAATTCTCCAATATAAGCCTAATTAGCCGGAAGATCATCGCATCGTTTTCCTGATCCACAAAAAAGGAGGCCCTCTGAACTGCGCCAACTACAGATGCATCGCCTACAAGATCCTAACTGCCGTAATATGTGAACTCCTGAAACCGTTTACTAACAAATTGATCGGCCTTTATCAGTGTGGTTTTAGACCAGGAAAGTCCACATCCGATCAAATTTTCACAATTCGGCAGATCCTGGAAAAAAACCAAATAAGTCCAAATCGATACTTACCACCCATTCATCAATTTCAAAGCCGCATAAGAGTCGCATTCATAAAGACGAACTATACAGAACCAAGTCTAGTTTTGGTATACCGCCCAGACTCGTTTGTGTAGGATGACGATGAACAAATCTCGTTGCTCCATCAAGTTCGGAAAGCCGATGCACTGTCATGTGACTTCTTTAATCTGATTCTTGAGATAATTGTGCAAAACTCCCCAGCCAACACCAGAGGCACAATTTTCAAAAACCGGTGCAACTACTAGGATACGCCAACGATATTGAAATCATTGGTAGGACCAAAGATTATAAAGCCATATGACTTTAGACGTTGAAAACCTTTTCATTAAACGTTTTACGTGTATACCAAAACTCCGGCTCGCAGAGTCTTCGATTCCCAGCCAGACGTCGTACGCAGTAGAGGAAATTATCGCATTAGCTAAGGACAGGGTTAATTGCAGATGAAGCCCAGGTTCATTTTGGAAAGTAGCGCCACTTCAGTAAGTAGTGTTGTATATGGGCAGGGTATACAAAAAAAGGGAGTGGTTTTAAATGATGGACGAAATTTTCATAGATATCAGCTTTAAGATTGGCTTTGCATACAAAATTTTCAATTTTCCTTAAAATTTAATCGAAACGGTTTTATCAGAAAACGGTCCTAAGACGTAAACGTGGCAAAAAAAACTCTATATCCACGATATATAGATATTAGGATTGTCTGAATAAGTCACTCAGACACTTTTTCAAAATACTTAACCGTTTGGCCTAAAATAACGTTTTACCGAAAAGTGTATTGGGTGGATTTAAAAAAAATGAGCAACTGTTCTGCTCTGTCGGATATAGAGCTAATTTAACAAATTTTTCAATATCGGTGAAACACAAATGGACGGACAGACGACCGGACCCTCTATAAATTTTTGAATCGGTCATATAAACCATGGAAATAATTGTCTATCAAGTTGTTCTTGAATTAAAGCAAAATTTTACTTCGAGATATCAGGGTATATTTTAACACAGGAAATATTGTATTTTTATAGTATTTTGAAGAAATCTTTGCCTATGTTCACCAGCCCATAAAACAGCTCACAGCTGAACAAAATTTTTGTCGCAAAGAATGGATAATATACAAATGCTTGATATTGGTTTGCTTATTCTTATTCGTTATTTTTAAAAATATTTTATCCTCGATTACGCGTTTCACTAGATAATTCTTCTTCTTTCTGAATAGACGGGTTTCTCCTCTCTTCTTAACTCTTTTCTTTGCCTGCTGCATTCCCTTGTATAAAATCAAAGAACATATCTCTACAAAACCAAAATTACCTTGTTGCTCCATATATCTTTCAACAGTAAATTCTGACGGAACCCAACCTATAAGTATGCATTGAGAAATATATGGATGCACATTCTTTATAGTTCCGAGCAAACGAACTTTGGTGGTCAATTAAATGACAATTGTTTGATCCGAAGAACGCCATGTCTGACTAAGGGCATTCAAATTAAGAAACTATGTTCCGTCGAACTGCGTGAATAATCATTATACCATTGCAAATGCAATTTTCATTGTGAAACTTTCAGTGGCTGCTTAATTATGTCGAGAAGATCGTAGAAACGGTCATTAGAGACGTAATCTTATCCTTTCTGATAAGATTTATGAATTTGCTTAGGGGTCAGGGTCTGGCTACAGAGGAATCTTCAGTGGAAGTGATGACACGCTTGTGGTTGCATATATAATTCCGGCCGTATTCGACCAAAAGGAAAAAAATGAATTATCTGGTATTAATGAACCAAAAATTTACATGATTCATGTATATAACGAAAAATTTCATACATTTTGCTCCATTATAAGCATTCATACCGATTATGAAAAATCATTCATATGAATGCATTTGTACGCGTGTTACATAAAACTGTATTCATAAATTTGAAAACAGTTCATCAATTCAAAGGGATTCTGAATTCGTACTTAAGTTTTATGATTATCTTCATAAAAGATCCCATAGTTTGTAACATAGAGAAATAATTGAGCTAGGTATACCTCAAAGTATCGGGTTTTTCAACAGGGACAGTAAACGACGCCATATTTCTTGCCGCTCTTTTGACATTTCTCTTCAGTAAGGTTTGCCATTTATGATGGAAAGATATACGATCCAATTTACAACCGAAATTCGGAGTCAGTGGCCTCAACGTTAAGAGCGCTCCATCCAATTTATGGTCGTCATAATCGTCCTAGCAGATCAACAATTGAACGTCTAGTGGAAAATTTTGAATCCACAGGCACAGTACAAAATGTTCCCGTGCCAGTGAGACAAAGAAGTGCCCGTAGTGTCGATAATATTGCTGCCGCTGAGGCTGCAGTTGAAGAAAGCCAAAATGTGTCTCGTTCTCAAGCGTTGGGCATCTCTGTGTCGAATTTTGCGAAAAGATCTTGGCTTACATCCTTACAAGATTAAATTGACGCAAGAACTGAAGCCGCTTGACCACCAGAAGCGTGGTATGTTCGTAAATTAAGCTGATCAACAACTTGAAAATGATTCGGATTTTCATCGAAAAATCATCTTCAGCGATGAGGCTCATTTCTACTCCATGAGTCATCATTGCATCCCGGAAAAAATTACGGTTTGGTGTGGTTTATGGGCCGGCGGCGTCATTAGGCCGTACTTCTTCCGTGATGATCAAGACCGGCACGTTACTGTGAATGGGAATCGCTACCTTTGAATGATAACCGAATATTTTTGGCCCCAATTGGATGATATGGACTTGGAGGACATGTGGTTCCAACAGGACGGCGCCACAAGCCACACAGCGAATGCCACAATCAATTTATTGGAAACCAAGTATGGAGAACGTGTTATCTCACGAAATGGTCCAGTCGTTTGGCCGCCTCGGTCGTGCGATTTGACGCCGTTAGACTATTTCCCGTGGGGCTACGTCAAGTCTATGGTCTATGCCAACAAGCCAGCGACGATTGATGAACTTCGTACGAATATCGAACGTGAAATTACAGCAGTATCGGCCGATTTATGCTTGAAAATTGGGTTCTGCGTCTGGACTTCTGCATGCGTGCCCGTGGTGGCCATGCAAAAGAAATCTAGTTCCATACATAATGGCATTGAACGTACTTTCACAGGAATGTAGAATTGCATTGATATCCAGAACCATTTTTGTTTTATTAAAAAAAACTTTTGTAGCGCTCTTATTGAAAAACCCTTTATATGGGCCGACTCAGAATTTTCCGAAAATTTTGAGCTTAAAACCTATTTTGTTTTTTCAAAAACCATGCATAGATTTCATTTGATTCAAAAAGTAGCTAAAGTAGCTAATAGAACAAGGTACTGGATCTAAAAAAAAGTAACGGGTGATCCAAGTAGAGATACTTTTTTCAATAGCCTTTTTTGACAGATCACGTGTGAGTCGTGTCATGCTGTCATGTTATTTTTGTTTAGTATTGTTTGGCATTTCATAATGGAAAGACTTACGCTTGAACAACGTTTACAAATTGTTCAACTTTATTATGAAAATTCACGTTCTGTGAGGAATGTGTTTCGTGCACTTCGCTCAACTTATGGTCAACATAATCGGCCTACTGAGCGTACTATTCGCAACACCATCACCCATTTTGAGACCCAGCATTCATTATTGGTAATATTCGACCGAATAGACCACGTCCAGCACGCTGTGAAGAAAATATAGCGGCCGTAGCTGAGAGTGTACACGAAGACCATAGATAGTCGATTCGGCGCCGTTCGCAGCAACTCGGACTGACGTATGGAACGACTTGGCGCATTTTACGTAAAGATCTTAAATTGAAAGCATACAAAATACAGCTTGTGCAACAACTGAAGCCGCTCGACCTTCCCGAGCGACATCTCTTCGCTCAAGTTCCAAAGTTCCAAGAAGATCCGACGTTTTCGTGGCAAATTTTGTTTAGCGATGAGGCCCATTTCTGGCTCAATGGGTATGTAAACAAACAAAAGGGCCGGTGGAATCGTCGGTCCATATTTCTTTAAAAATTATGACGGTGCGAACGTAACGTAACGTGATAACCGACTATTTGATGCCTGAAATTGAAGCTCGTGATCTCGGCGACATTTGGTTTCAGCAAGACGGCGCCACTTCCCACACATCGCATCAATCAATGGACTTATTTAGAGAACATTTCGGTGAGCACATAATTTCACGTTTTGGGCCGGTCGATTGGCCACCAAGATCGTGTGATATCACACCGTTAGACTTTTTCCTGTGGGGATATGTAAAGTCAAAAGCTTATGCCGACAAACCCGCTTCGATTCAGGCCTTGGAGGAAAACATCACGCGTGTCATTCGCCAGTTACCAGTCGAAATGCTCGAACGAGTGATCGAAAATTGGACTCAACGGATGGACCATCTGCGACGTAGCAACGGCCAACATTTAATAGACATAATCTTCAAAAAATAAATGCCAAAGAATGTTCTTTCAAATGATAATAAACACTCTCCATTAAATTTGAATTTTCTGTGTTTTTTCTTTAAAAAAGTAGGGAACCTCGAAATGGATCACCCTTTATAACTCTTTATTGTAATTTTTTCTTTTTCGTTTTTTAGTAGGTACTTTTTCATGAAGTGGCCTCTGCTGCCCACTCCCATAGTAATAGCAAGCATTTGTATTTAACTGTTTTACAAGAAATTGGTTTCAATTTTTGGCGTACTCTTGCCTGTTTCCGCGACTCAGAAATGCGAATTTTACGAACAGCTTTGCAGACTTTCGCAAGAAGTGTTATTATTTTCGAGATTTGCACCAAAGATCTAGCGCACACTAGGCTACTTTATCCATAAAGAAGATAAGATAATCCATTCCATATTTTCTTCAATTTGTAAGCTTTCGAATATTCCGAATAGTACAGTAGTCGGCTGTCGTTCTTATATTAGAGGTGTTGCGCCAAGAAAACATATTTCCGTTGATGGTTGATTGGTTGTGGTATGATTCCAATACGTTGACCTTTAGACCAAAACAATCCCTCCAACAACTAAATGATTTTTCACTGGCCCTGCTCCCGTGATGATTTGACCAATCATCCGAGCAGTATTTAAAGCCTAAATATTTGCAAGGAAATGTTTCAGATAGATGATTAATATTTCATTGTAGCTCAATCATTGTCATGGATAATATGTATTTTCAATTCGTGGTTATTAAGCAATTTTTGTGCAGTCAACATTCCATAAGGAGATTTCCAGAATTTTCCGTTCAATTCGACATTAAAGGTACCATAATGTTGGTCCTAATGTTAAGGCAAGCAACAAATTTTTACAGAAAGTATTTATAGAGAGGAACTATACAAACTTTTCCGCATGTGCAAGATGATGATGATCACTGAGATTTGAGTGCTAAGTAAATTTCTTCTACTTTTATCCAGCTGATGGCCTCAGTCGCCAGTGCTGTTATGTGTCTGTAGTTCGTTGCATTCATGTGCGAAGTACTGTGATGTCAATGTCAATGTCAATGTCTACTTTTATATTGCTAGGCGTACTCTCCATATTGTTGACTAAATCATGCTTAGAATATGTTTTAACATATTACCTACTTACCTTATATGGTGCTGCAGTTCGGGAGGAAATGGGCTCAACCAATATATCTGTCCAAAAATCTCAGTATTTAGATAGCTACTTTCAGTTGCACAACTCAGAATGCAGCAACATTAATTCTTCAGCACGAGTTCGAAATATTTGAACCAGGTAAGGTAAAATCTTCGTCTCTGTATGCAGTCAACCTACAAAATAAGAACCAATGATTTTTTGTTGGAAACAAGAAGGGATTTACTGCAATTATTAACTTACTCAAGTGGCGCTGCAGTCCGGAATGAACCTTGGCCTCAGCCAACATGCCTCTCCAGTTAGAGTGGTCCTTAGCCTCCAGTTGTGCACTTCAAGTTGGTTAAGATCGGTTTCTACTTGTGCGCGAAACTTAGGGCGAGGTATTCCTATACTGCGTCCGACGTCTGCCTTAGAATCGAAGACTCTGCGAGCCGAAGTATCCTTGCGAATCGACCAAGGATTTCTATATCCGCTTTTGATACCGTCCCTGCTTCAGCGCTTGATAGCAGGACCGGGATGATCAGGGTATATAGTAGTTCGAGTGAGGGCTTTGCTACTTGCTCTTGCCTTCTTAGCTCGAAGAAAGAGCGGTTGGCAAGAGTAATTCTTCGTTCAATTTCTAAGATGTTGTTGTTAGAGTTAATAACAGAGCCGAGGTAGACAAACTCACGTACTTCATCATTCTGTTAGAGCCTTGTATTTTTGGGTTTGAAGTTTTACACTTGAGTAAAACTTGCCAACAGCGTTCCTGGAGTGGCACCTCTCTATCCTCGATCGCGCACTTTTCTTTTCTTTCTAAAAAGACGGTTTTCTTCCCTTCTTCTTTGCTTATAGAGCTCAATGGCATCTCTCGCCTTCACCTGCAGCTTAGCGTTATAGCCCTCGTTCTTGGCTGCGAGCATTTGTCGGCATTACTCGTCAAACCAGTGGTTTGTTGTTGGTGGGCGCGGGAAACCTGGTACATCAATTGCGGCTGATCTAATGGCTTGTAGGCATCGTTGCCATTGTTCTTCGACATTTGATGCTGGTGTTATGGTGGTTACCGGTATGCCATTGGTCTTGCGATTGCAGTCTATCGCCATTAAATTTTTTTCCGGTATTTCTGGATTGTTGTGGCGTGGTGAATATCCGCATTCTTACCTTGGCTGCAACGATTTTAGCTTCTCGGAATGTTCGGACATCCAAAATACTGAATGCGTGTCTCTTGTCTATCGCAATCTGATTAATTTGGTTGACCGTTCGCTGATCTGGAGACCGCCATGTCCACTTATGGATACCGAGGTGAGGAACCCGTGTGCTGGCTATAGTGGCATTTCGTTCCGTAGAGAAGCTTAAGTCCTTTACCAGACGTTTTCTCGTGTAGGCTATGTTTTCCGGCAATATTGCTAAAGATGTCTTCTCTTCCTACATTTGCATTATTATCTTAAATAAAATTTTGACATCGCACTTCGCAAGTCACTCATAGGTTTTGCCAAATAGCTCATAGAAGCAATCCTTAGCTATATCAGCTATTTCATCCGTCGGGTTGTGAGCGCATATAAGGCTTATGCTGGAGAATTTGGTCTTGACGCACAGTCACAGTAGATGTCACAGTTTTTCATCCTCTTTCTGCCCGGCCCATCCCATCGTGTTTTCTGGATGGCAGTAATATCAGTTTTCGGATGCCGCTAGTTATTTGCTTGCACCGCTCCTGTTTAATGTTCTCACATTCTAGGTGAAGATACTATTGTCGTTGTCCCTTTTTCGTTTAGCGGGGTCGCCAACAATAAAATCTGTACTTACCGAGGCTTTTGCTTGCTTCATAACATATAGTCTTTTCCATGGGTGGGTATTTAACCCAAAGCACAACCCCCAACCTTGAGGGAAAGTTCGAATTTATTACGACACGGGGTCATCAGCATCCACTACGGGATTGAGCGGTGCCGTTGGCCTTTCGTTTCATCCGCCACCATCTCTGTTCAATGGGACTGACTTATCCTTGAAATGCCTAGACAACCTGTTGTCCGAATATGTCGAAGCAATTTTTCTGAGATCGCCTGTTTATAGTGTTCCTGTTTTTTGTCGTGTCATCAAAACTCGCACTTATCGTTTAGCAAGTAAAATCTGGTTGGATGAGGCCAGTACCCGATGGTTACCACTTGAAGATTATCACATATGATGTGTAGTCAGAGTAACAGCCACTAGGCATTGTCAAGTTGAAGCCAATCAGAGTCTACCCTCGTTCTACAACAGCCAACCACTGCAATTGTCTCTTAAATATTAAAAGCTCCTTATATGTCGAGAAATACACCAAGAAAATCTGATTTCTTGTGAAGATATGGTACTACGATATAATATTTGAGTGTGGACTTTAATTGGTGTCATCAATAGAAGCTCATTAAATCTACACAGTTCGTAAGCGATTATCTATTGATAAGTGTTGGATTCAAAGTTACGCAAGTGAAGCAGAACGTAATTTGGCAATTGTTTTTCAAGATACGGATTTGCTTAGCCAGTAACATCATACGTAAGATATCAATGACAAATTTATCAATTTCGTTAAAGCGGAAAATTCCAAAGCAAAATATGATGAGTTCCTTATCCGATAAAATGATCCTTAGGGTTTATGGGAGGGTTTTTATTGCAAAAAAAAAATCAAATTGCGTGAAATTGTTCATTTTGATTACCCTAACATAAGCAACAATAAACTTTTTTTCACATACTTCACTGAGTATTACAGATTAAATAAAAAACAAATTGAAAAGAAAAGCAACGAAATAGACCCGAAAAATTTGTATACGAAGACGTAACATTACCTGCAAATAATGTATACACAGATGGGTAAAACAAAATGAATATAAGGGAGTGCTATATACATATACACCTTTTTGCACTTAACAAACCATCAACCATCGAGTGGATATGCACATGTAGGAATAACTTGGTTTGCGCGATTATGCGTAAATTTATGACATTTTTAACCACATTCATCCTTGCATAGGGTTGAAATTCAGGTGCTTAACGTGTTACGGTATACGCGTATTTCTAACTTTAAACCTAAATGGTTATGAATATTAGACGTCCTTCCAGTGATTCATTTCGCTTACAATTTGGTGGTTTTTACAAAAAAAAAATCCATTAACATTTAAATTCGGTTAGACACTTACTTTTTCACTGCATTACATGAGGAACATGTATTGCTACTATGATGCTATAGAACGGAAATTTTCTTCACCGAATGTAAAGATAATTTAAGAGAGCACTTCAAAATATTTGTCAAGGTTTTGTTAAGTATCGCAAAGATTTTAGAAAATATTTGTAATTTGAAAAAGTTTCGCATAAAAATACATCGAGAATATTTTTATATCCATTTCGTCTACAGAACACATTTTAGTGGATATTTATTTTGACGATTGGTTGGGATTTCTGATATGTCTTTTCCAAATATCAAAGCAATCAAATAAAAAAATGGAGGAGATCTATTCTTTTACTAACATAAGACTATGAAAGTGAACAACGTTACTGTGCGAATACCATCGTGAATACGCGAAACACATAGTGAATACTATCGACGCCTCGTCCAAAGGCTGCACTAAAAATTAGATCCAGTCCTTATGGTTCCAGAATATGATTCGAATTTCTTACATTATTGGGTAGTTATCATTTAATACCTAATGAGTCAACTTAAAGCTATTTAAGGGAATTATTTTGATTTTGACAACCGAGCTGAACAAAGACAGGGCAAGGGTGCACAATGCATAAAAAAGTTGATTTTCCGAAAGTGCTCATTTCGATTAGCTGATTAAGACAGCTGATGGACAGAGAATCTGGGTACACAAAAAATTTTAGCCAAAACTTGAGTTTTAAAACCTTAAAAGAGCCCAAAGTAAAAATATTTGAAATTGTGTTGGAATTTTATTTAACTTTCATAGGGTGTTACGTCAATATTGGACGAACTAAAAATGTGATTGCTTTTTACAGGATTTCCGTCGGGAATGTATACTATTTTGTTTTGCCTCCATTTTGGTAAAAATTAGTCTTGACAGTTCATATTTGGCAATGGTAAAGCAGACACGTGGCAAATTTATTATGGAAAAATATTTGGTAAACCAACGTGTTTTAATCGTTAAAACTTTTTACTAAAGGAATCATCGTTTACTGTGACAATGAGAAAGTTTCGTGAACTTTTCTAGAAGAAACAATGTGCCAACAAAACGCACTATTTATCGTGTATTGAATGATTTTGAAAAGTGAGGGTCTGTAGGTTATAGGGCCAAGCATGGACCACAACGTACTGCAAGATCGGCTGAAAACATTACTGCTGCTCATGGAAGTGTTCAAAACAATCCATCAACCTCAATTCGACGAAGTGCTCAGGAGCTTGGTCTTCAAAGAACAACTTTGGCCACAATTTTGCACAAGGATTTGCATTTGTGTCAGTTGACACAAAAGTTTCGTCCACAAGACCATTTAGGCCGCCGCACATATGCCAATAGGATGTTACAGCTAGCCCATGACAACCCCGATTTTCATGAAAAAATCATAATGAGTGACGAGGCACATTTTTATTTGAATGGATATGTGAATAAACAGAATAGTCGGTTCAGGGCAATGGAAAACCCTCAAATTATTCATCAGTCACCCTTGCATCCATCAAAAGTTTACACTCTGGTGGGCAATTTGGTCAGGAGGAATCATTGGACCTTACTTCTTTGAAAATGAAAACGGCGTAACGGTAACTGTAAATGGGGAGCGATATCGTGAAATGATTGAAAACCTTTTAACGCCATAACTGCATGCTTTGGGCTTGATTAACATGTGATATCAACAAGACTGTGCTACATTGCGTAGAGCCAGGATTACAATCTGCATTACCTCTTTCCACGAAAAGTTATTTCAAGAAATAGTGATGTTGATTGGCCTCCACGGTCGCCTGATTTGACCGCTCCGGACTTCTTTTGTGGGGATATCGAAAAATAAAGATTTATGCAAAACCAGAAGCGCTTGACCAACTCAAACAAAATATTCGTGATGAAATTAATGAAATACCGCGTGAAATGTGTGAGAATGTAATTCAAAAATTTGCTCAAAAGGACTCGCATTTGTGAGACTAACAGAGGCGGACATTTACCTGATAATGTACTTCATACATAATTGCCGACATCAAATAAAACATTTTTCAATATAAGAGCCATTCTCTTTCATTTAATCAAAAATTATAAACAAACAAATTAGTATACCTTCCCGGCGGACACCCTGTAGGTACAATTCAGTGGTCAAATTCAGCAAACAAAATTTTATTGAATTATGGTGGCACAATATAAGACTCAGTCCGCTGTAATGGGATGTTGTAATCATTTGAAAAATGCTTCACTTTCCTCCGGTCTGAGATAGATATTTTCCCAATGTAGACAAGTCAAAATTGATATTTAAACCAAATTTTGCTGTAAATACTTGCAAATCTGCACAGTGAGCCGATTTATTGTTACGAAATCTTGCAAATAAATCTTTTTTTTTCTCGCAAATAAATCTTTTTTTTTCACTTCTGTTTCCTTCAAAGATATATTTGTTTAATATTTTTTCAATAACTAAGAAAAATGTACAATTATTACTTACAGCTACAAATAAACAAAAACATATGAGAAGGCTACAATCCACAGTGTGGATCGTTGTATTCCCTTTTCCATTTCCATCCTTAAAATTAATATCCCTTAAATGTGGATTTTATGACAAAGATATATTAAAATTGAAATTGTCGCAACATATTGTTCAGACAGTTTATCAAAATCTTGTATGATTCGACCAAAAACAACGTTTTTCTCCAGCATATGGTATGAAAACGCCTCTAAAAGGTGGGCGTGGGTAAATATGATATATGAAAGAAATGTTTGTATTACCAAAACCAATTATTTTGCATCAATCTTTTTTTTTAAATGTTTAGAATTTTACCGAAAAATATTTTTACTGAAAACGCCCCTAAAATGTGGGCGTAGCAAAAAACTTTGTATATGTATTTGAATAGTCTCGATATCTTTTTTAGACACTTTTTCAAAACTTTTAACGGTTTGGCCTTAAATTCGGTTTTTCTAAAACGGGGGCGTGGCAGTAAGCAGATTTCAAAATTTTTTACACTGAACAGCACGCACAAGTACCACATGTACCAAATTTCATTATCCTAGCTCAAAATTTAAAGCCCAAAAACCGGTTACCTACAGACGGATGGACGGACGGACAGACGGACATGCCTTTATCGACTCAGCTAGCGATTCTGAGTCCATCCATATACTTTGAGGTATGCCTAGCTAAATTGTTTCACTATGTTACAACCTATGTATCAAATCAAAACTAATATACCCCTATGGGTATATATTGGTATAAACAATATTGAATAAATTTGTGACATTTTAATATTTCTAAAAACGGAATTAAATGTCACAGTAAGTATTTATTGTAAAACGGCAATTTATAAACATTTTTTAATGATTTGAAATTATTATTAAAACCTATAAATTAAACTTTTTTTTCTTTATTATACATATGATATAGTAGGTTGTTTTGTGGTTCAGCTTTGTTTGAAGTTTGCGCATTATTTGATGCAAGTTTCAGTAGTGAACACCTAACATAAGGTGTTGCTGGTTGGATATATTCATAATTATTTGATGATGCGTTTGTAAATTTACACTTGGTCAGCTTTGAATCAAATAATTGCCTTAAAAAAACAGTCAATTTTAACATTTTATTTTGTACTCCCTCTTCATACAAAAGCCCCAATATAGGCCTTCAAGCATTTTTAGATTTTTTGCGACAATGTAGTTTTTCTAATTACTAAAAATTTAATTTACCAACTTTGGAATTTAGATAAACTTTTGTGTGGACCGGTCAGTCACTTTCTGTCCTTAATCACATTAAACAATTTTATTTAAATCAGTTAGGTGGTTCTGGTACAAAACAAG
Source organism: Rhingia rostrata (assembly GCA_949824845.1). NCBI lineage: Eukaryota > Metazoa > Arthropoda > Insecta > Diptera > Syrphidae > Rhingia > Rhingia rostrata. The sequence continues at coordinate 33,647,184 of OX463758.1, forward strand.
AAAATATATGAAAAGGCTGAAATCCACTGTGCGAATCATTGTCCCCAATGTCCCCAAAAGTGGGCGTTTCACAAAAAACGTTTTTCTGAATGTGCTATTAAGTAGGGTATACAAATCGTTTTTATAAGAAACCACCCCCAAAAAGTGGGCGTGGGTTAAAATGATCTGTGGACGAAATGTTCACAGTATTATTCCCGAACTGTTCTCATCGAAAGTTTTTTTGAGTTGTGCTAAAATTGTACCGAAAAATGTTTGTTCAAGAAAACATCTCCAAAATGTGGGCGCGACAGAAAATTTTATATAGATGAAATAAAGATATTGCAATTGTCTATATATGCTTTTCAGATACATTTTCGAAATTCTTAACCGTTTGGTCGAAAACATCGTTATACTAAAAAGAGGGCCTGAATTGTGGTGCTTTCTTTTCGAAATCACTTTCTTTCTTGCAAATTTCATCCAAATCGGATGAGTGGTTCGATTTTAATGAACTTTTTTCCGCTCTCCCATACAAACGGCCCCACTGTGCGGTATACGAATCAGCTCTTGCAATAAGCAGCAGAACAACTAGTGGAGTCACTTAGCTGCAATAGAGAAGACATCACTATAATATTGGAAATACAGTTATATGAGAACACTTGCTCTGGTCCATGTACAGTGAGTAGAATCATCGGTAATACTGAACCTGGGCCTCAACCAACATGCCTCTCCAATTAGCCCGGTCCTTAGCTAACCGCATCCAGTTGGTTGAGCTCTGTTTCAACTTATGCGCGCCGCTTAAGACGAGGTCTTCCTCTACTGTGTCCGACGTCTGGCTGGAAATCGAAGACTCTGCGAGTCGGATTATTGGTGTACATTCCATCTACATGTCCTAGACATCTTAAGCGTCCAATGCAGAGTTTTTTGACCAGGGGCATGTCGCTGTACAGCGAATCTTCGATTCCATAGCCCGTCAACGCAAACAGGACCGAAGATTTTTGGAAGAATTTTCCTCTCAAATCGACCAAGGATTTCTTGATCCGCTTTTGAGACGGTCCTTGCTTCAGTGCCGTAGAGCAGGACTGAGATGATCAGGGTCTTATAAAGGATCTCCTTAGTAGTTCGAGTGAGGGCTTTACTAATGAATTGCCGCTTAGAAAGAGCGGTTGGCAAGAGTAATTCCTCGTTTAATTACGGACGAGATGTTGTTGTCATAGCGGATCCGAGATAGACAAAGTCCCGTACTACCTCAAAGTTATATCTGTCAATGGTGAAGTGGGTCCCACCAGTGATGTCTATATTGTAGGCGTATGCTAGTAGTTGTACAGATTTTTGGAAAATTACGCCTCTGGTGTTGGCTCGTGAGTTTTGCACAATCCTCTCAAGAATCAGATTGAAGAAGTCACATGACAGCGCATTGCCTTGCCTAAATCCACTTTTGGTAACGAATATGTCAGTGAGGTCGTTTCTGACCCTGATGGAGCAGCGAGAATTTTCCATCGTCATCATACACAGACGGACGATTTTGGGCGGTGTACCAAAACTGGACATGGCTCTGTATAGTTCATACGCCATACGACAGGTTGTTGGAAAACAGTTTCAGGCGTTCACATATAACAGCAGATAGGATCTTGTACGCGATGTTCAGGAGACTTATGCTCTGTATTTGGCGCAGTTTAGAGAGTCTCCTTTCTTATGGATCGGGCAAACGATGCGGAGGTTCCATTCTTCAGGCATACTTTCTTCCGAAAATATTTGACTGATGAGTTGGTGAATGTTTCTTACCAAGTCATCTCCGCCGGCTTTATAAAGCTCGGTGGAAAGGCTTCATTCAGGTCGGGTGGTTGCCAGTTTTCGCTGTCGCTGCCAATATTGAATGGTTCAAATCAAAATGGTATAACAAATCAAAATAATTTTATAAACATTGACAAAAGGAAGCATTTTCAGGAACAGGGGAGCAAAGCCAACTTCGTTTTGGGACGAACAAATGTACCACAGCACCTTTTCACAGAAACGAGTTGAACATTATAATCTGGATCTGGCTTACAAAGTTTACAAGGAACCCATTTGGTAGGTGAAAGTTAAGGCTCCTTTATTTACACTACGTCTCCGTGCTATAAAGTGTATAAAGCCGCGCCTGAAGTGTAGAAAGGTATTCTGCCGAATCATTGTACCATACTCGTCAGGTAATTCCAAAGTGTCAGACGATTGTCGTGTGTTCCATTGGTTTGATTCGGGACATACATGGTTCACCGATGTGAAAATGAGCTGGTGTTAGTGGATTAAGATCGTCATCGGATAAGTTACAAAGGGAACATTAATTAAGTATTGCCTTGGTTTGAGCAAGTACAGTGTTAGCTGTAAATTAAAGACCCCATTTACGACAATGATGAAACTTTCCGAATTATCATTTTGCTCCTACAAACCACCAAAATGAACCGAAGATAAAGGTACGAAATGCCAAGCTATGTTAACCTTAGCCAAAGGTGCAGAATTGATGTTATTATGTGCCTCCAGCGGAACCAACTATTGCATTTCGTTCAACCAACGACGGGCATCTTGGAAATGGTTCCATTATCATTATAAATATTTGAACACATACCTCGACCGCCCTAATTCAGACAAAAATGCGTCAGTGGTAAGGTCACTTACAAGATGAATGGCATTAATACACAAAAAGCATTATGAATGCTCTTAATAGTCTTTGATTTCTTCCTCAAGACAGCTTTATTGTCGGAGGTGACGACTGAATTCGCCTCGGTGGCAAATAGCCCATTAGTATCCCAGTATGCCTGTCTAACGATTGCAAAGGTATCTAATACTTAAGGATGCATATATGTTGTGAATATCTGTGATGATAAGATAGCATATATTGTTATAGCTAGTTAGGGAGACTGATGAGGTGGTTAAAATTAAACGAAACATTCGAATTCTTTGCCCTACAGAATCAATCCGTTTGTATCGAAAAAATGGGGAGTATCGGAGGTTATTGATGATGTTCAATTAGAGACCTAATATCCGCAATGAATGTGGTTTGCTGAATAGTTTAAAAAAAAAAAAACACTTTTTTGAATGTCCGTCAGACCAAGTCCCGTAATACGACGAGAAGCGATAACAGTGCGCTGACTCTTTGCATTCGACACCACAATGAAATATTTGTAGGTATCAAGTATTTGAAGGATGACGGGATACGTTGAAGTGACAAGTGTATGATGAGTTTGTTGTCTTTTTTCGATGTCTTTCTCCGAATTAAATTTTGATTTCGGACAGCATTCACGAGTCACGACTTAACGATGGACTAGATGGAAAATTCTGCGAAAGGTAGCATGTTGTGAGATTGGATGGTGACACACTCCTTGAGGCACAGTCTGCCAGATTGAAGTCCGACGCAATAATGCCATGAATTCCATGTGTTTGCTTCAAGGGTAGCAGCTGTACATTTAATTACAAATGATGTCCAGCGACGATGTTGTGAAGACGCCAAAGTAGCACTATCTCCGAATCCCACCAGGCGAACATTTAACGACTTTGTACTACTGGTGTATGTCATGAGGTTAAATAATCGAGTCAGAAGAACAGCACCGCAGAGCTTTAGCTGCAATACCGAAACAAGTTTCAGCGGAGCCACTTTCGTGTTGCTAGCTATAATGGTCATTTTGAATTGCCAAGGACAATGCATGCATCCGAAAACCCGTGAAGCTCCACTTCGTCAAAAGAATAAAACACGTGCATAGGAACCCGGATTTCTTCATAGTTCGACATCTCCTGATGACAATGGACCGTAACAGAATGTGTTGAGTATCATCTTGGGGAATTTTCCGCCACGTTTGAAATTGGTATACTGGTCGTCAACCCAAATTTCCACAAGTATCTTTACGACTTTGGCGGTAAAGATATAGCGATGCAGTCGAAACCGAAAAATAAGGCCAAGTAGATCCCGTTGAATTGGAGGTTGAAGAAATGTCCGTTTGAATCCTTGACTGAACTATCAAATATGACACGCAACTGGAGGCTATACAGAAATCAAAGCTCTATAAAATGCAACCTCGATACAGCTATTGATAACAGGATAGGAAAAAACATATTTGCCATCACGAGAAAGATGAAATGTTGGACGAAAATTTTCGATGAAAATATAGTTCTGCAGGATCGTTTACAAATCCTTAGCGGGAGCAATTTTCATTTTTTTTAAAACTGCTCTAATTAAATATTCACGTCAATATAGGCATGTAATGATTTCTGACATTTTTTTGTACAAAACTTCACCAAGCGATGTACAAATTTTGGGCTAGTGGAAAACCGTCAGAAACGTGCATTTGCTCTGCCTCCGCAATACTCCATAATCAACCGAAACCATAATCAAACTAAATCAACCGGAACTAACATATTAAAGTGTGGATCGGCATTATATAGGACCACAAAGATTCACCTAAAAAAAGCTGTTGCTTATATCGAATATGTACAAAAAAAAAGTACAAATTTTTGGCGCAACAGGCTTGTCAGTACCCAGGAACGAGCTTTCTCACAACTCATTCATATTTGCGTGTGTACTTTTTGCACAAACAGCCAATTTGAGATAAGCTTTTCATGACAATTGATACTGCTCGGATGATTTGTCAGATCATCACGAGAGGAGGGCCAGTGAAAAATTATTTAGGTGTTGCTACGGCAGGTGTTGTTTCGGCAGATCCTGGAAAAAACCCAAGAAGTCCAAATCGATACCCACCATCTATTCATCGATTTCAAAGCCGCATACGACAGCATTTATAGAGACGAACTATACAGAGCCATGTATAGTTTTGGTATATGGTATGAAGAATTCTCGCTGCTCCATCAGGGTCGGAAACGACCTCACTGACACATTCGATAACAAAAAAGGATTTAGGCAAGGCGATGCGCTGTCATGTGACTTCTTCAATCTGATTCTTGAGAGGATTGTGCAAAACTCACGAGCCAACACCAGAGGCACAATTTTCCAAAAATCTGGACAACTACTAGCATACGCCAACGATATTGACATCATTGGTAGGACCGAACGTGATGTCATAGCCACGTTGCTAGTATAAAGAAGGAAGCGGCAAAACTGAATTTGGCAGTAAATGAGGGCAAGACGAAGTATATGCTGTTAACACGAAAGGACACACAACATCGACGAATTGGACAGAACGTCACCATTGACAGATATAACTTTGAGGTAGTACGGGACTTTATCTATCTCGGTTCCGCTATTAACTCTGACAACAACATCTCGTCAGAAATTAAACGAAGAATTACTCTTGCCAACCGCTGTTTCTTCGGGCTAAGAAGGCAATTCAGTAGTAAAGCCCTCACTGGAACTACTAAGGAGATCTTATATAAGGCCCTGATCATCCCGTCTGGACCGTCTCAAAAGCGGATGAAGAAATCCTTGGTCGTTTTGAGAGGAATATTCTTCGAAAAATCTTCGGTCCCGTTTGCGATGACGGGCTATGGAGACGAAGATTCAACCAAGAACTATACGAGCTGTACAGCGACATGCCCCTGGTCAAAAAACTCCGCATTGGACGTTTAAGATGGCTAGGGCATGTAGAACGAATGGACACCGGCTCGCAGAGTCTTCGATTCCCAGCCAGACGTCGGACGCAGTAGAGGAAGACCTCGTCTTAAGAGGCGCGCACAAGTAGAAACCGACCTCAACCAACTTGCAGTGCGCAACTGGAGGCAGTTAGCTAAGGACCGGGCTAATTGGAGAGGCATGTTGGTTGAGGCCCAGGTTCATTCCGGACTGTAGCACCACTTTAGTAAGTAAGTAAATTGCTATGGCTGGTAATCGAAACCAGAACTTCTGCGCGGCAGTTCATCGCACTAACCATTGCACCATTAATTGTGCAATATGTGCTCTCTGCAAAATTGAAGGATACAATTCGGTTCGGAGCATTGGGCAAGCAGATGATCGATTTTACAATTCGGACATTTGGATGACATTTGAATGAAGTTTCAACGACATGAGCTCGAATTATAGATAGGTTACCACGTGACGAACTGGATCGATTCACTATTTCGCATGCTTCTAGGTATCGCACCGGGTTTCCAAAAATTTGAAATTCCTTTATGCTCAGCTCAAGCTTGTTTTGATTATTGATCTAACTACTTTGGCGACAGGTCAACCACGGATCACGGTCAATTTTCTTAACCCACGTACAATAAAAGTTAACCGAACTAGCAACAACATTTTTCAAATGGAACTGATCCAATTCGAACACAAAAAAGTTGTTTAGTCTACCCCGATATCAGCCAGCAATAAATCTCACAGCATTGCCAATGGCATCCTCAAAAAATTACTCAACGAGGGTGTAGTGGACTTTGGTGTATTAATTCAGGGTTTTCAGTGATACAGTAGCAGTTATTCTGTTTATTAACAAAGCCAACCAAATTGTGCTTCATGATATTTTGCAAAAATTTAACAACTATTAAATTTTTTTTTAATTTTTACACGTTGTTGAAGCCTTGATCTGTAATGGATTGCTATCGACCACTCTAAACTACTATCAAATGCCAACTGACAAATTGAGTTTCCTATAGCTAGTTAAAGTTTAACTGCATTTTTGTATCTCGATTTAAGAAAACGGAGTTTTGTAGGCCAATATCAACATTGCAAGCTAAGGTGTATGAAGTTATTAGCAAACTTGTACAGCCCACAAGGACATTATTCACATCATTTGTAAATTCCTCACATTATTCCTTCCTGTAATAAGACACACCATTTACAAAGTTGCGAAAACACAGCGATATAACACTATTTTGCAATATATCAACATCAAGTCATCAAGAAGTTTACAGCATTCGGTTGATGAATGCCACCCTCTGCTGTTTTAATTAAATAAATTCATGACACACTTTATTCGACTTGAACACGTCGCGTCGGTGTGCTTTTATTTTGCATAGGTCCCCAATGTGTTTTAAAAAAAAACTTTCCCTAGCTATCAGTCACTTTAAGTTTTTTTTTAATTTTTCACCTTTTAGGCATCAGAGCAAGCGAAGCGGTACTCAAATCTTACGTCACAATGCAATGTAGTAGCGCCGCAGCAGGATCTAGTAAACTTCGTTCGTATACTACCCGTGCCGGTGAATTCACAAAAAGTTCCTAAACGACCATTCGCACCACCTCAGCCTCCAGGCGATGCCGAAGACGTAAACGAGTACAATGTAAGTAGAAAATTAAAAGCAAAAAATATGAACAAATCCAGTGAACAAGAAAATCTATTAAACTTTTCGTAATCCTTTGTGTTGACGAGAACAATTATTCGTTTTCAGGACATGACGCCGGTGCTGAGAGATGAACTTGTTTTTGAGCGTTATTCATCCCTGCAATTGCGTCCAGCTTTGGATTCCCTGAAGCGTGAAGCCGCTGACTTGGAAATGCAAATACGACAGTTACAGGTTTGTTTGTGTCAGAAATCCATTAAAAAGGGATTTACTAAGATAAGATTGTTGAAATCTCTTTGATATTTTTTTTTGTGATTTCCATTAAAGGATTCTGTGGATTCGCTCACTCGGACTCAGACAAGAGGTATTGAAGGCCAACTTTATAATAAAGTTAATGAACTGCAGGATGATCTTCTAATGAAAAAGTTTGATTTGAGAGCGAAACAAATCCATTTTGCGGCAGTTCGCGCACAGGTAAGTCTCGTTAACTGCTAGAAAAATATAACAGAAAACAAAGTAGAAACTAATGAAAATCACGACGTTTGGGGGACTATATGTTCCTTGCTTGTGTAGTCCTTGTATAGATAGATCATTAACGAGAAACGTTTTCCATCGCTCCCAACACTGTTTCAAGGAAACTTCGTGTGAAAGTTCTTAATTGCGAATTCGTCTCTAATGTCTTTATTGCTTCATTATCGGAATAAATTGAATTAACAGGTTAATGATTTCCTGTAACAACATATTCGTTGGCAATAATTATATAAACAATATGATGACGGTATGCCCCCTATGCAGGACATGACGTACCTACTATATCAACTCACTACCAGAGATAACATTTATCAAACACAGCTACATGACATGAATACAAAATTTCATATAGATATGAACAGTTTATATAAAAAAAACATTACAAGCGTTTTCACTTATTTTCCCTAGTTTTATGTAAATAGCTATCACTCTTAATTTTTGATGAAAAAAAAAAAAAAAAATTATGGCGCAAAAGACTCGTTAGTACTCAGGGCCTAGCTTTCTTCTCACAACCATTCATGTGTGCATGTGTACTTCTTAGCACGATGGCGGGACCTCCTGTTTTATGCCGAATCCGAAAGGCTAAGTTGAAAAAAGCTTTTCATGACAATTAATACTACCCGGATGATTTGTCAGATCATCACGTGAGGAGGGCGTTGGGTGTTGTTACGGCTGGGAATCGAACCAAGACCTTCTGCGCGGCAGTTTATCGCATTAGCCAAGTGAGCCCGTTTCGATAACGCTAACGCATAATTGAAGTTCTATGCCGTTAATGTGCCGAATTATTTCATCCTTTAGCTCTTGAATTTTCGCCACGTACACCTTTTCTTTCAAATAACCCCAAAGAAAGAAGTACAACGGTGTCAAATCACATGATCTTGTTGACATCGCCACCACGTGAGATAACACGGGCATTGAATTTGTCGCGCAAAAGAGCCATTGCTTCGTTGGCTGTGTGGCAAGTTGCACCGCCCGGTTGAAACCACATATCTTCCACATCCATATCTTCCAATTCGGGCCATAAAAAGTTCGTTATCATCTCACCATAGTGATCACCATTCACAGTAACTGGCCGACCTGCCTCATTTTGGAAAAAATACGGCCCGATGATGCCGCCAGCCATAAACAGCACCAAACAGTCACTCCTCGTGGGTGCGTTGGTTATTCGAAAATCACTGTTGGATTATCATTCGCCCAAATGCGGAAACTCTGCTTATTGGTGAAAATGTGCCTCATTGCTGAAGATGATTTTCTTCGAAAATTGAGCATCCACTGTTGCCATTACTTGCCACCATTCTGACCATTGACGACGCTTGAAATGGTCAAGAGGCTTTAGTTCTTGAGTCAATTGCACCTTGAAAGCTTGTAAATGCAAGTCTTTATGCATAATGTTAATCAACGACGAGCGTGAGAGGTGCAATTGTTGGGCACGACGACGAGTTGAGGTGGACGACACTATCGCAAACAACAGCAATATTTTCTGCAGTACGAGCTGTACGAGCATGCACTGGTCTGTTCACATCTACTACAAACTCGGTTTGCTAAAATTTTTGCACGATTTTTCCGATTGTACGCACATTTGGCGGATAAAATTGACCGAAAATATCACGAAGTGCACGATATGCGTTTTGATTTTAACTCCCATTTTCATAATAAGCCTGTAGTCCAATTAGAAAATAACTAACCATTCCATTATCGCTCGCGGATTTGACGAATACATGAATTCACATGACTTGAATTCACATAAGAGCAAAACATTTTTTTTTTGACCGATGCTGCGCCATATATTGTAAAAGCAGCTCGTGGATTAGCACTGTTTTATCCAAAATTGCTGCACGTCACTTGCTTAGCAAATGCAATGCACCGAGTTGCAGAAGAAATAAGGAGTAAAATTTGGACGTCAATGGATTAATTTCAAACGCAAAAAAATATTTAAAAAGCACCATCACGTGTCGAAACTTTTAAAGAAAAATAGCCTATGACTCCTCTTCCGCCTCAACCTATTGTTACAAGATGGGGAACTTGGTTGAAGGCTGTTGACGTTGAGTATTATGCACAAAATTATGAAGCGTTCGAAAGCATTGTCAATGGATCTGATGACGGTTGAAGGACTAACGGGGGCAGCCATTACAAAAAAAAAAAAAAATTCAGTGCAAAAAATGCAAAATGTAAGTAAGACCTTCACATTGGACTGCAATGACGAAAATTACGCAAAAAACTTCACCGTCGATAAGATTGACGTGTTACGCGATTGTGTGTCTTTCCATGATTCAAATTGAGTTTAGTCTGAAATTGAGAAATGTCAAATGAAATGCAGAAAAAACTTGACGTTTATATGTGGGTTACATTCAACATCATTGAGAATGCATTGAGAAATTTGTTAATAAAAATGAGCCGGTGCTAATACATAATGGTTTTAATCAATAATGGTTAATGGTTAATCAATAATCCAAGTAGAAGCAATTGTCACAAAAGCGTAGTCTTGGCGTTGCGCTTAAAGTTTGCATTTATTTTAAATTATCTATAACTAGAAATCCAGCCGACTTCGCAAGCGTACAATTTTAATGACGAAAAATTTGATTTCTGCCACCTCGAATGCTCAACTCCTGTAAGTGATAAAGCGCATTCATACATATTTTGGGACTTTATTTTAATCAAACATAATTGATGTATTTTGCTACATTAAGAAGCTCAATTAGCTTTTTTTTCAGTGTATGGAATTTATTTTTCCTTTATTCATGTTAAAGCTCATTCAGTTTTATAGCTTAATTAGTTTTCAGAAAAATGGAATTTATATGCCCTCTTGCTCGTTGGTACATGTGCTGCATCTTTCCAAAAAGTTGTTCATCACTGCTTGGAGAGTTAAGCCAGGAATACCCGCAATTATTTCTCGAATAGATTGCTTTGGTTCATTCAAATTTGTTGGTCTTGCTTTGTAGACTTCCTGTTTGCAATAACCCCACAAGAAAAAGTCAGGTGCAGTAAGGTCAATCGACCTGGGTGGCCAACGGAATGTGGAGTTTCTGGATATCAGCTTATTGGAACATTTTTGTCGCAATTTTGTCATAACAGGCCGGGCTATGTGAGTAGTTGCACCAGTTCTTATTCCCCGTAATTCTGGATAGGAAAACTCTCTCAACATGCTCATGTAACGGTCTCCAGTAACCGTAACAGTGAGACCGTTTTCTTCGAAAAAGTAAGGCCCGACAATGCAGCGTGATGAAACTGCACAACACACTGTACCACGAAGTGGATGCAATTCTGTCTCATGAAGTATCTGTCTGTGGGTTGCAACCACTTTTATGTTGTCTCTTAAATCGAAATGGGCCTCGTCAGACATAAAAACACAGTTCAACATGTTTCCGTCCTCTTCCACCATTTGAAGCATCTTCTGGCAAAATTCTAAGCGAATCGGAAAGTCTGCCGCGTTTAACTTGTTGGCCATTTGAATTTTATATGGCAATAAGACCGAATCATTGTGCATAATTGACTGCAATGACAGTCAGGATATACCTATTTGAGCAGCTAAGCTCTTGACGAAGCTCTTGAATTGTTTTGTATGGTAGCAGCTACAGCAGCGATTGTTTCCTCCATCCGAGCTGAAGGGTTTCGCTAGTATGTCTTTCGACTGTCCCATGCCTGTCAAAATTGTTACCAAATCTCATATGGTCCATCGAAACTGCGGACTCCAGTGCGTGATAGCGGCGGACAACTCAAATTCTTGTTTCATTTTTGTAAAATCTAAAAAAAAATTTGTTAGCGGCTTTCATCAGCCACCCTGTATAAAGTTATATAAGATAGATATAAATTCCTTTTTAAATATTAATAGGCTTTAAATAAAATAATATCGGGTAATTTTACTAAATTAAATATTTGTTATCTGCTGTTTCACGTATATCTGAGTGCCCATGCGTACATTTTCAGCTTGTTTTGTCAGTCAGTTCCCCTCTAATGTCACGTGAATAAAATAGTCGATTAAGCAATAAGAGCAGAGCTTCATCAAGATATCGTACTAAAACTGAAACATGGAACATGGCCATTATAACCACATGAAATTAAATTTCTTTCAAAGAAGTTCCTATATTAATATTTGCTCGTTATTTTTATCTTGTATTTTTTAATATCAGGAAGCAAATAGAATGTTAGGTCTTCTATTATTGGGTGCAACTATGAAAAACCTAAAATTTCCGCATGCTTCGTATTTGATGTTACACTTACACCGGATTGAAAAAGAGAGCGGACGAATCTGTCGTGCTCAATCACCCATTGAAAGTGCTGTTGCTATATCCTATGGACCTTCCTGCAAATTTGTAAAATTAACTAAAACAATTTTTGATAGTAGTTTTCTATTACTTGTTTAGACTTATTACTATTAGGTATAAAAAATATTTTAAAAAATTATTAAATTGGTGTAGTTGTTAGTTCTTTGTGCGACAGTCTGACAAACTACCAAAAGTATAAACTTATCATGAGAAGTCAAATAACTTAATTCACATATACACGGATGGGTCTAAAACAGAATCTGGAGTGAATGGAGGTGTTTTCTCCGAGATACTTAACCTTAGCATATCCTTTCGCCTTCACCACCATTGTAGCGTTTTCAAGGTGCAAATCATAGCAATCAAAGAAGCTTTGTCCTGACTGAAACGGAATGTAATATCCGCGATGCATATTAGCATCTTCAGTGAAAGCCAAGCGGAAGCAATTTCAATTCAATTTGAAATCAGCTCACGAAGGCCGACTGTCTCTTAACAAAATGGTGGAGCATTTTACTATTCACCTCTTTTGGGTGCCGGGCACAATGAAATACCAGAGAATTGCAAGGCAGATGAGCTTTCCAGACAAGGCACAACCCACGATTTCTACCGCCAGTAGACATGATATGTATGCCCATCGTTACATGTAATTTACAGATCAAACTGGATGCGATCAAGAAAGCAAATCGCAGATGGATAAAGGGCACAACGTGTCAAATATTCAGGCTACTCTGCCCTAACTTCAACCAGAAGCCCTACATCTGCTTGACAATGCTAAAAAGATCAACCATCAGCAGCATTTCCGGTGTCACAGGACACTGTCCGATAGGTCAACAAGCAAGAAGACAAGGCATCTTCAGCAATGACTTCTGCTACATAGTTAGCTTGGTTCAATTAGGCGAACGAAAATAGGAAAGTCGATAGATCCACGTGGTACCACAACGGACCTTTATATTCTTAGTGAGCAAGAGCATCGCGTGCAGCCACTACAACCTAACCTAACCTAAGGTTTGAGGAACTGAAAGCGTTGTTAATTCCAGATATAAGAACATTAAATAAATAAATTCTGTAGATATAAATAAAAATAAAATATAAAACTGCCTAAACATTAACAACAATGCTATGCGATTTTTTTAATATTAAAAGACGAATTTTGTAAAAAGTGTTAGATTTTTCCCTATTTTTAACGAGGTCTCTACTGCGTTGGGTTGGCTGGGAATCGAAGACTCTGCGAACCGGAGTATTTGTTCTACATGTCCTAGCTATATTAAACGTCCAATGCGGAGTTTTTTGAACAGTGGCACATGTCGCTGTGCAGCTCGTAAAGTTCTTGCATGAATCTTCGTCTCCATTACCCGTCAACGCAAACGGGACCGAAGATTTTTCGAATCGAGAAAGGATTTCTTCATCCGCTTTTGATACGGTCCATGCTTCAGCGACGTAGAACAGGAATGGAATGATCAGGTTCTTATAGGATCTCCTTAGTAGTGCGTGTGAGGGCTTTACTACTAAATAAGCCTTCTTAGCCCGACGAAACAGCGGTTAGCAAGAGTAATTCTTCGTTTTATTTCTGACGACACGTTGATGTCAGAGTTAATAGAGGAGCTCCCGTACTACCTCAACGTTATATCTTTCAATGGTGATGTTCTGTCCAATTCGTCGTTGTTTTATACCGTTTCGTGTTGACAGCATATAATTAGTCTTATCCTCATTTACTGCAAAACCCATTATTGCCGCTTTCCTCTCTTTACTAACAAACGTGTCTATGACATCACGTTGGGTCCTACCAATGATGTCAATCTTGTAAGCGTTTGCTAGGAGTTGCAAATTTATGAAGTCACATGACTGCGCATCGCCTTGTCAAAATCCTTTTTTGAAATCGAATGTGTCGTTTCCGAATTTTGGGCGGTATACCAAAACTAGACATGGCTCTGTATAGTTCGTCCCTATAAATGTTGTCGTTTGCGGATTTGAAATCGATGAATAGGTGGTGGGTATCGATTTGTACTTCTAGGGTTTTTTCCAGGATCTGGCGAAGAGTGAAAAGTTGATCGGTTGTGGACTTTCCTATTCTAAATCCACACTGATAAGTTCCGATCAGTTTGTTGGTAAACGGTTTCAAGCGTTGACATATTACGGCAGATAGGATTTTGTTGAGGAGACTTATGCCTCTGAAGTTGTTCATAGGGTAGCAGTTCATATCGTCTCCTTTTTTGTCAATCGCGCAAACAAGATGTGGTTCCATTCTTTAGGCATACTTTCATCCGACCAGATTTGGCTTATGAGTTGGTGGATGTAAAAGGTCATCTCCGCCGGCTTTACTAAGTTCAGTGGGAAGGCCTTCATTTCGGGCATACTTATTAAACTTGAATTTGCATACTGCTATCCTCACTTTACTCACATTTTGTGGTTGACAGTTTGCGCTGTCGTTGCCAATTTTCATTCTGACTGACGTCGGAATGTTGTTCGTCATCGCGTTACACAGTCTGCAGAAGTGGTTCTTTCATATCCTCAGCATCGACTGTACCCAACTACGTTATTAACTTGTCTTTCACGACAGGATTCTGTTCGAGCCTTCTATCCTACGTCGAACCAAAAACTTTTACACTTTGGTAGAACTTGCGAACATTGGGTGTTTTCACAAACGTCTGCCTTACTAAGATCTACGTAAGACGTGTTCATAAAGTCAGATTTTTGATACAACAGACCCAGATGAAGTGCAGAAGATATGTTCATAAACGCCATAAGTGTCATCAGCATCTGGTAGATTGTGCATCCAAATTTGTTTGACTGCAGAAAACGCAGGATAAAAAGAAAACAAATTTCAAGTGCGAAAATAAATGTTTTATTGAAAATTTCTTAATAAATTGTGTCATTACAATATCATTTATCTAATTTTAAGGGAAGAAGAAAGAAACGTTGATCCGTTCTTCTCTTTTGTTATTAATTCACAATTAAGATTGAACACAACTTCTTTCGCGGTAATTTTTTTTATCTGGCGTTTATGAACATTCGGTGACTACTTAAAATTGTACTTAAGCAGGCCTGCACCCGTTCTTTAGAATCAGTGTGTTCATTAATGCTCAAGAAGAAAAACGAATTGACTAGCGCAGATTTTCGACGTTTATGAAAACACCAACTGTTCCAATATTGGCACCTCTCTATATCCTCGATCGCGCGCTTTTCTTGATATCTTCTTCTTCTTCTTTCTGAAAAGCCGGTGTTCTCGTCTTCACCTGGAGATTTGCCTTGAAGGCTTCGTTCTTGGCTGCGAGTATCAGTCGGCATTCCTAATCAAATCAGCGGTTTCTTGCTGGTGGGCGCGAGAAGCCTAGCACATCAGTTGCGGCTGATCTAATGGCTTGTTGGCATTGTTGCCATTGTTCTTCGATATTCGATAGTGGTGGTATTGTGTTAATCGATAGGTTAAGGGATACGCCTTGGTGTTCTCTTGCGATTGCAGTCTTTCGACATTAAATCGTTTTGACGTGTCGACGTTAAGTACTTCTTGATTGTTGTGGCGTGGTTGACATCCGCATTCTTACCTTGTTGTTGTCTATAAGTAATTTTATTTCATATACAAGGTGGCGCAAAAATTATCTTCCGATGTTTTTTGGCTGCAATTTAAAAAAAAATGAAAAACTTTGATTCTTCTTGTGGATTATTTTTATTTGGTCTTTTAATTTTTTTTACATCAAGTCGAGAATATGATGTCATGTGAATGGCCGCCGCCACAGTTGATTGTCATTTGAACCCTTTTTATGGCATTTTCCATCACTTTGGCCAAAACTAACGGCGAAAGGTCCTCACATTCTTGACGGATATTTTCTTTAAGAGCTGCAAGAGTCTGAGGCTTGTTGACATAAACCTGCAACTTCAAAAATCCCCACAAAAAAAAGTCTGGAGCGGTCAAATCAGGCGATCTTGCTGGCCAGTGCAAATCGCCAAAACGGGAGATTAGGCGCCCGGAAAATGCATCCTTCAGCATATCGGTTGTGGCACGTGCAGTGTATGCCGTTGCACCGTCCTGTTGAAACCACATGTTTTCCAATCCCAATTCATCAAGTTGCGGCAAAAAGAACTCGTTGATCATTGCTCTGTAGCGCTCACCATTCACAGTAACCCTTTGGCCCGCGACGTCTTCGAAGAAAAAAGGTCGGATGACTCCTCCAGCGAAAACATCACACCATACAGTGACTTTGAGCGGGTGTCATGGCTCTTTGTGGGTTACACGCGGATTTTCAGTGCCCCAGAAGCGTAAATTTTGCTTATTTACGTACCCGCTAAGATGGAAATGGGCCTCATCACTCATGATTTTTTTTGATGAAAAATCATCTTATTCTTGGTGGTGATTAAGGATGGCTTGAGCGTATGTTAGACGCGATTGGCGGTCAGCAGCTAACAGCTGATGCACCGTCTGGACTTTGTACGGAAATATCTTCAAATCATGTACCAAAATTCGCTGTAAAGACCGTCGACTGATACCCATTTGCGTGGCACGTCGTCTGGTCGATGTCGACGGCGCTTCCATGACATCTTCGGCTACAGCAGCAATATTCTGTGCAGAACGGCTACTCCGGGGTCTGCCACGCCTGGCAGCATCTCGTGTTGTGCCAGTCTCTTCGAGGCGAGCGGCTAAGCGTCGCAGTGTTTCACCAGAAGGCGTTGGACGGCTAGGAAATCTGCGACGAAATTCACGTTGTGCCAAAGTCACCGACCGATTATTGCTCAAATAAATAGTCACCAATATTCCGCGTTCTGGAACAGTGTAGCGTAAAATTGTTTATTAGCGTGTATTTCGCATGTGTTTACTACACAAATGTCAAAACTGAACTGACATTATGGGTGCGATTGGCATTTTTATAGCATTTTCTGATAGGAGGATTACTTTTGCGCCACATTGTATTAATGTATATTTATATATACGTTCCTTCCATATTGCATGTATTTTAAATATTGCATTGGGCTCAAAGAAGTGGGATACACTTGAACTTACCTACTTATCAGTTGTCACATAAGTTCAAAAACATTCATATAAAATAATCTTTAAAACTTGCAGATAATGAATTTTTTTTTATTCTAACAAAAAAATAGCATTTTTTACTTAAATATTCTAATTATTCTAATAAACAAAATTCTCTGTACACATATGATGGCAAAAACTATAAATCTTTTCAATTATATCATAATAGACATCAAACAGGCTAATCCCATTGACAGCTGTTTTTCCAAAAATTCCTCTTGGAATAATAAAGACAAACAAAATTCTTTTCATCAAGTGGCCGCAGGTATAAAGTATGTTGACTCAAGCAACAATAAATAAACAAACCAACGAGATTTTGTTTAGCTAACGAAAAAACGTGGAAACCAGCTTCCAAGAAAACTGGTAATGATATCAATATAATAGCTTCCTACGAATCACAGATTTGTTTATAATTGAATTATTTTCAATGATTCAAACTGGTGTTCCAACATTCGATTCCTTTAACTGCAATACAATTGTAAACACTTTGTAGAGCAACAATAACACTCTTAAAAGCTTGTTTCATAAATAGATTTATTTCGTATTGAAGCTTTGCCAATAAAATGAAATAGGTACCAATAAGAGAAGAAAGAAACAATTTTAAATATTTATTTTCGTTTACAGATACTTGAGGTATCTGTAATGAGTACCGATCACATCCAGTTAGAAGGGGTTAATGTGTTTGATTGGTTTTCAACACTTTCCTAATTAAATTATCTCGACTAGATTCAGTTTGAGCTGTTTATCCCTTATTTTGAAGATTTATATTTTGGTAAAATTTTTGAACATCATTCCGGTTTGATAAGTGTGGCACATCTCTTTCATTCTATAGAGCTACTTTCTCGTGGCCAATGGAAATGATTCGAATCGATTTTACCCACTCGGAATATACGGACATCCAAATTATTACAGGCGAGCCTCTATTTTATTGAACGTTTTTTGATTTGGTGGCCTTCTTGTCCCTTTTGGTTGCCTTGTTACGGTGATAAGTTTTATCCAAAGGTTCGTGGAAACAGCCCTTAGTACATGTATTGTTCATTGAAATGTGAGCGCATATAACTATTATGTTGACGAAATTAACCTTGACTTTAATTTTTACAATGCGTTCGCCGATGTCGCGTATGACAAATCCGCATCGAAATAGTAGCAGATTTTTCGCATTATTTATTTATTACTTTTCATCAATAGAGCTACAAAAATTCTCTTATAGACTAGTTATACAAAAATAAGGGTAAAAATAAAAATAAAAAAATGAGCCAGTGCAATTATAATTAAAGATTATGTTAAAATAAATTATTACATTTAATTTTACCTTAAGATAATAAGAAGTTTGTTTTTAAAACTATTTCTTGTAGTGTTGGAGAATAAATCTATAAACTGTATAACTGCATTAGTTTCTTTGATGCAACGAGCAATAGGCTCATTTCGAGAGAAGTTTGTTATATGACGATCTTCGTGAAAATGAAAATAGCTTCGAAGAAAACGTGAACGAAAGGGAAAACTGAATTTACTCAGTAATTCCGAACATTGAATATTATTAAGAATTAATTCTCCTATAAACATAACAGCAAAATATTTACGACGACAGCTTAATTTATAATTGACAAACCTAGTCAAGTGTCTTTGTACCTTTTCAATACGTTTGGAATAAGTGCCATCATAAGGATTTCCATATTATACTGCAAGTATTCTAGGTGGGGTCTGACTAGGGATACATAAAGTGACTTTATGGTATACGGATCAGAAAAGTCTTTGGGATTTCGTTTGACGAAACCATGCATAGAGTTGGCTTTAGAGACAATATAGTCGATGTGGTCCTTGAAAGTTAGTCGAGAGACGAGTATAATGGCCAAGTCCTTATTAGAGTGAACTCTGTCCAGTGATGTAGATTTAATAAGACATCTTTAAAAAAAAGGTACCTTCGATCTGGAACGAGTAAAGCATTGGCATTTATTAATATTGAGAGTAAGTTTGTTCTGGTCGCACCATTCAGCAACCGCATCAACATCTACTTGCAGTAGGCCATAATCATGCTCATATTTAATAGGCCGAAATAATTTTTAGTCATCAGCAAACATAACATATTTAGAGTATTTTATAACATTGGGTAGATAATTTATGAATAGGAGGAATATTAATGGACCTAGGTGACAGCCTTGAGGAACACCAGAAGTGACACTTATAGGCACAGAAAAACAATCACCAATTTTTACTAGTTGAAAACGATTGCTTAAATAAGACTTTAACCAATGGAATGAAAACCCAAAGCAGATAGTTTATTAACAAGACTAGTATGACAAACTTTGTGGAACGCATTAGCAAAATCGGTAAATATTTCATCCGATTGAAAACCAGATTCAAATTTTTTTGTAACAAAATTGCAAAAGAGAGCTAGATTAGTGGCAGTAGATCTACCTGACATGAATCCATGTTGTTATTCCGATATAACATTCCGGGTAAATAATATAATTATTCTATAAATTATCATTTCGAACAACTAAGGAATCGAAGATATTTTACAGATAGTCCTGTAATTGCAGACATTTTTCTTAAAGCCTGACTTATAAATAGGAATCATATGTGAAAGTTTCCATATATCTAAAAATATTCCGGAGGCGTTTACCTTTTTAAATATTGAACAAAGAGGTACGGAAAGCTCATTTGTACACTTTTTTAGGAGAATGGGGGCAAGCCCATCAGGCCCCTCACTTTTACTATCTGTAAAACTGAGAAGAGCTTCTTCAACATCGGACCTATCAATGTTTAAGTCGCCAACGTCTATAACCGCTAGACAGACTAGAGGGATTATTATCAACAGGAGAATACACCAATTTGAAAAAAGCTTTTAAGATTTGTTAATCTCTTGTTAAACCACGGTGTATTTGAGTTGCGTTAAGCATGTTTTTTAGGAACAAAAAGATCAAGTAAGTTCAGAAGAACAGAAAAAAAGAATTATACATAACATCAATATCACTAGGCTGTAAAACCATATCCCAAGAACGTAAGTGGTTGTTCATTGCATCAAAATCAGTTGTAACACAATCATTATACACATGATTTGCAGAGGTAGGTTTTTGATATTAAAAAAGCTGAAAATTCAACAGTAGTTGCACTGTGGTGTATGGTCAAATTGGAGATGGGAGAAGCAGGAACAACAATTTTAAAAACAAACTTTTTGTCAACATAAACAAGGTCTTAAATATCATTAAGATTATTGGTAAAGTGATTAATTTGAACAAACTCATATCGACTGAAAAATTCTGTAAATGATATTTCAATATCAGTAGAAATATTGAAAGGTATAAGAAGGTTATCGTCAACATTAAAGTCGCCTGACAACACGACATGCTGAGAACTAGTTAAGTTCTCAAAAATGGAACGAACATTATCTAAATGAATATTAAACAATTCTAAAGGACTACGAGGTGGTAAACAGCTTACAATCACAAAAAGATCGAAGTTACCCGCAAAAGATACCAATTGGTCTATGTCGTAAATCGGTGGAGCAGAGAGAAGATTGGATGGCAGTTCGTGTTGAATACACGAATATACAATACGAACCGTAATCAAAACTCCTCCCCCTCTACTAAGGCCTGTTGCAGGCATACAGCGATCTTTTCGGAAGACGTTGTAAAATGTGGTATTGATCAATTCGGAGGTGAAATGACAGTCACGTAACTTCGTTTCAGTAAATAATAGAAGATCATAGAACGATGATCTTACAGGCCTTAGTAAATTCACATTTGCTTATCCTCCTTTTGAGCGGTCCATCCCATCGAATTTCCGTAGTTGTGTCCGCTTTGGAGCAGGTTCGGGCTTCCACTAGTAGTTCGGTAGAAACTTTTCTGTTAAGAGCTCCAAAATTTTAGGTGCAGATATGAACTTCATTGTTCTTTTTGTTTAGCTTGGTTATCAGAACTTACATGATTTGGAAGTTCGCCCAAAGCACAATATCCTAACCAATTTATTTGATAACCTTGGCACTCTTAGACATCAGTATTTACTACTGGATTTAGTGATGCATTTGACAATTCGGCTTAACTACCACCATCTAAATATATTTAAGGAGCATGTATGACACTTTACTTTTTCTTTTTTTTTCGTGTGCGCCCGGAGGTGAGTAATCTTCATAGGATACCAGTGGTCCGCACCATTGTTTATGCCCGACTCATATAGTTTCGGGCCTGACAATTTCGTTAGTGTCAGTCAATATATGCCTACGGGCTAAACGTCACCCCTCAGAGATGCACTATGAGAACCGGCTGCGCGTGCTCATAGTAGTATGGAATTTTTTTTTTTTTTGTGGTGACTACGACTAAGTATCCTTAACAAGTAGTTTACGCTTCTGTAGTGTTAGTCGCGTTTGGTAGGTAGCATTCCAGTGAACGCACCTACTAATACCATCATCACATGCGGTTTTTCCTTATGGCGCTAGGTCGAACGGTCTTGTTCTTTGTAGCCGGCGCTCAAGGTTTGTGACGTCCAGAGTACGGATTATTTCGTTATTACAATGAACATATATACGAGTACGAAGTTTGCGAGCAAAGTTTGTTGCTTCGTTACTCACGGTAGCAATTCCTTAATCTCTGTGAATATCACTATTCCTAATATACTATGGAGCATTCACTGTTGCTCTTAGGGTTTTGTTTTGGAATGTTTGCAGTATAGCAATATTGCTTGGTTTGGTACAACCCCAAAGCTGTATACCGTATGTCCAACAAGGTTTTAGCACTTGCTTATACAGAAGCAGTTTGTTGTATATGCTTAGCTTCGAGTTTCTTCCAAGTAGCCAATACATTTCTCTGAGTCTGATTGCGAGCTTGTCCCGCTTTTTTTTAACATGTGGCTTCCACTTAAGCTTTGCGTCTAGAGTCATTCCTAGATATTTTGCCTCATTTGCGTATGGTATTTGTGCAGATTTAATGAAAATTGTACGTAAAATTGACACGCGTTGACTTGGTCTCGTTAAGAGCCCGTTGGAGTTTTCCCGTTGATGATTCGACTGACTCATCCATTGCTAGGATAGCCGTATCGTCTGCGAACGTTGCTACGATGGTCCCTTCATCTTGTGGTATATCTCTTGTGTAGAGCAAGAATAGGATTGGTCCGAGAACACTTCCCTGCGGAACACCGGCGTGGATTTCTTTGAATTCTGAGTATTCAGTCTCATGTCTAACACGAAACAGTCTGTTTTCAAGGTAGGATTCCAGTATTTTGTATAATTTTGTCGGTAGGGTTGTCCTTAATTTATACCTTAGACCTTCGTGCCATACCTTGTCGAAAGCTTGTGAGACGTCGAGAAAAGCGGAAGAGCAAATCTTTTTCCATTCCAGAGTCTTTCCAATTTCATTCGTTATTCGATAAACCTGATCGATTGTGGAATGTTTGACCCGGAAGCCGAATTGATGATCTGGGATCAAGCGTCTTCCTTCAATTACTGGTTGTAATCGTTTTAGCATCATTTTCCCGAAACTTTAGATATTATCGGCAGGAGCGAAATGGGTCCATACGATTTCTTATCGTTTGTACTTTTCCTCGGTTTCGGAACCATAATGACTTCGTCGACTTTCCATTGCCTTGGTTCATATAAAAGTCTCAGAGTAGCATTCATAATGTAGAGCAACTTCACTAATGTTTTTTTCGGTAGCTCCTTCATGATTTCGCCGGTGATTAAATCATATCCAAGAGCTTTGTTATTTTTCAACTTGCTTATTGTCATTCGAAGCTCGGACAGGGATATGGCTTTAACTTTATAGTTGTCGGCTGCCGTTTTGGCATTCGGTTCTTCGTTCCAAGGGTTGTCCATCGAACGGCTTGAACGTTTCTTCTAGATGCTCGGCAAATAAATCCGCTTTTTCTTTGTCTCCTTTTGCCCATTCGCCGTTAGCTTTTCTAATTGGTGGCGAGTGTATTTTGGGTTTCCTTATGGACTTCAAGGCTTTCCATAGTGAGTAGTTTAAAGTCTTGTCAGCAGTCAACCCCTCGAGGTATGTAGAAGTCTCGCGATTTCTTAAATCCTGTAGCTCATTCTTGAGTTTGTTACGGAGATAGTTCAGATATGTTTTATCAGGGGGTGCGCGGCATTGTTGCCATCTCTTGCGCGCTCTCCTCTTTTCTCGTATGAGGTCTTCGATGTCAGGCTGGTAGTTGACTTTTTTGTTGCGTGTTGCTTGCTGCCTTCCGGAAGGGAGTGTTTTTCCACGCTGCGCTCTGAATGGCTTCCACGAGCTTGTCAATTTCGTCTTCTATTTCGAGCGGTGTGTTTAGTGGCACATTTAAAACCACATTTTCCTTGCAGTCTTTTCTGAAAAGATCCCAGTTAGTTTTTTTATTAGTTAACCTAGGAGGTCCTTCTTTTTTTGCTAGACTTCCGTCCATTTTCAGAGTGACTGCTGAGTGGTCTGAGCATAAATCATAGCATTCTTCGACTTCCGTCTGATTTTTAGTTAGCCCTTTTGCGATAAAAAAGTCGACTAGGTCAGGGATTTTATTTCTGTCAGTTGGCCAATACGTTGGCTTTCCTGTCGAATAAAAGTCCACCCCACACTTTACTTAAGAAAGTTGTCTAAGCCCTACGTAGGGTTAATATACGAATTCGCGTTCATTGACATGGTTCCCTCACTTAGATTTAGAGATTTTTTTTCTTTTATATAATACATTTGGAGTTGGATTTCATTAACTAGTATTTATCTTAAACTTTATAATCTCCATGCAAAGGCTCATAAACCACTAATTTTTGTTTACTCTGTGCCTTGTGAATATCGCATATAACAGAAAACTGTATATGATCTACATCATCGAAAATCTACAAAAAAAAAAAATAAAACTTAATTTAAATTCGAGAAGAAATCTATTGCAGGTCTATTATTAAAATGTTTTAATACTGTCTACGACAAGCGTCAATCAATTTCAAAAACATTTCAGCCAAGAAACTTTTTTAAGTATTTTTTTCCAGAAGCGACCATACATACATTCAGCCAAAATTAATTTTTACAATTTTTATCTCTATTATCTCACTTTCTTGATTAGTTAAAGCATTTCTTATGATTATTCAAGCTACTTTGGATGTTCGTTTGCTCCGAAAACGATATAAATATCAAAGTTAGCAATATTACTGCATTTGACAGAGGGCGATGTAATTCGGTAGATATATTATTTCGTTGCGCTTAAAATGTTTAAATTTTGATGGTTGTAGACTGTTTAGTGACAGTCAGTCTCACAAAAGGATTAATATTTAATAATTTTAATTTTCGTAGTATCCGCGGGCAATATTGTTAAAATTTTTAACAGAACTGTATTCTTGTAAGTTTAGGGTATTTTTTTTTTTTTTTTTTGTAATTTGCGCACACTCAAGGGGTTATGAATACCCTTTATATGTTTTAGCACAGTGCGGGCGTTAAGGAAATTAGGGATAAGAAGAAAGGAGATACCGATGCACATTGGTTTTAAATGTCTGTAAGTTATGATGGAAAGGAAAAACAGAGTTTGGTAGAGCATTCCACATTCGTGTTGTTCGGTTTATGTACGAATCTCTATATTTCAGCGTACGTCCGAAGATAGGCTTGAGGGTAAACTGATTTGCATTCATTGCGTAACGGGTATTGCGGCTGAATTGTTGAATGGGAGGAATGCAGCTGGCTATTTCATTTGAACATTGGTTGTTCAAATAGCGATAAAACAAGGTAAGGCAGGAGATGTTTCGACGGTGTTCGAGCGAAACTAAGGAGTTCGCTATTCTTATGTCTCCTATAAGTTTTTTCGCACGTGTTTGAATCCTATCTAGTAGGTGCAATGTTGATTTTGGTGCACCTGACCAGACGTGGGCGTTGAATTCAAGTTTTGGGCGTATAAATGCTTTATATATTGTGGCCAGATCAGAGGGGGTGAAATATTTATTACATCGATTTAGGAAACCTAGACATTTCGCTGCGTTTTTAGCGACTTCGAATATGTGGTCGTTCCAACGTAAGTCGTTACTAACACACATACCTAGCATGGAAAGCTTTTCGGTTTCTTCGACGTAAGTGCCATTCATGGATAATGGCTCTAGATTTTGGTTTCGCTTTAATGACAGAAGACAGCATTGTGTTTTGGAAGCATTGAATTCCACTCTATTAGATTTACCCCATTTGATAATGCTGTCAAGGTCGGAATTCAATGAGCTTAACATATTTTGGCGTTTAGAGTCCACGTTCGAAGGTGAGGGACGAGGACCTGTAAACGAATATGAGAAGCTGAGGGTACTGTCATCAGCGAAGGAATGAATTGGATTAGAAGTTGCAGACAGGAGATCATTTATAAAAATGAGAAAGAGAGTCGGAGACAAAACTGAGCCTTGAGGGACACCAGCATTTATTTGGTGAGTTACAGACTTGAAACCATCCAAAACAACTTGAATTGAACGTTTCGAAAGATAATGTCTAATCCATAGAAGAAGTTTTTCGTCGATTCCAAATGCACGCATTTTCGACAAAAGGGCTTGATGCCAAACCCTGTCAAATGGCTTTGAAATATCAAGCGCAACAATCTTGCTTTCGCCACCATGGTGGATTGATTGGTTCCACTTTTCGGTGAGATATGTCATCAAATCACCAGTAGATCTGTTGCTGCGAAAACCATACTGCCGGTCATTGAGAAGTTTTCGTGTTTCGAGATATTTCATAAGCTGACGATTTATCAGCGTTTCCATGACCTTGGAAAGAAGGGACGTAAGTGCAATCGGTCGATAGTTGGAGAGAGAAGAAGATTAGCCTTTTTTTTGGTACAGGCTGGACAAATGCTGTTTTCCATCTACTCGGAAAGAGTCCTGATGAGTAGGATAGATAGAAAAGCTTACGCAGTGGTTTTGCTAGCGTAGAAGAACACCTCTTCAGAATGATGGGGGATATACCATCTGGACCAGCGGATTTATGTATGTCAAGATCAAATAAAACTCTTGCAACTGTACGAGTACGAAAGTGAATTTGTCCCATAGAATGATCTACGTTCTCAAGTACAGGAGGAGACTGAACACAATCTGGCAATGTAGAGTTGGCTGCGAAATGGGCAGCAAGCAGATTGGCTTTGTCTAAAGAGCTGACAGCTGGAATGTCATTGTGAATGAGCGTCGGAATTGATGTTGATGCCGAATTTTTTATGTTTTTAACAAATGACCAAAAGTTTTTACTACCTCTGGGACATTGTAGAATTTTTTGCCTCAACGATCGGTCATAGAGGAATTTGACACGCTTTAAATGGGCATTACAGTAATTTCTGGCTTGTTTGAACTTTGTTCGGTTTTCCTCTGTTGGGTTGGTCTTGTACAACCGAAAGTTTGTCTCTCTCATCCTGATAGCTTCTTTGCAGCTCAAGTCATACCACCCTTTTGCCTTTGGTCTGATACTCTTAATTCTGTTGGGAATAAAAAATCTCATATCAAAGAGAATGATATTTGATATCATATCAGCAGCAGCATCCACGTCACTATCGAGGAAACATAGTGACCAGTTAAAATTCCTAAAAAAACTGTTAAATGCTTCCCAATTGGCGTTCTCGTATTGCCATACGGTTTTTTTGGGAATTTGCTCTTTAACTGTGTGGTTGGAGTACGAGAAATTTGTTGATATGATACAGTGATCTGACGAACCTAGAGGCGATAATACATTGATGTATTTGTCAGGGTGAGAGGTAAGAAACAAGTCCAGGGTATTGGCGGCTTGACTGTTAATATCCGTGCTTTATGGATATGGATGATTTTAAAATCGCTTAAGCTATTGCTAAAATTGTTATATCTCACCATCACGAACTCGTATGTGCTGGCAATTCACACTATATGCTATAATAGCCCACATAAATTGTACTGCACAACCTTCAAATTGAGCAAATCAAGTACAACACCTCCATTTATCTCTGGAGAATTAATTAAACTAAAGCACAATTTTCCTGTCATTCATTACCGAACAGTTCTCCGTTATATTGCTTTGAATTTAATAACTCGAATAAAGTTATGTATCGTGCAAACTTTATTATACGCAGTACATAGCTACTCTTATGTAATGACTGGTCAGCGAAACTTGATACGTAAATTGAATTCCATCACCTTTGTGGTTGACGAAAGCGAGCACAATGTCATTCCTTTGTCAACGCTAGACAAATATAAATTTTGCCCGCATAACTGATTCGTTCATGTTTTATGATAACAAGATACATTTCCATTAATAAACTCAATTTTAACATGTCCTTTTCTCAATCAAACAAGCTGTGCCCAAAAGGTTTACTTTGGGATACCATTTTTCCTGCCTACATAGACATCCTTAGAAGTCCTATCGCTATGGTATCGTTGTCACAATGTATATTCGCAGTGACTCTTTCAAATATGAAACCACTTTGTGTGAAAAAAGGGACACTCGTCCTCGCAGAAGGGTACCCTCATCGTAATACAATTAATTATTCAGATATAAATTAGATATGAAGCTAAATAAAACATGAGACAACAGGAGAAACTGTTTCGCTTAACATTTACATGCAAACGTTATCCTGGGCCTTTAAATTTTTCTTTTCTAGACAGAGTTTGGTTGTGGAAAGAGATAAATATTCTACATATCCTCTTCTTGTGGCGGCTTGAGGGAATGACTGCAGCAAGTATTCGTATAACTTGTTTATCCTGAAGGCCGTCTGAGAAAGGTGTTTTTTTTTTATCGATTTTATGTACCTACAGATATTTTAAGTAAACAAATGTATCGAAACATACTTGCTACAAATTTAATACAATCGATGGTGTACACCTGGAGAGGTCCATTGCAGGTGAATAGATTAAAGCACATGTAACAATTTGATGAAAAATACAATCCAAAAATTATGGTCTATTTTAATGGTTGTAACATCTAAGAAATAGTAAATTACTTCATATATAATATAATTCACAACAAATTCGACACATGGACATATTCTCTCCGGTCTGACTATAAAACGAACGAACATATCAATTTGTTCCCATCTTTTTTGGCAAACAACGTAAAAAGTGGTTACAAATTTGTGTTTAAACGAGTACAAAAGTTGAGTTTAAATGGGTTGTTAAGGATATAGTTAAATATCGAGCTGGTATTGTTCTACGTAGACAGTAAGGAACTATTTATTAGCTGACGGTAGCCAGTCGCTCACTTTTGAGGTCGGTTGTACTTGGTTGCCGCACTTTACTATCTGTGTGATGATCGAAGACTCTTTGGGCTGGATTACTATTGTTCATTCGATATTTATGCCCTAGCCTTCTAAAACCTCCAATTCGGATTGATTAACCCAGATCTATATCGCTTACTACACTTTTATTTATTAAACAAGCTCCCAACCCTTTCAATTATACATCCAAATATTCGTAGATACAACTAATAAAGCTCACAGTAGTATTTTCTCCGCCTTTCTCGCATACAGGAATGAAATTCGATGAACTTTTCACTAATAAAATCCATGGATTTCTTTACCTCTTTTGTTAGCGTCCATATTTTAGCGTCTTAGGCCCGGTTTTCAGTACTGATTTGACTCTGAGTTAACCCAGAGTTAACTAATCCAGAAATAATTTTAATCTAGAGGTTACATAACTTTCAGTGCGGGATTAAATTTGATTCCGAGTGTGGTGATTTGATTTGGTAACACTTATGATTTATCGATTTTGCTGCCAAAAAGTTATTGAAATGAATCTGCATCTGCTAAGTTCTCAGCTATTTTTTTTTTTCGCAAGCAAATGAAAATGTGTTTGTAGCGATCTTACAAGTCTTTTTCTTCTTAAACCATTCAAATTCAATATTTAAAACAGTTTCGAGTCGCTAGGATCTGATCTTACACGTATTTAGTTGCTAAAAATTTGATGAAATGTCCACACAAATGGAATTGATAATAATTGTACGTTTGGTATTTTTTCATTTGTCAAAAACTGATTATTTAGTGCTAGGGTTAAAAAAAAATAATGGCGCAACAGCCTCGTTAGTACCCAGGGTCTAGCTTTTTTCTCACAACCATTCATGTGTGTGTGTGTACTTCTTAGCACGATGGCGGGACCTCCTGTTTTATGCCGAATCCGAACGGCTAAGTTGGGATAACCTTTTCATGACAAATGATGATCGGATGATTTGTCAGATCGTCACGAGAGGAGGGCCAGTGAAAAATCATTTAGGTGTTGCTACGGCTGGGAATCGAACCCAGACCTTCTGCAGTTCATCGCACTAACCATCGCGCCACTGAGCCCGTACTAGGGTTAACTGTCCAAATATGCTAGGCTAACTCGAATTTAACTCTGGATTTAAATTGACTAAAAAACTACTCTATACAGTTAACTCGAGTTTAATCCCGAAACTAGGATCTCTCACTTAAAAATCGGGCCTGAAGGCACGATCAATTGATCACGGTCTTTTCATATAATCTCCCTAATAGTTTGGCTCGTCATCTTAGCCTGAAGTCGGAGACAAGCATATAGAAATATTTGTTTAATTTCTGATGAGGTGTCGATAACTTCTTTCTGAAAACCTATTGACTTTTCGTACTCATATTTAAAGTTAAAGCCAGTTGATCTCAACTACACTTGCATTCCTCATCAAATTATGGATTTTTTGCTGGAAGATATGAGAAACCCGGCATTTTTATTTTGCAATAGGACCAATCTAAAATTATAATGATTTGCATTAACAAAAATGTCAACCCTGTAATTGTCCCAAAGCTGCTTAAAGCTCTCCCATCCAAATCTTTTTTGATTGTGAAATGGATATTTTGAAATGAAATACATGATTTTCGTTAAATTCGTACTCAGCAGCCTTTGCTAAGCATTTGCTATTTAAGTGAAATGGTCTATCGTGGAAGTATTTTTATCCGATGCCAGAACAAATCCAACAAGAAACAAAACCAGATAGAAACTAATCGATGATAACTTAGACAAATACAAAGTTTTGTCCAAGCTTACAACCATATCGTTGAAACATTCACAAAGCGAAAGCTCTTAAAAGCTTTAGGCGAATATTTTAAATAAAAAGGCGAACTTTATCCGGTCAAATTGTCACAAATTCTGGAAGTCGTGTCAAAATATTTCCAGTTCCTGGGAAATCGCAAGAGTTGAATACTCGAATGTTATTTGAAAAATTGTCATTTCGTTGAGTTTTACGTGCACCTACACCGTCCAGAGAAAATCGAGCTTTAAACCTAATTCGATGGTCGAATTGCGTTTCAAGAGCAACAGGTATGTGTTTTTGAAATTAAGTTGAATTACTATCATATAGTTGGTTATTATATTAAAAATTTGCCAAGGTGGGCATAATATAAAAATTAACTTAAGATGATAAGTTTAGTATTTGTTTGGTTCAGATATTTGTAAAGTCCAAGCTGTTTTGAGTGAGCATTCATATCATTTATTCAAATTTTATTCCATCTAAAATTACCAAAAGTTAACTTAACTTCAACAGCTTCTTAACGAAATGAAAACCCACTTATGGCATTAAGGAGTTTCCACACCAATAAAAAAAATGCTCAGTTTCAACGCACACTCATGCACATCATCAGATTTACGTTTTGTTTGGTCTTTCTTGTTATCAAATTATTCCATTGACCTATTTTAACTCATTTGATGGCCGCGTTTCACTTTCCTCCACGAAACGAAACTACTGGAATACCCTTTCCTAAGGACATTACTGTCAATGTAGGTCTCTGAGTACAGTTGAACTTTCCCTGGAATTATTGGACCATTACGCGTACTGCGCATGTGACCAAAATCCTCGGCAGATACATCCGTCTTTGTCGAACTCCTGCAAACTATGTGAGACTAGAGGAGATTCGTCCCAAAATTTCCCAGAGCAGCGCCTATACCAACAATTTATATCTTCGTAAGGCCAAAAGAATTCCAACCATTGGATCTGTCAGTTTGTCTAGCGGGGTCAGCAAAGCGATTACTTCATCATATAAATACCAGCTGCATTCGAAAAGTTTTGTCTTAAATATAACAATCACCGCCACCAGCATAAACATTTTTAGCAGGACGGATTTGTCTTTTCGATGTGTCGTCCTTCGGATGTGTTTAGTACCGCGTTGCGATAAAATCTCACCAACTAAAAAATAGTGAATGTGCTTTAGCTTACCCAACCGTTTGACGTTTAGATAGTAATCAATTGACTTCACAGTGTTGTGTGAATCAAACGCAATTCGTTTCTGTGTTTGAGTTTTCCCCGACCTCTCGATTTTATACACACTCACAATCCCCACTCTCGAAAACGCACAAAACCCCCGCCGTCGCTTGTGGGAGAGAGGCAATTTGTCGACGAGATACCACAAAACCCACCCCAAACGCAAAAGTCACGTGCCAATACCCGTACAGTGGATGGCCTTAGACTTGTTTACATCCTTGATTGGGATAATTGTTCTTTGATTTAGATAAACTCCCTTAACATAGTCGCATGTAGTTAGCTCATAAGTGTACTCGTAATATTCACCGCATAAATAGTTTTAATTGATTGTGATAACATGCCAAAAGACAACAGATACGCACATCAGCAATAACCCTATACTCGTAGATATATTGATATTGATAAAATAAGATTCACGATTGTTAATCTAATTCGTAAAGTAATAATATAATTGTCACCGTAGCACAATTAAAGTTATCGCTTGTAATTAATAATCTCGTAGTGTATATAAAATTTTTTGTAAACAATAATCGTAGTCGCTATAATAAAAATATATATCGATAAATTAAAATAACTACTTAATCATTTAAGTGCAAGTAAAGAATAAGCGTTTTCGTTGGTTTTTTCGTAATTCAGTTTCGCGTAATACATGTATAAGGATTCGATTAAATCAAAGCGCATTTGTCGTTTGGTTTAGTCAAATAATTTAAATTAAATTTCTTGTTTAAATAACCACTGGTAAGTTTAATTTGTGCGCATTATATAATTTTTTTTTTAAATTTATTTTGCATTCACCAATGCAATATTTTTACATTGATTAAAATTTAAAACACATTTGACCTAATAACCGAATTATTAGAACGTTATGGTATAAGAATCTCAAATTACAAAAAAAAAACTTCAAATCAAGATTCTTTAAATTTAGAATTTTATATATTACATTATTGCGAGTCTGTTAGTTTTTCAAAAATTACGTTTTCGCGTGGTTGCTTATCAGTATATCGAAATAATTTAAAATCAATAATAAAATCACATACTTATCCACAAAAAAATGTTTAGGAAAATGTGTTTGTTAAAATGAAATACTTAGCGCATTAACGACCCATTCTGGTTCTCAAACCTTTTTGGGAAACTTCTCAAGGCAGTGACTATTTTGAATTGTGGATGTTTCTCAGACTTTCGGAAATGTTGGATAAGTGAAACAAATTAGCTGTTGTCACTTTCGGGATTTGAACCAGGAATTCCGCGCTTAGTAGTCCAACGCACTATCACTGGCCACTGCATCCACGCATCCACGCATCCACTAAAATATGTTTGTAAACTAGAAACTAATGTTATAAATGTGCTGATGATTTTGGTTATTTGTGCCTGGTACTATTTTTTGAAATCCCATTCTAGGCTCTATATTTATTGTTTGCAAAAACAAAACAAAAATGTGGTGTGTGTGCACGACTGTGTCGTACGCAACTTTCTCTTCTGCGAGGTGGGCATACGATCAAATACCAACCGTGCGAGAGTTTGCAAAGTTTTGCCAAAATACACTACAAAATTAATTTGGTTCTTGAAAAATATATAAATAATGTGGAACTGTGATTATATGAACTATTATTCCTTGAATGAATCTGCGCCCATGTGAATTATAATGATTTTCCGTTATTGACTAAAACTGAAAAATGTTTTAAAAAATATTTGGGCTTAAACTAATTACAAACAATAATAGTAACACGGCTAGTCAGTTTTATTCAATTTGATCAAACAGATCATAGATCATATACATATAGCCCTAATCTAAAAATCTGCTATAGAGTTTTCTTGAAATAAAAAACTGGGTACGCAGTTTTGTTGGCAAAATCGTTTGAACAGTTTTCGAGGAAATTTTCATTATGTAAAATATTTATATTGAAAATAACGCTAAAAGTCTTAGAGTAAAAAAAAATGGCTTAGAATTATGACCAAACGAATTGTCAATACCGTTTACAGATGGACGGACTTTCTCTTTGTAAGAGAAAGTGCAAAAAAAACATATGAGATGGCTACAATCCACTGTATGGATCGTTTTATACCCTATCCCATCCCATCCTTAAAATTTATAACCCCTAAATGTGGGTTTTATGGCAATGAAATGTTAAAATTGAAATTGTAGATACATATTGTTCACACAGTTTTTCAAAATCTTGTATGGTTCGACCAACGACAGCGTTTTTCTCCTGCATATGGTATGGCGTAGGGTATAGAAATGTTTTTTGTATAAAAATGCCTCAAAAAAGTGGGCGTGGGTAAAAATGATATATGAATGAAATGTTTATATTACCAAAACCAATTACGAAATGTTTAAAACTTTACT
Organism: Rhingia rostrata; assembly: GCA_949824845.1. Classification (NCBI taxonomy): domain Eukaryota; kingdom Metazoa; phylum Arthropoda; class Insecta; order Diptera; family Syrphidae; genus Rhingia; species Rhingia rostrata. The sequence continues at coordinate 33,680,634 of OX463758.1, forward strand.
GTTTTTTTACTGAAATCGCCCAAAAAGTTGGCGTGCAGAATTGAGATGATTAATAGCTTATATATGATCTCCATAGAAGTTCGATTAAGGGCAGCCCGAAGAAACATCGATTGGTAGGAGTAATAATTATCACGCATCATGCATAGATGTACCAGTTTAAAGGATAGACAAGTCTTTGAACGACATCATATGCGGCCTTAAAATTAATAAACAGGTGATGAGTATCGATAATACATCTTTTCTAAAGGTTATGCAAAGTTTTAGAGATTAGTGAATTCATAAACTTTCATGGCTTTAATAATAACTAACATATCCGATCAAGATGGTGCTGAATGGTTTTATGGTTTGATGTGTTTATAGAGTTTTAAAATCAATGTTGAGGATACGTATGACGCCTGTAAATGATAAAATTCAGTAAATCGAGCAAATCATCTAATGCGTTGGTATCAGTTTAATACTTTCTGCATCGATTCTGTTGGCAAGTACGATATTATAAAAATCCATTAAGTGGTAAGATTTGAAACCATTACGGTATAGAGTTTAATTCGTATCACTACTGTCAATGATATTACCCAAGCTGAGCCCGAATTAAGGAGTATTTAGCTAACAACTCCTGAAAGCAGTGTTTGTCTCCTATTATAATTCGCTTATGATATCGGCAACATTGACAGCAAACGACGCCATATTTCTTGCCGCTCTTTTGACATTTCCCTTCAGTAAGGTTTGCCATTTCATGATGGAAAGATATACGATCCAACAACGAGTCGAAATTATTAAAATTTACAACCGGAATTCGGAGTCAGTGGCCTCAACGTTAAGAGCGCTACGTACAATTTATGGTCGTCCTAGCAGATCAACAATTAAGCGTCTAGTGGAAAAATTTTAATCCGCAGGCACAGTACAAAATGTTCGCGTGCCAGTGAGACAAAGAAGTGCCCGTAGTGTCGAGAATATTGCTGCCGCTGAGGCTTCAGTTGAAGAAAGCCCAAATGTGTCTCTCACACGTCGCTCTCAAGCGTTTGGCATCTCTCGGACGTCGTTGTGGCGAATTTTGCGAAAAGATCCTGGCCTACATCCTTACAAGATTCAATTGACGTAAGAACTGAAGCCGCTTGAACACCAGAAGCGTCGTATGTTCGTGAATTGGGCTGAGCAACAACTTGAAAATGAATCGGCCTTTCATCGAAAAAGCATCTTCAGCGATGAGGCTCATTTCTGGCTGAATGGCTTCGTCAATAAACAAAATATGCGGTATTGGTCAGGCAGCAATCCACACGTACTCCATGAGTCATCATTGCATCCCGAAAAAATTACGGTTTGGTGTGGTTAAGGGCCGGCGGCGTCATTGGGCCGTACTTCTTCCATAATGAACACGATCGGCACGTTACTGTGAATGGGAATCGCTAACGTTCAATGATAACCGAATATTTTTGGCCCTAATTGGATGATATGGACTTGGAGGACATGTGGTTCCAACAAGACGGCGCCACAAGCCACACAGCGAATGCCACAATCAATTTATTGGAAACCAAGTTAGGAGAACGTGTTATATCACGAAATAGCAGCCTCTGTCGTGGCCGTTGGACTATTTCCTGTGGAGCTACGTCAAGTCTATGGTCTATGCCAACAAGCCAGCGACGATTGATGAACTTCGTACGAATATCGAACGTGAAATTGCAGCAGTATCGGCCGATTTATGCTGGAAAACCGTCGAAAATTGGGTTCAGCGTCTGGACTTCTGCAAGCGTACCCGTGGTGGACATGCAAAAGAAATCGAGTTCCATACATAATGGCATCGAACGTACTTTCACAGGAATAAAGAACTTCATTGATATCCTACAAAAACAACTTTTGTAGCACTCGTATTGAAAAACCCGTTACTTCTGCAGATACGAAGTAATACTTAAAGGCCTCTTTGGTTTCATATCTCATCCTTATTTTATTCAGATAGCTTCATACTATTTCTCGCAAGTACAATGAATATTGACTGTTGGTCTGTTGATAAACGGCTAACGTTCTAGAATACAATTTTTCGCCTTTTATTTATTCGGTTGCTATCCAAACTACTGTCTTAACGAAAACGGCTTTTACGAAACATTCTCAATTTCTTTTTGAGAAAATCCATGTGTCTAATAGATTTTTGGATTTAGGCCATGTATGTTAATGTTAATATAAGTTGGGCCAAAGGAGATCACCCTATTGGAAGATGCTCTTATTTTTGCAAATGGCCGCCAATGTCAAATCTGTTTTGACATTTGTGGACTTGTCAGATGTAGAATACAAGTGAATAAGCCATGGAGCGATACACTCGCCAAGAACGCGGAACAATCGATTTTTTTACCAAAATCATAATGAGCGATGAGGCTAATTACCAGTTCAGCGGATACGTTAACAAGCAAAACTATCATTTCTGGGGCACCGAAAATCTACGAGTAATGCACGAGGAGCCATTACATCCGCTCAAAGTTACTGCATGGTGCGCTGTTCACGCTGGACGAGTCACCTGACCATTTTTTTTCTAGAACGCCGCTGGTCAAACGTCAACAGTGGGGCGATCTTCATCGCCATGTTAATCGATTTTTTTTTTGCCGCAATTGGACGAATTAGGACTGGAGGGTATGTGGTTACAACAGGACGGAGCAACGGAACACACTGCGCGAGCCACAACCGATATTCTGAAGGCCAAACAACATCGGATGACTTCTTTTGGCCCACCTTGTATAACTGTTCGTAACAAAATTAAGTAATCATTTTTTGGCCCAAATGGTTTTGAACCGATTTTCAGTTTTGGCCAATAACATAAAATCGTTATTATTCACATAGACCTTCAAATTTTGGAATAAACGTTCTTGATCTGTATCCCAACTTGCAGTGAAAGCGTTGCTTCGTCAACTCAGTACTCGTTTTATAAACTTTTCACATGTGATTCGAACCTATAACCCTACAGAAGCGCTCTGATGCTGTAGATGTTTATTGACTTATTGCTGTTTTTTTTTTACGTCGAAACAGTTTATACTTCACGTTTTGTTTTTTTAATCATTACGGGCAATAGCGAGAATATGTTGGACGCCGAGCTAAACCGATTTTTTTTAAAGGTTTTCTGAAGCTTGACAATTCTATAGTTCACCATAGAGACGTTCTTCTCTTAGTGTTGAACGTCCTGAATGGAAAGGCCTTATCGAAAGCTGCAACAAGGCTTTTAGTGATGATCGGTGTGCATTTTAACCGACTTGAAAAGTATTATCCTGGAAAGGTGTATGGCATAAAGAGCTGCCTAGTTTTCTGTGATTCGTTAATGTTTTTCATGGATTTTTCTAGTGCTAGTGACTGTTGTTTTGGATTATTTTAGTTGGTAAAGTGAGAAATAAAAAGTATGTCTAGATATATGTTCTTAAACAATTAAATTGGTTCGTGGAATCGGCAATGAAAACGTGCCTATTGTTATAAGTATGACATTTTGTAAAAGTCCCACTTCAAAGGAACAAACAAACATCTACTATGGCATTCACAACGGAATTTGATGTTTACAAAAAAATAGACGGAATAATTAAAGAGTTCCACAAGTAGTCCTGCGAGTTATTACATAACTACTTGAATCTCCTCTGTGTATATTGTTGTGCGTAAATATGAAGACTACAACTCAACTGCAGATGTACTTTTTTTTGCTATGTTAATAAAAGGCAGCCAATGTGAAATAACATGTAAACAAATTTGATGGAAAATATCGATAGTAGTGGCCGCTTGTTTCTATTGTTTTCTTTTTAAATTGTTCGATTCGAAAACATTTACGAAATTATAAAAAATATATTTTTTGTTATTTTAGAGTAGCAGTAAACCAAATGCAAAAAGTGCAATATATACAAATAAACACATCCTCTTAAAAAATACCAAGCACTCCTAAATTAGCCGAGCCAATGGCTACAGATACCAATATGCATATTATCAATTGACTCGATTACACACACATCAATAAGCAAATTAAGATTATTTACACACGTAACAGGTTTTATTTTTTTTTCTTAATCAAACAATTCCATATCCATTGCACAGACAATACAATAGAAGCATCAACAAAATTTTTTAATTGGAACAATTGTAATCCTTTTTTTTAGCACGAGTAAATTCTCGTGTGTACTCACAGTTTTATATGTGAAGTGGAACAAAACGAGACTAATAATTCAGCATGAACCTGAGGGACATGTGGCGATTCAAATAAATTTGTTGGTGTAAATATTCAAACAGAATCACTGGTCCTGAAGAGAATGAACGAGTAGGGATTGATATATAACTAGTGTGTATAGAGAGTGCATTGTTTGTACCAGGTCTATTTTTTTAAACCTTTGAATGAAATACAATTCTATCATTTATATATTACTGATCGATTATATGGTCTTGAAGATTATGTTTGTTAAATTCAATGTGATCGTCAGATATTGTATTTTCAATAATGTATATGACTGATTGGTCCAGCGGTATTTCTTTTTCTAATAAGCTTTGACTAGTGTCATTTATGCATGCTTATGTAACTATTAAGAATACAGCAAAGGTAATTACGTTATATACAGACATTTCCTTTTGGAACCAACCTCAATAATTTACGTCATTACACTAATGGCATCATTGAAAAAAAATATATATAAAGGGTGATCCATTTCGAGGTTCGCTACTTTTTTAAAGAAAAAAACACAGAAAATTCAAATTCAATGGAGAATGTTTATTATCATTTGAAAGAACATTCTTTGGCATTTATTTTTTGAAGATTATGTCTATCAAATGTTGGCCGTTGCTACGTCGCAGATGGTCCATCCGTTGAGTCCAATTTCTGATCACTCGTTCGAGCATTTCGACTGGTAACTGGCGAATGACACGCTTGATGTTTTCCTCCAAGGCCTGAATCGAAGCGGGTTTGTCGGCACAAGTTTTGACTTTACATATCCCCATAGGAAAAAGTCTAACGGTGAGATATCACACGATCTTGGTGGCCAATCGACCGGCCCAAAACGTGAAATTATGTGCTCACCGAAATGTTCTCTCAATAAGTCCATTGATTGATGCGATGTGTGGGAAGTGGCGCCATCTTGCTGAAACCAAATGTCGCCGAGATCACGAGCTTCAATTTCAGGCATTAAATAGTCGGTTATCATGGCACGATAACGGTCGCCATTGACGGTTACGTTCGCACCGGCATAATTTTTAAAGAAATATGGACCGATGATTCCACCGGCCCACAAACAACACCAAACCGTTGTTTTTTCTGGATGAAGTGGCAGTTCTTCAATCTCTTCAGGTTGCTCTTCGTCCCAAATGCGACAATTTTGTTTGTTTACATACCCATTGAGCCAGAAATGGGCCTCATCGCTAAACAAAATTTGCCTCGAAAACGTCGGATCTTCTTGGAACTTTTCAAGAGCCCATAGAGCGAAGCGATGTCGCTTGGAAAGGTCGAGCGGCTTCAGTTGTTGCACAAGCTGTATTTTGTACGCTTTCAATTTAAGATCTTGACGCAAAATGCGCCAAGTCGTTCCATACGTCAGTCCGAGTTGCTGCGAACGGCGCCGAATCGACTCTCTACGGTCTTCGTGTACACTCTCAGCTACGGCCGCTATATGTTCTTCACAGCGTGCTGGACGTGGTCTATTCGGTCGAATATTGTCCAATAATGAATGCTGGGTCTCAAAATGGGTGATGGTGTTGCGAATAGTACGCTCAGTAGGCCGATTATGTTGACCACAAGTTGAGCGAATTGCACGAAACACATTGCTCACAGAACGTGAATTTTAATAATAGAGTTGAAACATTTGTAAACGTTGTTCAAGCGTAAGTCTTTCCAATTTGAAATGCCAAACAATACTAAGCAAAAATAACATGACAGCATGACACGACTCACACGTGATCTGTCAAAAAAGGTTATTGAAAAAAGTATCTCTACATGGATCACCCGTTATGAGAAGGCTGAAATCCGCTACGCGAATCGTTTAATAGCATGTCCCGTTCTATACTAAAAATGGCATTATATGGATTTTTTTTTGTATGCGCCCGGAGGTGAGTAATCCTCATAGGATACCAGTGGTACGTACCATTGGTTATGCCCGACTCCTATATTTTCGGGCCTGACAATTTCATTAGTGTCAGTCAATATATGCCTAATCATCACCCCTCAGAGATGCACTATGAGAACCGGCTGCGCGTGCTCATAGTAATATGGAATTTATTCCTCTCATTTTTTCATTTTTTTTTTTATTGTGGTGACTACGACTAAGTATCCTTAACAAGTAGTTTACGCTTCTGTAGTGTTCATCGCGTTTGGTAGGTAGCATTCCAGTGAACGCACCTACTAATACCGCCATTACATGCGGTTTTTCCTTATGGCGCTAGGTCGAACGGTCTTGTTCTTTGTAGCCAGCGCTCAAGGTTTGTGACGTCCAGAGTTCGGATTATTTCGTTATTACAATGAACATATAATACGAGTACGAAGTTTGCGAGCAAAGTTTGTTGCTTCGTTACTCACGGTAGCAATTCCTAAATCTCTGTGAATATCACTATTCCTAATATACCATGGAGTATTCACTGTTGCTCTTAGGGTTTTGTTTTGGAATGTTTGCAGTATAGCAATATTGCTTGGTTTGGTACAACCCCAAAGCTGTATACCGTATGTCCAACAAGGTTTTAGCACTTGCTTATACAGAAGCAGTTTGTTGTATACGCTTAGCTTCGAGTATCTTCCAAGTAACGTGGGGCTTCCACTTAAGCTTTGCGTCTAGAGTCATTCCTACATATTTTGCCTCATTTGCGTATGGTATTTGTGCAGAGTTAATGAAAACAGGTAAGTTGTTTATCTTTCTGTGCGTGAAATTGACATGCGTTGACTTGGTCTCGTTAAGTGCAATTCGCCAGGTTTTTGTCCACTCACATACTTTGTTAAGAGCCCGTTGGAGTTTTCCCGTTGATGATTCGACTGACTCATCCATTGCGAGGATCTTGTGGTATATCTCTTGTGTAGAGCAAGAATAGGATTGGTCCGAGAACACTTCCCTGCGGAACACCGTCGTGGATTTCTTTGAATTCTAAGTATTTAGTCTCATGTCTAACACGAAACAGTCTGTTTTCAAGGTAGGATTCCAGTATTTTGTATAATTTTGTCGGTAGGGTTGTCCTAAATTTATACCTTAGACCTTCGTGCCATACCTTGTCGAAAGCTTGTGAGACGTCGAGAAAAGCGGCAGAGCAAATCTTTTTCCATTCTAGAGTATTTTCAATTTCATTCGTTATTCGATAAACCTGATCGATTGTGGAATGTTTGACCCGGAAGCCGAATTGATGATCTGGGATCAAGCGTCTTTCTTCAATTACTGGTTGTAATCGTTTTAGCATCATTTTCTCGAAAACCTTAGATATTATCGGCAGGAGCGAAATGGGTCTATACGATTTCTTATCGTTTGGACTTTTCCTCGGTTTCGGAACCATAATGACTTCGGCGACTTTCCATTGCCTTGGTACATATAAAAGTCTCAGAGAAGCATTTATAATGTAGAGCAACTTAACTAATGCTTTTTCGGTAGCTCCTTCAGGATTTTGCCGGTGATTAAATCATATCCTGGAGCTTTGTTATTTTTCAACTTGCTTATTGTCATTCGAAGCTCGGACAGGGATACGGCTTTTACTTTATAGTTGTCGGCTGCGTATTGGCATTCGGTTCTTCGTTCAAGGGTTGTCCATCGAACGGCTTGAACGTTTCTTCTAGATACTCGGCAAATAAATCCGCTTTCTCTTTGTCTCCTTTTGCCCATTCGCCGTTAGCTTTTCTAATTGGTGGCGAGTGTATTTTGGGTTTCCTTATGGACTTCAAGGCTTTCCATATGGATAAAATATAGAAAACCACTATTAGTGTTGCCAGTTCTCCCGATATTCCAGGAGTCTCCCGAACAATTTACTAATCTCCGGGTCTCCCGAAATTTTTTTGAAATCTCCCGAACTTGCAGTACTTCATTTTGAATTTCTTAAGAAACCGAACTACGAACAGTTAAGAAAAAGTTTTATTACGAAGATATGTAATCATAAAGAACAACTAAAAACTTACTGCATTTGCAATACCAACGATTAATCCAGGAGAATAAAATATTGCAAATTTGGAGCTTTCATCCTTATTGCATTAAACACAACCACAGTTTGCAAAGCATTGACTGTGGCTTGAAACTTATATCCATAATATATTAGAACAAAAATATTCGGTGCGGAACAACTAAGGCGCCGCAAATTGTTAAAAATGTGTTATCGCCATTAAGTTTTAAGTCAACACTTAAAGATCTTGGCGTCAATGAAGTACGGGACGTTCCTAATCTCAAAATTGCTTATTGTGTTTCTTTCGCAGTCGATAATGCTTTGGTTTATTATGGAATCATTGATTGTGTTTCAAACACCTAAAAACCGAAAATCCAAAAATAATTAAAGCAAATTGCAGTTGCCACACACTGGCAGAAATGCAACTATAAAAGACTGTCGTATGATGTTGGAGACTCTTGTATTAAAAGTTTATTCCAAATTTTCCAACAACTCTAAACGAATACGAGCTCTCAAAAATGTGTTCGAGAAGTTTGGAATGGAGTAGGTATGTGAAAATACATCGGCATGGTACAACACGTTGGCTATCACTTGGCAATGATTTTGATAGGCTAATTGTTATTTGGCCAGTGGTTCGCTGCTATTTTCAAGACCTGGGTGAAAGCAATTTATGCCCAGTAGTTTGGCAATTTGTTAATGAGAGTAATGAACTGAATAATGACGCAAAACCTGAAATATTTTTTGTACTTCTTAAGTTATTACATCAATATATGAAAAAATAGATTTTATCGTTATAAGGTAATTAATTAACTGCAATAACTGCTCATAAAGTCTTATCCGACTTAAAGGCTGACATAGAATGTAGAATTAATGACAATTTTTTTGGAGTAAAAACTCATGAGTGCTTAAGAAAAACAAAGTTGTCACCAAAAAATGTGTATAAAACTATTTTAGAATATTTAGAAAAAAACATTATTTTGAAAGCAGTGTTTTCAAATATATCTATATTTTCGAGTTAAAGAATTTTCAAAATGAATTTTTATTCGAAAGTGTAAAAATTGTTGTGGAACTCCTTCATACCTTGTGATATTTGTATGATGAATGAAATATAATTCAAAGTAGTAGACTGGAATATATTGAATATACTTTCAAAGGAAAACAATAATTTTGAATATTTAAAAAAGATTTGGTGTACATTTTTTCAAAACAGCAAGCTTCCAACTATAGAAAATTCAAATTATTTTTTCTATTCCCGTGTCAAATACATTTATGGAACGAATATTTTTCATGATTGATTTTCTAAGGTCGAATGGCAGAAAAATAGATACTGTACCCCTATGACAAAGGTCACAAAAAGTGGGCGGTGGTTAAAACGATCTACAGATGTCTAAATTTGCTAAAACCTTGTTTCTGAAAATATTTATAGGCGTGGACATAGACCCTATGTACCAAATTTAACTATTCTAGCTCAAAATTAAAGGCCTTCAAATCGGTGACGTAGATACAGACAGACGGACAGACAGACTACAGACTACTACATTTCTCAAGAAAATGTCCGCAAAAAGTGTGCGCGATTAAACACTTTATATGTTGTCTAAATTTGCTAAAACCTTGTTTCTGAAAATATTTATAGGCGTGGACATAGACCCTATGTACCAAATTTAACTATCCTAGCTCAAAATTAAAGGCCTTCAAATCGGTGACGTAGATACAGACAGACGGACAGACAGACTACAGACTACTACATTTCTCAAGAAAATGTCCGCAAAAAGTGTGCGCGATTAAACACTTTATATGTTGTCTAAATTTGCTAAAACCTTGTTTCTGAAAATATTTATAGGCGTGGACGTAGACCCTATGTACCAAATTTAACTATCCTAGCTCAAAATTAAAGGCCTTCAAATCGGTGACGTAGATACAGACAGACGGACAGACAGACGGACAGACAGACTACAGACTACTACATTTCTCAAGAAAATGTCCGCAAAAAGTGTGCGCGATTAGACACTTTATATGTTGTCTAAATTTGCTAAAACCATGTTTCTGAAAATATTTATAGGCGTGGACATAGACCCTATGTACCAAATTTAGCTATCCTAGCTCAAAATTAAAGGCATTCAAATCAGTGACGTTGATACAGACCGACGGACAGACAGACTACACCAATTAAGATAGCGATTTTGAGTGAATCCATATACTTCAATATATATCTATATAAATTATTTTCCTGTATTACAAACTGTGCATAATATGGAAAAATATATCATTTGTCAAAAAACACAACAAAGGAAATTCATTATGTCCATGACAACAAAACGTCAAAATGAATACATTTAAACTGACAAAAAGAACGTACTCCCAAGTGAAAATTCCCCCAAAAAAAAAAAAAACCGGTATGGGGAACTGAAATCAACCTAAAACCATGTGAAAACCTCCCCTGACCATAAGACCACAAAGTCATATAAAATATTTCTTATGTTACATTAACGATATAATAGTAATTTTCCGTTACGCTTACCCAAAATATATATCATTCGTATCGACCACTAGATCAAAGCCTTAGTGTAAAGCTCCAAGCAAATTAAATTGCTATAGAGTTGAAAACTTTTTTTTTTGCATTTACTTGCAATTGAAATCAAACTGCCGACATTAATCTTCTGAATGGATGTGGGAATACATAATTTTATAGAGCGGCCTCTCAAATTGCAAACATCTCCCTACCCGCATTCACTTCACTTACAGAAGAAACTCTCCGTTCTCGAAATCCTTTCAACTGAACGAAAAGTTTTAGAATGCATTTTCATAAATTCATAAAACTAACGTTCTGTTGAATAGCGCAATAATCCCAACATAAAGTGCACCAGCCATACCAGTAGCAACCCACACTATCGAATATATAATTAATTTCAAAAAGAAAAGGCTTCCAAGTATGTATTTGTCATTGCCATTCACATCTGATATATGTTCGTGTGTTTGAATATTAGAGGGACAACTTCTTGTACAACAGATCGTGTTTCTATCTCTATCTATTTAATCGGCTTAAAAGATAAGCAATTCAGTTTTTCAACATGCAAGTATCAGAAACCACAAGAACCATCTACACGTACTTATTTTTATCTGACAAAAACAAATAAATACTCCTACACTCCGACACTCTTCGACGACGATCTCATTAACATGGTTAGATAAATATTTTACTGGCGTAAAATTCTACGCAGCATCCTTCATTTAATACATCGATGCAAACACTTGTCAGGGGGGAAGTAATTTTCAAAATTGGATTCTGCGGGTTCTATCGTTCCTTGGTCTATTACTCGAATAAACTTCGGTACACCGCCTTTTGAGTGACAGCACTTCAACTCCTTTGGCACAGTCGGTGCATTAATTATACAATCGGTTATTAAAATTGTCGTTTTTATAAAGCAGTCTTCATCATCATCAGCATAACCGTCAACGTCGTCGACATCGTGGTATAGACACCAGCTTCGTCTCACCTCAAGACATTTACGATCAAATGCCTTAGTGGAGCCGAAAAAAATCGGAAAGAGCGGGCGTTTTAAGCCTTTAATCACAGCACGGTCTGCACGACACAGTTGTTCCTTAATCCCCTGCGCTATGAGTCTTCCAAACGGTGTGGGAGAATTAATTTAAGATTTTTGCTTCCCGTACACAATTAATTACGGGATTTTATTTTGTCTATCGCTATGGATGCAGATAGATGTGGGTGTCGGTAATGTTGTGCCTGTGACTTTGTTTTCTTATTCAAAATGAGAGTTTTTTATGCAATGGGTGCACACAAAAATGGAGCTGCACCGGGCCAAAAAGAAAGGATGCAGTGCTGCTCTTGCACATCGCAAACAGGGCATAGAGTAAATTAAAAAGAACAGAGGAAAATTAAACATAAAAATGTTAATCAAATCTCCCTTCTCCGGGTATCAGCAGGTACCACCCCCTTTTCGGCATGAATTTAACAAGACCGATTTTAGCGAAGCTGTTGGTTATTATTTTTATGGACCTGAACAAGTTTGTTTGCATGAAGTCCTGCGCTTTCTCAACCGATGCGGCCTTCCTATAATCCATTGTTTGGTGGTCATTGTTGAGATGTTATTCGATTAGAATATGAATTACATTTTATCATTCACTCGCTTGATAGCGTATATTCATTTGGGAAATAATTTTAATCATGTCATTAGAACTTTACAGTTCTGGTTTAATGTTGGGATAGCAAAGCAGGCTGAGCGCCACCACAACGGGAGGAAGAAATTTAATTAAAAGTGCCATTTACGTGCCACGATTAGAGTTGAACATCTCGCTTGTGAATTTCTTTGGTGTTCTTTTAATATTTGTAGGAAACATTTTGTTTTAATTATACAATTTATATTAAATGCACACGATGTGAATCCGAAATTAGGACAAAAGGCTTTGCTTTCGTTACACGTTTGCCTATGAACGTTGCGTAGCTATGAGTACGTGTTAATGGTCAACATCCATATGTGGCACTTTGCTAATTTTTCTTACATTTTCCAGCTGCTTTGTATTCCTTCTGCGTTGTAATTTTTGACACTCTCCTCATACTTGTTCGTGTTATAGCAATGAAACGTAATACCTAGACTATCTTATATATTACCTTAAGGTTGTCTCTTCAAGAATTTTAAATGTGTGCCAAAATAGATCGAGCAACTTAAATTTGCCTCTTGCACAGACGAACGAGTTTGGGTTTTATACCACATCCGGTACAATTAAAAAAACAATGAAAAAAAACGTTGATGGAAATATTTCGAGGGTAATACTATGCACATTTCGTCATTTTTACCCACGCCTAGTTTTTGGTTGCGTTTTCAAAAAGAAAAAAAAAATTGTAAAAGCTATATCATAGCAAAACATTTTTTGAAAGGAACATAAGAGATTAAAACAAACTTTCTGAACAAAATGCCCTGACAAAGTCACTTTCCCAATTCAGATTTTGATTGAATGGGATTTGAATTTGTTATAATGCCAAAATTTAAACAGTAGAATTTGTTGTCGAAAAACAATACGAACACTATGTATGCTTCTATGTTCGACTTAGTTCAGTAATTTTCTATTTATACCCTATCCCATAGGGGTATATTAGTTTTGATACATAGTTTGTAACATAGAGAAATAATTGAGCTAGGTATCCCTCAAAGTATATGGATCGACTCAGAATCAATAGCTGAGTCGATTTAGCCATGTCTGTCTGTCCGTCTGTCCGTACGACGCCAGCTTTTGCGCTTATAATTTTGAGCAAGAATGATGAAATTTGGTATACGTGTTTGTATTTGCTCCCAGCAGAACAAGTCTAAAATTTTTGAAATCCGCCTACTGCCACACCCCTTTTTTATAAAACCTAATTTTAGACCAAACCGTTAGAGATTTTAAAAAGTTTCTGAACGAGTGTCTGTCTGTACAAAGTTTTTTTCCACGCCCACTTGGAGGCGTTTTAATATAAAAACCATTTTTATGGTTTTTATATTTCACCATAACCTGGTGAAAAAAGTTGTTTTTTTGAGCTAGAATGATGAAATTCGGTACACGTATTTTCTGTGCTCCCAGCAGAATAAGTGTACATTTTGAAATCCGCCCACTGCCACGCCGTTTTTAACTAAAAACGTAGTTTTAGGCCAAACCGTTAAAAATTTTGAAAAAGAGTCTGAAGAATATATCTAGACAATCCTAATGTATATATTTGGTGGCATTTTCAGTAAAAAAAAGTTTTTTGGTAAAATTTTAAACATTTCGAAGAAACTTTTGATGCAAAATCATTGGCTATAATAATATCAACATTTCGTCCATAAATAATTGTAACCCACGCACACTTTTTGGTGGCGTTTTAATACAAAAACCATAAGTATACCATACGCCATACTAAAGGGTTTTTCTGTACGAGCGCTACAAAAGTTTTTTTAAATAAAACAAAAACGGTTTTGGATATCAATGAAATTCTTTATTCCTGTGAAAGTTCGTTCACTGGCTTGTTGGCATAGACCATAGACTTGACGTAGCCCCACAGGAAATAACCTAACTGCTTCAAATCGCACGACTGAGGCGGCCAAGCGACTGGACCATTTCGTGAGATAACACGTTCTCCAAACTTGGTTTCCAATAAATTGATTGTGGCATTCGCTGTGTGGCTTGTGGCGCCGGCCGTCCTGTTGGAACCAAATGTCCTCCAAGTCCATATCATCCAATTGTGGCCAAAAATATTCGGTTATTATTGAACTATAGCGATTCCCATTCACAGTAACGTGCCGGTCTTGATCATCACGGAAGACGTACGGCCCAATGACGCCGCCGGCCCATAAACCACACCAAACCGTAATTTTTTCGGGATGCAATGATGACTCATGGAGTACGTGTGGGTTGCTGCCTGACCAATACCGCATATTTTGTGTATTGACGAAGCCATTCAGCCATAAATGAGCCTCATCGCTGAAGATGCTTTTTCGATGAAAATCCGAATCATTTTCAAGTTGTTGCTCAGTCCAATTCACGAACATACGACGTTTCTGGTGGTCAAGCGGCTTCAGTTCTTGTGTCAATTTAATCTTGTAAGGATGTAGGCCAAGATCTCTTCGCGAAATTCGCCACAACGACGTCACAGAGATGCCCAACGCTTGAGAACGACGTGTGGGAGACACATTTCGGCTTTCTTCAACTGAAGCCTCAGTGGCAGCAATATTCTCGACACTACGGGCACTTCTTTTTATCACTGGCACGGGAACATTTTGTACTGTGCCTGTGAATTGTTGATCTGCTAGGACGATTATGACGACCATAAATTAGACGTAGCGCTCTTAACGTTGAGGCCACTGACTCCGAAATTCGGTTGCAAATTTTAATAATTTCGACTAGTTGCTGGATCGTTTATCTTTCCATCATGAAATGGCAAATATTATTGAAGAGAAAGGTAAAAAAAGCGGCAAGAAATATGGCGTCGTTTGCTGTCCCTGTCGCTCAACTTTTGTAGCGTCCCTGTTGAAAAACCCGATATATGCAGCAGAAGAACGTGTTTTCTTGCGAACCACACAAGATTTTGAACAATATGTTGAGACAATGTCAATTTTAATATTTTTTTGCCATAAAGCCCACATTTAAGAAACATTAACTTTAAGGATGGAATGGGATAGAGTATAAAACGATTCACACAGTGGAGTGTAGCCTTCTCATATATTTTTTTGTGATTTGTGTAAATGGATGTATGCTCTCTGCAGACGACGTTCTTCGATTTTCTCAATTACATTTTTTTCTTGTTTCATTCAATATAATTCTGTTAGGAATTGGACATTTAACATTTTTTTAAACTTTCCAACACCATTCCTGGAGTGCTATCTCTCTATATCATTGATTGCGCGCTTATCGTGTCTTTCAATCTTCTTTCTGAAAAGTCGGTGTTCTTTTTTTGTATGCATCATTTTGGCTTTAAGGACACGTCGGTATTCTATAATATAAACTTTTTTTATATATCTACATCATCTACATATATTTTCATTACTGTTTGCATCAATTTTCCAACTTTTGGTTCAAATATTTCTTAACAGATTTTCAGTTTTCCCTAATAACGTAAAATCGTTATGATTGAATTTCAATTTCCTTTTAATTCCAGGATATAAGTTGATATAATCATAGTTCAACATAAGATATATATTTTCTTAAGTTTTAAATAAAAATTAGGACGGATCTTAAAGGAAAGTCCATTTGACAAAACTTTATTTATAATTTTGTTGTAACTAATACTAGCATTTATAACTTAAGTAATTCAGATTCTGTTTAGCTACCGAATGTAGCCAAACAAACAAAACTGAAAATTAAAGCCGCTCCGTATCTATCCTGGCTTTTAGCCCGGTCATTTGCCAACTGCCTCCAGTTGGTGCGCTCCACTAAAGGCGTGGTCTTCCTCAATTGCGTCCGACGTCTGGCTGGAAATCTGAGACTCTGCGAGACGGAGTATTAATGTCGTTCTACATATCCTAGCCATCTACATGTCCAATGCGCAGCTTTTTGACTAGGGGCATTTCGATGTACAGCTCGCATAGTTAATGGTTGATGTTATCTCATTTCAATACATTGGAGTGTATCTAAGTTTTTATACAGTATATGGATCGACTCGGAATAGCCACCTGCTTCGATTTACCCTTGTCGATATCCTTATTCATGCTTATAGTGCAGTGGAAAATAAATTCAAAATCCGTCCAATGCTACAAATACTTTCAGAAACACACATATTGCTTGGTCAAAACATAAGTTATTTTGAAAAATCGTCTGGACAATGTAATTGAAAACATTTCCATCGGACGTTTTATTACATTTCGACAATGCTCGATTGAAACTAGGAAGTTCGCTGTTCCTATGTCTCCAATTAGTTTCTTTTTTGGACTTTTTGGAATCATATCTAGAAGATGCCATGGATCATGGTCAGATAAGAAGGGTTGAACTCTTTCTTGCATCGATTAAGGAAAACTTACGCAGCGAAGCGGCGTTTTTATCAACTTTTGATACGAGTCGTTCCAACGAAGTTCGTAAGTAACTAAAATACTAACCAAGGATGGATATTTGTTAATCGATCATTTTTGCAAATTTTCTGCCGCTTAAATTGCATATACAGAAACGTTAAGCTTACCCCGTTATGTAAATATTGAAATTTAGCGATGCAAACATATTTTGTTGATTAGTGTCAACGTCAGAACATGAGGAACGAGGGCCTAGAAACGAATACGAGAAGCAAATGATACTATCACCTGTGAAGTAATGAATTATTTCTTAAGAGTTAAGCTTTTAGGTTGGCAGCACTGGTTAGTTATATCGTCCAAACGTGACCTGTCGAAGTGAAAAGTTTTCAGTATAATCATGGAAAGTCTTACAAACGAGCAACGATTGCAAATAATTGCACCGTTTGTTACGAACATATTATGGCGGCCCGCGATTAGGCTCATTTCTGGCTCAATGGATACGTAAATAAGAAAAACTGTCGCATCTGGAGTAATGAACAGCCACATGCCATACAAAAACTACCGATGCATCTCGAAAAAGCGACAGTTTGGTGCGGCATCATTGGTCCATTTTTCTTCAAAGATGACCGTGGAACGTCAACGGGGAACGATATCGAGCCATGATACGCGACTTTTTTTTGCTCCAGTTGGCTGAGTTGAACTTGGTTGACATGTGGTTTCATCATGATGGTGCCACATGCCTTACAGCTCGTGAAACTATGGAAATGTTGAAGGATGAATTTGGTGAGCAGCTTTTTTCTCGAAATGGCACTGTGAGTTGACCGCCAAGATCATGCGATCTAACGCCTCTTTATTATTTCTTGTGGGGTAACGTAAGCTCATTAGTTTTGAAGCCTTACAGGATAACAAAACACGGGTAATTCGTGGAATACATGCCAAAATGCTCGAAAAAGTGACGCAAAATTGGACCTTCCGAATGGCCCATTTGAAACGGAGCCGCGGACAACATTTACATGAGATTGTCTTTAAAGGCCAAGGCCAATTTATCTATTACAATAACAATTTTGAATATTTGATGCAAATTTGAGTGTTTTTTCGATTTTTAAAAAAACTAATCTTAAAAAACCACCCGTTATCATAAGTTGCAGACTTTAAACCTCCCAAAAATCGTTTCGAAAAATAATTTGAATTCCTTAGAGAAGTTTTTTATTGATCCCAAATGAACGAATTTTCAACTAATGCCTTTGAAATTTCAATGTCTACTACTTACTTTCTCCATCATGGTAAGTTGGTTTTCACTTTTCGATGAGATAAATTATCGATAACCAGATATTTTTATGATATTTCATAAGGTAATGGCTTATCAGCATTTCTAAGACCTTGGAAACATTTCTAAGACCTTTGAAGGAACGTAATTGATCGGTTACTGATTATAGAATGAGCTAGGATCAGATAAAAATCTGAAATTATTGATGGTCATGACAAATTACTAATAGTTCTTACAAGCTTACCAACTAACCCCTTAATTACTTTCATAAGCTTACTTGCATTGAAGGCATTTTGTTCAGTCAAAATGTTCGTTCGCTATGTTATTAGGGGTTTCAGCGTACTGTGATACAAAAAGAAATCCTTGTCATTAAGATTAAGATTAACGACACAACTTTTCTGTGAGTTAACCACTCCATTTTTATTACATATAGCTACCCCCTGAAGATTCGAGTCAAGCAAACAAAGACAAAACCAAATCAATTGAGCTCGAACTGGCTCAGCGATATCTATCCTTTTTTTTCAAAAGCATCCATTAAATTGACCTGTATATTCTCAGGACAGTCAAGGCTGTGTCTCCCATCAAATTATTTCAACTGACAACGCTGATTTCTATGCGTCACAATTTTCGCTTTCACTGGATACAAACTTGTTTTCATCAAAATGTGTAAACAGCATCAGTCATCCGTATCCGAGAAGCAACACTAATCCTTCCTGTGCATTGAATATACGTGAATTGTTGTTAGTCGTCGGGTTGTGCAATGTTGTTGAT
This sequence comes from Rhingia rostrata, assembly GCA_949824845.1. NCBI lineage: Eukaryota > Metazoa > Arthropoda > Insecta > Diptera > Syrphidae > Rhingia > Rhingia rostrata. The sequence continues at coordinate 33,699,198 of OX463758.1, forward strand.
GTCGGGAAGGATGATAAAAAAAATTTATAAAAATTCATATAACCCAGTGGCTTTGAAGCATACGAACACAAAACACGCTGCAGCGAAAATAAAAAAAATCCGACTGCATCTTCAGTGTCATCTATGGTATACATAATGAATAATCATAGGTCTATGGGGTTCCCCTCATCCGGCATGAAGGTGAATTTACACAAGCAATCTATTATTTTGTCTAGAATTCTTTGCCTTTCCTTTTCTCAGTCCGACATTGAACCTATAGAATTCGCTTTCGAGATATAATTCGACGCCTCTGGTTTCATGGCAATCTTCCGGCGCGCGGTAACACTTGATCCTAAAGAAAGTTTTTTTTTTCCGGTTTGGAACATCCAATCGAAAGAGTGGTTCTCCTTGGTAAAACGAATAATAATTCTTGATGAGAACCGCCCAAAACAATAGAATGATTGATTAATGAGAACAAAATATGCATGCAATTAATTGTTTAAAATGAGTATGTGTGCGTGTTCTGCTATCATTGTGTAAAATAAGTGAAATTGAATCAATTTGAACGCTACGTACTAATATATATATGTATATACTGTTTGTGTCAATATATAGCATTTTCATTTCTAATAAGGATGTTTGCATATAGATGTTGACATTTTGTGCCAAGCATCGAAAAACGATAATCTAACATGTCATAGTTTAGGAGTACATACCATCGATTTTAGCATTTATCCCTTGTGTTGAAAAATAATTTATTACATTAGAACGATGGAGTACATACATTATCTATTATCTGTCAATAGATGCGTAACGGATTAAGTCAACCCACTCAGTTGTGATTTCATTATGCAATTCAAGCTGAAATGCGTTAATCGCGTTAGGCTGTTCATGATTTAATTTTCTCACAAAAATGATTATTCGAACTAATACTATCCTTTATTGTGTAATAACCAACCTTTTACTATGTTTTTGTTTTTTTTTTCATTTGATTTTGATTGTCATGCCATATATATTAGGGTGATCATTCTTTGTATGAAAAACACTTTCCATGGTATGAAGATGTGTAGTGGAGGTTGCTGATTAAGATTGACCACAGTAATCTTTACAAAAGCAATCAAATGGCTTGAAACACAAAACAACGTTTAATAAGTTCTTACCGAAATTTTCTGAGGACCCCGGGGTCGTCCAAAAATTTATAAAAATTAAAAATTTCGATGAAAAACGGGGTGACGATAACTTTTAGTTTTTCAAAATTTCAATTTTTGATGAAAATTTTAAAAATTCCAAAATTTTCTGAGGACCCCTGGACCTTATTAGGCATTTCAAAATGTTTAATTAGATCTGACTCTGAAGAAGATGAACACATTAACTACCTTACAGTTGTAGATTTCAACAGTGACGTTTTGTATAAGGTTGTAGATTTGCAGTACTCTTTTTGTTGACAAAATGTACTCTGTTTTGATTTCATTAATAACAATTCTTAGCCTGTTCATAAATTACCATAAACACATACTCGGGAGCACGATGGTGCCACCAATCCTAAGGACTTTCTCTATTTGTACCACTTAGAGATGTAAGAAACCGCATTATAGTTCTATAACGTGGTTTCTTCAATCACTTAGTGGTTCAAATGAAATGCATTCGACGAAATCCGATTCATGTTTGGAAAAGTTCAGATGAGCGGGGGTGAGTTCCAAAATGCATCAGACTGGATTCAGATGCAAAGTCATAAGTTCCAAAAGTAAAATGAAAGTTTGAAAGTTTTCTCAGCTGAGAAAACTATGCATCGATAATTTGTTTGATCCTTTCATTTGATATATACAAATAAAAAAATTTTGTCTACTGAGAAATAAGCAAAAATTGTTTATTTCTATTATTATTGCATAATAACTGTTTAATTTTTTATTATTGCTGTGGTTTTCAGTGAAAGTTGAAACACGAGTACAAGATGCTGCTTCGAAGTTGCAGATTGCGATATAAAGCGTATGTTTTATATTATTATGTACATACTTGGCCGTTTCATTCTGAAATGACTATCAAAAACATCTTTGGAGTATTGTTCAACAGTGCTAAGAAAATGAATAGATTTAAGAATCTTCCGCCGGAATACTTTGGTTTCAATATACTAATAAGGTTCTTGCACGCCTGCTTCAGCTAATTTTTTACAATTTCAATTATAAACTTAGATAAAGGTTAGATTCGGCTGGTTTATCCATACTCTCAACCAACTGATTGAAAATTCGTTTAAATTCATATTGACTTTAGCCAATGGTTGCGCTGTATTAAATGCGTTCCGAAACGTAAAACTTGTGCAAATAACATTTATGCAAATCATCAAGGTTGCATTGTAAATGCATATCAAAAGGGAACTCAGCCCAGAATTTAATGTTACATCGCGTGTTCTCAAATGTATTTCACCAAATTCGAAACAATTTTAATAAAATCATTAATTTGGCTTTCGATCCAGTGAAGGTTAATTTTATATTATGAAGCCTTAAGTTCGACAAAAAGATGACGAGTCTAAAATTCATTCTTTTTTTTAATAAATTGACTGAGCGTAAAATGTTGGTCTGGGGTCGATCTTTCGGGCTTTTATATGCTCAATTTTTAAGGGATTTACCGCGGCAGTAGTACTAGACGTATAATCGTAATCTTTCTAGTACATAGTTGGCCAAATATGACCAACAATGTTAAAAACGAATAACTTTTATTTTTCAATATAATTATTATATTTCTGTATGCAAGTAAAATTGAATTCTTGTGTTTTTTTAGAGGTTTGTTTTTCGAATAGAGACAAAATTGACATTTTGTGGTCAAATCGGGCAACTCTAACGTCATTTATATTCAGTTTTGTTTGCCATTTCATCATGAACAGGTTGCCAAACGAACAACGCTTGCAAGTCGTGCAAATTTATTTCGAAAATAATGGTTCAGTTCGCGAAGTTTACAGCAAGCTCCGTCCATTTTATGATCGACATAATCGGCCATAAGAGCGACTAATTCGGTTATTCATGGATCGTTTTCACACTACGTTTACTCTATGTGATAATACGCAGCCGTAGAGACGTCGAACAGTGGGCACCGTAGAAACAATTGCCGCTGTAGAGCAAAGTGTTGAAGAAGACCCGAATTAATCGATTCGCCACCGTGCAGTAATTGGAGCTTTGCTCATCAACTTTATGGAAGGTTTTGCGCAAAGATCTTGGCTTACGACCCTACAAGATCCAGCTTTTGCAAGAACTAAAGCTGCGAGACCATGCAATGCGTCGTGATTTTTGTGTATGGGCTGAAAACGAGATTGATCTCGATGGTGATTTTCATCCCAAAATTTTATTCAGTGACGAGGCCCATTTTTGGTTAAATGGCTACGTCAACAAGCAAAATTTCCGCATTTGGAGTGAAGGGAATCCATATAAAACCCTTGAGACGCCATTACATCTGCAAAAACTGACTGTTTGGTGTACTTATGGGCTGGTGGAGTCATTGGGCCATACTTCTTCCAAAATGATGCTGGAGAGTCAGTTCAATAATGGTAATGGAGACAGGTATAGAGCTATGATAACCGACTATTTTATCCCCGAATAGGATGGCATGAATGTGGATGAGATTTGGTTCCAACAAGACGGCGCTACATGCCACACAGCGCACGTCACAATCGATTTATTGAAGGAATCCTTCGATGAGCGCATAATGATTTGACACCATTGGATTAAACATTAATGGCATAAAATTATCCTTCCAATAAGGCTAAATTGATGGACATTAAAACGATTTTTTTGTGTTTTATTTCAATTCAAAGTTCTATGCCTCTAAAAAAACCGATATAATCAATACATAGAGTGCACAACAACATGGTATGTCCAGATCTAGAGATGTACTACATATGCGTACATCTGAAGATCTAATTCAAATTGTACAAGACCTGCTACAGCAAGACCACCAAAAACAAATATTACCTATTCACTTTACACAATTACCCACACACATTTATTTTTTTTTAAATATTTAATTCAACAATAGTTGTGAATTTAAAAACAAGTTTTGTGATGAAACCAAACAAGATCGCATTTTCAAATGAAAAATGCAGCCGTAATCAATTTTTTTTTTAGAAAAGTATCATAAACATTTTAAATGTCTGAAGTTGATTTGAATATTTTCTTGTTTTCAAGCAACAATATCATTGTTGATTTCATTCTTAATAAACAACAAGCAAGTTCAATTAAAAATGCAACTAAATATCACACGTTTGTGATTCATTTTGTTGCGATTTCTTTTAAGAAACACAACCGTTAAAGTATCACGAACATGTTCAATTTAAAAAGTTTTCTTATTTAAAGTATCACGTTGAATTATATTAAATTGAATACTTTTCTTGTTCAGCAAACAAAAAACAAACATTTTATCACTCGCTGACTGCGAGAAATTAAAATCATTCGAAGCATTGTAACCAATCTAATTCGTTGGAGTTCTTTTTTTGTCTGCGTGGTTTGTATTCTACGAGGTTTTTATGATTATAAGGGAGAAAGAGTAGGAAATCAGCCTTAAGCCCTTTATAAGGTTCCCAGAACCTTAGTTTGTTTTCTTATAAGGGAGAAAGAGGACGAAATAGCCTCAAAATCTATGGTATGACGCACTTAAATTTTGTCTGCCCTTGCCTTCAATTTTTTTTTTTTATAAAGGGGGAAGATCGATAATTTAAATAAAGTAAATATTCCTGAGAGGAAGAAGCTCAAAACGTTAAAATGATCACCGACGTTATCAAGTAATCAGTCAGCATTTCACGTTGATTCGAGCACAATAGTTGCCACAGCAAACATTTTTTATATCAAAGGCAACACGATTTTCATGTTTTTTTTCACATCACAAATGTTGTTTGTCATCAAAGATCGAGCTCAATTTCGAATTTCGAGCACAATAATTGTCATATGAAAAAAGATTTTCATGTTTCTAACATCACAAAAAACTTTGTATGCCGGTTTGTTGGAACTGTAAGCTTATAGTATATATGAAGAGCAATTTTCGGGGGCGTTTTCAGTAAAAAAACGTTTTTCGGTCAAATTCTAGAATATCCGAAAATGCTTTTGTTGCAATATCATTGGTTATGATAATATTAATATTTCACCTAGGTATGCATCATTTTAACCAAAGCCCACTTTTCGGAGGCGTTTTCCCATAAAAACCATTTGTATACCCTACGCGCTATGCCATACCATATGCAGGAGAAAAACGTTGTTTTCTGTCGAACTATACAAGATTTTGATAAACTGTCTAAACAATATGATGTTGCAATGTTGAAGATATTTATTTTATGGATGGGATGGGATAGGGCATCAAACGATCCGCGCAGTAGATTTTAGCCTTCTCATATGTTCTTATTTGAAAAACGGTGTATGAAAGGCAAAAAACGATTACCGGGACTACTTACAGAACAATGATTGACACATTTTTCAGACCAATGTAGGAACACTAATGGAGCGGCTGCGGCCAATGCCATGCAAAATATTAACACACTGCGTGAAATTTTTGATTCTAAAATTTTTTTGTTATGTTATTAAACTAGAGAATATAAGCTTATGCAGAATAATCGAGACGATGGACCATAGATAGCCCATATAAAGCCGATATTCTGGTCGTCGGTGATATTTTAACAAATTTACAATTTCCTGCGGAAACGATTGAGGTGTTTAATTATCCTCATTTCGCTCTATCGTAAACACTAGGTTTCCATTTTGAAGCCGACTGGCATTCTTTTTACATGATTAAGTTTTGAGACTTAGTTTGTAACATAAAGAATAAAAGTGTATGGATCTACAAGGTTAATAAACCAGAGAATATAAATTTATGCGGAATAATCGAGACGATGGATCATAGATAGTCCATATGAAGCCGATGAAGTCCTCGGTGATATTTTCATATATTTACAATTTCCTGGGGAACCGATTGTTGTATTTAACTATCCTTTTTTCGCTCTATCGTAAACCCTAGGTTTCCACTTTGAAGCCGACTGGCACTCTTTTTATGTCATTAAGTTTTAAGACTTAGTTTGTAACATAGAGAATAAAAGTAAATGGATCGACTAAGAATCACTAACAGAGTTGATTTAGCCAAGTCTGTTCGTCTGAGCTAGAATAATGAAATTTGGTTCGCGTTCTTTTTGTTTCTCCCAACATAACAACTTTACAAATTTTTAAAATCCGCCTCCTTTGTAGAGAATGTAGTTTTTGGCCAAAACATAAGAAACTTCGAAAAAATATCTAAGCAAGATATTTATACAACCCCAAACGTATAATTCGCCTATATGAAGTTGTTTGCCACTCCCACTTTTTTTTTAGTGGTAAAATTATAAAAGATTCGAAAAACTTTCGATGCAGAATCGTTACTTACTTAAGTGGCGCTACAGTCCGGAATGAATTGAGCTTTAATCAACATGCCTCAACATGCCTCAACAATTAGCCCAGTCCTTAGCCAAATGCCTCCAGTTGCACGTTCCAAGATGGTTGACGTTGGTTTCTACTTGTGCGCTACACGTAAGGCAAGGTCTTCCTATTATGCGTCGGTCTTCCAGTACAGTTCGTATTATTCGTAGTTGAATCTTCACCTCTATAGCCCGTTAACGCAAATGGGACTGATGATTTTTCGAAGAATTTTTGTGTCAAATCGACTAAGGATTCCCTCATCCACTTTTGTAAGATTATATGCAATGGGATCTCCTTAGTAGTTTGAGTAAGGGCTTTCTACAGAATTGCCTTCTTATCCTGAGGATACAACGATTGGCAAGAGTAATTTTTTGTTTGTTGCTGTCCGAGTTAAAAGTGGAGCCGAGGTAGACCAAATCCCGTAATACCTCAATGTTATATCAGTCAATGGTGACGTTCTGTACAATTCGTCGATGTTGTGTGTCCTTCCGTGTTGACAGTACATATTTACTTCGTCTGTGCAAAATAATTGATATGTAAATATGAAAATTTCATCTATATATCATTTAAACCAACGCCCACTTTTGAGGCATTTTACAAATAATTGTGGGTGCCCGCGGTGTAGTGGTAATGTGTTCGCCAAAATCCATTTAACTATTATTTAAAAAGAAAAAAAAAGGTCAGTTGTTATACCTACAAGTATGCACCATCTTGAGTTTCTTCAAATTTAAGAACACAAGAAAAGGTGACTCCCCGAAGTTAGTTCGGACACCACCCATGAAGTAATTCTCCACTACATCCAAAATCTTTCCTATCACTCTCTTTCTTCCACTTCCCAATCACTAACGCACGTACTCTGGTTACATTTAAAGGGTATTCATAACCCCTTGAGTGCGTGTAAATTATAAAAAAAAATATGAGAAGGCTACAATCCACTGTGTGGATCTCCATATACCCTATCCCATCCCATCCTTAAAACATATATCCTCAAAATGTCGTTTTTTTGGCGATGAATTATAGAAAATGTCATTGTCAGAACATATTGTTCAGACAGTTTATCAAAATCATTTATGGTTCCACAAAAAACATCGTTTTTCGCCTGGTTATGCTAAGAGGTAGTGTATACTTACTTACTTAAGTGGCGCTGCAGTCCGGAATGAACCTGGGCATCAATCAAAATGCCTCTCCAATTAGCCCGGTCCTTAGCTAACTGCCTCCAGTTGCGCACTCCAAGTTGGTTGAGGTCGGTTTCTACTTGTGCACGCCACTTAAGGCGAGGTCTTCCTCTACTGCGTCCGACGTCTGGCTGGGAATCGAAGACTCTGCGAGCCGGAGTATTTATGTCCATTCGTTCTACATGCCCTAACCATCTTAAACGTCCAATGCGGAGTTTTTTGGCCATGGCATGTCTCTGTACAGCTCGTATAGTTCTTTGTTGAATCTTCGTCTCCATAGCCCGTCAACGCAAGAAGAATTTTCCTCTCAAAACCACCAAGGATTTCTTCATCCGCCTTTGAGACGGTCCATGCTTCAGCGCCGTAGAGCAGGACTGGGATGATCAGGGTCTTATATAAGATCTCCTTAGTAGTTCGAGTGAGGGCTTAACTACTGAATTGCCTTCTTAACCCGAAGAAACAGCGGTTGGCAAGAGTATTTCTTCGTTTAATTTCTGACGTGATGTTGTTGTCAGAGTTAATAGCGGAACCGAGATAGATTTAGTCCCGTACTACCTCAAAGTTATATCTGTCAATGGTGACGTTCTGTCCATATACTTCGTCTTGCCCTCATTTACTGCTAAGCCCGTTTTTGCCGCTTCCTTCTCTATACTAGCAAACGTGGCTATGACATCACGTTGGGTCCTACCAATGATGTCAATATCGTCGGCGTATGCTAGTAGTTGTACAGATTTTTGGAAAATTGTGCCTCTGATGTTGGCTCGTGAGTTTTGCACAATGCTCTCAAGAATCAGATTGAAGAAGTCACATGACAGCGCATCGCCTTGCCTAAATCATTTTTTGGTAGTGTATAGAAATAGTTTTTGTATGAAAACGCCTCCAAAAAGTGGGCGTGCGTTAAAATGATATATGGAAGAAAAGTTTATATTTAGAGAACCAATGTTTTTGCATCATATTATTTTTCGAAATGTTTAAAATTTTACCGTAAAACGCCCCGAAATAGTGGGCGTTCCAAAAAACTTTGTATGAACAAGATATGTTCTACAGATATTTTTTCAAAATCTCTAACGGTTTGGCCTAAAACTACGTTTTTCTAAAAAGGGGGCGTGGCAGTGGGCGGATTTCAAAAATGTTTACACTTGTTCTGCTGAGAGCAACAACAAACACGTGTACAAAATTTCATCATTCGAGCTTAAAATTATAGGCTGACGGACGGACCGACTCAGCTATCGATTCTAAGTCGATCCATATACTTTCAGGTATACCCAGCTCGATTATTTCTCTATGTTACAAACTATGTATCAAAACTAATATACCCCTATGGGATAGGGTATAAAAACCCAACCCCACAATTCAATTGAAAACCCCCGTATTTTGTCCTTTTACTATTTTAATGCCGTTTAGGCGTTTTACATTTATAGAATGTTTATGAGATTCCATAGTTCATCTCGAGTAACCATATATCCTTTGTATTACAACCAAGCTTGGTGTATAGTAAACCATTCTTGAATGCATACGCGGGCAAATTGAGATTCCGCCAAGAAAATCAATTGTTTCAATTTGAAAATATGAAATTTCTAATTTAAGTTCTTAATTTTTGTAAACAATTACTAATGTTCAGTGTTTTCAAAAGTTGGCATATTATATCGAAGTTATTCAACATCATTCACAATGTATATCTTACAATCCTTGCAATAATATTTATCAAATATTCACTTCGAGATATCATGTGAGGATGACACTAACTAACGTTGCCTGAATGCATTCAAATTTCTGTATCTATTGTACATGTAAATCAACATAACGGAGCTTACCAAATTACAATGCCAATAAGTACAATAAACACTGAATAAGAATGACAGCAAATTGTCGTATGCGTACTTGGATGACTACATTCAACTTTCTATTATTTCATCAGAGAACACTTGGATTGTTAAAAGGATTTGTTAAATACAAACAAATAATGTATGTATGCTCTGTGTGCAGTTTAATATATGTTGTCAAAAAAAAATCTATATTTGTCAGACTTGTTTGCAGATGTATTTTCCTGATTGATTTGCAGACAAAAAAAAGAAAAAAAAAAGTAAATGTTTTTTTATTTATAGACTTCATTCAGAAAATTCATTGTACATATCTATATTTAGCTGATACCCCATATCGAAGTGTACTCTGATGCTCAAGGGGCTAATTTGTATGCGAGTCAAAGATGAATCACGAAAAGGTTTACCGACAAGCACACCCACCATATAGAAACATTGCTGTGGGGATTCCACACATGTGCCTGGTAATTGTTCTTTTCTTCTGAATGAGAAGGATTGTTGATATTTACTGCTGGAAGCAGGATTCATCATTTTATCGCATACAATGCTCGTAGTGTACACATGATCCTCGAAACAGAATACTGAATGAGTAACCAAAGAAATCGCATACAAAATAGCCACCCTCAATGTTTCCAATAAAAAGTAACTTTATATTGGTTATAGAAAAGGGTAGGTTATAGTTTGGAAGGATTTTAACTTTGTGGTCACGGATGATTGTGTACAATACATTGCATGCATTGAGATTTGTCCATCCAATGGAGATATTAGTAATTTTCTATCATGAGAAATAATGTTCTAATGCTTTTCGAAAGGAAAGCAAATATTAAATAAATCTTTTGACTTAAGGGTGCAAATACCATTGTGAACAGAGAAAGAGTTTATATTTATTTGTATTTAGGTTGTTAAAGATATTAAGTTGAAGTATTAATCCTTCTCTTTATTTATTTATTTAATAGCTGACCCGCAAACGTTGTTGTGCCTTCAAATTTTGAAACTTATTTTGGAATGATCATTTGTATTTATATAGGCTTGGGGTTTGTTTTATTTACTTTGCGATTACAATGATTCTATCTCTATATGTATATAAAAATTAAACTAAATAAATTTTTTTCGATTGCTTTGATGCGATTTAATTTCGTTCTATACAATGCTTTACGATATTTTGTTTTGTTATTTGGGGTGGAAGCAAATAATTTTGATGATGTTCCGACACGGGAACAGGCGACATACAATGAACCATGCGAGGGGCATGGATTTTCAAGGTTACGAGTCCAGTTATAGCTATCATTGAATAATTTCATTGGAATACAAAACTTGACATAATTTACCTCTTACTTAATTAGTTGTTTATAGGGTTCATTGGAAAATTCTTTTTTTTATTTGGCTGGAATGAGAAACAATACCTCAGAATAATAAATCTTGATCACTGACAAACAAAAAGTGATTTTCTGCGAAATCCTTACTCAAAAATTAAAATATTGTAGTATAATCTTGTTTTAAGATTCAAAAGCGTTGTTTTGACACCAAGTCGCCAGTGATTGAACAAAAAGGTTACAAAAAATTCGCAAGAAATCAAAGAAAAATTCCAATTAGGGTTTTGAATGATAACTGGACCCTAATGTCCCCCCCCCCCCCCCCCCTCTGTATTTCCCCTTAAGTGTTGTTTTTCGACAATATTGTTGTTCATTCGCAAGAAATCAAAGAAAAATTCCAATGAGGTTTTAGAATGATAACTGGACCCTAATGTCCTCCCCCTCTGTATTTCCCCTTAAGTATTGTTTTTCCACAATATTGTTGTTCATCAGCTTTTTCACCGCAAGCTGAGTGCCATTATATAGACGTGGTTGGTTTCAATTTCGTAACGTTATGAGTCGGGTCGACTTTCACTTGCAGATTGTGAGGTGGTAATCCGGGTGGTTCCAGCGAGTTTGCAAACTGGATAGTTGACGATATCATCTTGGGAAGTAATGGAATCTACCGATTTGTACGTCACCAATTCACGAGAAATTTTACTATGAACTTTAAAATTCAGTTCGCCGAAATCAATGTTTTTCGCAGCTAATATAGTACGTTCGATTAACCAAACATTACTTTTGAAAATTTGTGCAATGTTTGAACGTACCTTTCGGATGAGTTCGGATTTCGATTCAGTAAGCTGACAGAAAACGACGGGAAATTGAAAAGTCAATAGGGATTTAGAAGTTGCTAATGTCCAGTAATTGTTTTGAAAAAACGTCTCCAAATTAGTCGTTCTGCAGATCGAAACGCATGTTCGTAATCAGTTTTAGTTATTTAAAGTGTTTCCACAAAACGGACGACTCCAAACATGCATTACGTTCATTGGCACCCTCCAACCCTGGAACTACTCGCAATGTTTGCCGAAAATCATCTGCCAACAGAATCATCGTACTACCAAACCGCCAATCTTGTAAATCCTACATCGTTTTGTCTAATGCATCCAAAGACTTTTTATCACAAACGATCAGTCTGCTTTGCTGCAAAATTATGGCCATCGGACTGTTCTTGGAAATTATGTATCTTGGATTTTCATTGATTTGCATTCAGTGGAAAGTTGAGTACTGAATGAGCATTTCGAGAGCCTTCCGACAATGTAGATGCAATTTCTGATGAAGTGCAAGTGCAATAACATTCTACGATCGTATCGTTGCTTAAATGAATTCGATAAAAATTCCTTCCAATTCCCTCGCTCACAACTTTCATAGGAGTGTCGTACGTTGTCGATTCAAGAGTGGAACGTTCATTCGAACTGATTCCCTCAAAGCATCGCAATTATATTGTTTTTCGCATCGCAACTCTTGTTTTAATGCGTCGTACAGCTAACGATTGGGAGTTGTCGCATGTCTAAGTCAGATAATACCTTGTCCGACATCGATCAATTAAAACCAAAGGGTCGTTGTGAATTTCCCCGCTTAGTTGTCAATTGAGTATCACTTTCTTAAACTCGCAAAGTTGGCATGCTTCTCTATAATTGCTACACAATTCTCTATTTATAGTTCGCCAATCTTGGAATGATGTTAGGCCACAAACGTTGACTAATAGTTTCTTGTGGACTTTTACAAACATTAAAAAACAGCCAAATCGATCAAGGATTTTATTGATTTCAAATGGATCAAAAAAAGTGGGAGCACATGTAAATGGGCGTGGTCAATTTATTTTCCCTAAAAACTTAAATTTGATTACTACGAATATATAAAACAACATAAAAAAATACGTCCAGCAGTTCTTTGATTTTAAATAAATGAAAAAAAAGTGGGCGTGCAAAATTTTTCTTTCCGTAAAAGCCTATGCTGGGTTATAGCGAACAAAAAAAGAAAATAAAAAAAACAATCAGCCGTTATCAAGTGATGCGGTTACAAACGAACGACATTTGGTTTTTATATTTATAGATGTGCGGTGATTTATAGATGTGTGACTGCAAGAATGCGCAGAAGTAGTCGGTGAATAAACAATTTTTGGCGATGAAATCAAAATCATTTATGGTTCGACAAAAAAACATCGTTTTTCGCATGGTTATGCTAGGAAGTAGTGCATAGAAATGGTTTTTGTATGAAAACACATCCTAAAAGTGGGCGCTGGTTAAAGGGACTTAAAGAAGAAATCTTTATATTACAAGAACCAATTATTTTGCACCAACATTTTTCGAAATATTTAAAATTTTACCAAAAAAAGTTTTTTACTGAAAACGCTACCCCAAATGTGGGCGGGGCAAAAAACTTTGTATGAAAAAGATATCGAAATTAGGATTGTCTAGATATCTTCTAAAGACAATTTTACAAAATCTCTATCGGTTCGACCAAAAACAACTTTGTATAGACGAAGGTTTTTACTGGGAGCAACAACAAACTCGTGTACCGAATTTCATCATCCTAGCGTAAAATTGAAGGCCCAAAAACTTGTGACGTACGGACGTAAATCGACTCAGCTATCGATTCTGAGTCGATCCATTTACTTTGAGGTATCGGGTTTTTCAACAGGGACGCTACAAAAGTTGAGCGACAGGAACAGCAAACGACGTCATATTTCTTGCCGCTCTTATGACAGTTCTCTTCTCTTCCATTTCATGATGGAAAGATATACGATCCAACAACGAGTCGATATTATTAAAATTTACAACCGAAATTCGGAGTCAGTGGCCTCTACGTTAAGAGCCTCCAAAAGTCAGCGCTAAAACAAATAAACTCGAGCTATCCGCCCAACGATGAAAGAACGTTCAAAGTTCTTCAGGTCGAGCAAATTTATCAGATGACACTAATACTGGAGTACTTTGACGATGACCGTTTTATTCGACCAATAAACCATGCTATCAACACCAGAAGACGTGCCCAAGGTATGCTTCAATTGCCAAGAAATTATAATGTTTATGGTAGACGACAACTTCAACACTGCGTTCGAGCATCAATCAACGAATTACCTCGAGAACTAGTGAGCATAGAGAATTACAAGACTTTTTAAACTCAAGTCATTAACTTATCCATAAAGTTTTTGTATGTACTATCTAAGTTTTTTTTTTGAAAATATCTACATCTTTCACTCTTAAGCTTACTAATATAATTTAAACCTTAAGAAACACAACCTTCTGCAGACAAGTCACAAGGCTTCGCAGAAACGTATATAAAATTGTAAAGTCTATATAAATACACAAAAAAAAAAAAGAAAAAAAAAGGGCTCCGTCAAATTTATGGTCGTCATAATCGTCCTAGCAGATCCAACAATTGAGCGTCTAGTGGAAAATTTTGAATCCACAGGCACACTACAAAATGTTCCCGTGCCAGTATGACAAAGAAGTGCCCGTAGTGTCGAGAATATAGCTGCCGCTGAGGCGTCAGTTGAAGAAAGCCCAAATGTGTCTCTCAAATGTCGTTCTTAAGCGTTGGGCATCTCTGTGACTTCGTTGTGGCGAATTTTGCGAAATGATCTTGGCCTACATCTTAACAAGATTAGATTGACGCAAGAACTGAAGCCGCTTGACCACAAGAAGCGTCATATGTTCGTGAATTGGGCTGAGCAACAACTTGAAAATGATTCAGATTTTGATCAAAAAATCATCTTCAGCGATGAGACTCATTTCTGGCTGAATATCTTCGTCAATAAACAAAATATGCGGTATTGGTCAGGCAGCAATCCACACGTACTCCATGAGTCATCATTGCATCCCGAAAAAGTTACGGTTTGGTGGGGTTTAAGGGCCGGCGGCGTCATTAGGCCGTACTTCTTCCGCGATGATCAAGACCGTCACGTTACTGTGAATGGGAATCGCTACCGTTCAATGATAGCCGAATATTTTTGGCCCCAATTAGATGATATGGATTCAAAGGACATGAGGTTCCAACAGGACGGCGCCACAAGCCACACAGCGAATACCACAATCAGTTTATTGGAAACCAAGTTTGGAGAACGTGTTATCTCACGAAATGGTACAGTGGCTTGGCCGCCTCTGTCGTGCGATATGACGCCGTTAGACTATTTCCTGAGGGGCTACGTCAAGTCTATGGTCTATGCCAACAAGCCAGCGACGATTGATGAGCTTCGTACGAATATGGAACGTGAAATTGCAGCAGTATCGGCCGATTTATGCTTGAAAACCGTCGAAAATTGGGTTCAGCGTGTGGACTTCTGCAAGCGTGCCCGTGGTGGCCATGCAAAAAAAATCGAGTTCCATACATAATGGCATCGAACGTTCTTTCACAGGAATAAAGAATTTCATTGATATCCAAAACCGTTTTTCTTTTATTTAAAAAAAAACTTTTGTAGCGCTCTTATTGAAACACCCTTTATATCGACTCAGCTATCGAATCTGAGTCGATCCATATACTTTGAAGTATATCTAGCTCAATTATTTCTCTATGTTACAAACTATGTATCAAAACTAATATACCCCTATGGGGAAGGTTATAAAAATAGACTTAAAGTCACCTTATTAGACACAAATTCGACATTGGAAGTTCGGATTTCGTCATGGGAAGACCATAATCGTGACTACATAATTTTTTTTAACCATCTGTAGTCTGATTTCTGCGTAAATTAAAACGAATTTTAAGCCAAATGTTCGTATCAACATTTTCGAAATCCGCCAATTTGTTAGTATATAAGTTTCTTGTATAACAAGTGCGAACTTTGATTGGTAATCGCAAAAGCAGACTAACAGTAATCGAGAAAATGTTGTGATACCCTATCCCGTAGGGGTATATTAGTTTTGATACATAAATTGTAATATTGAGAAATAATTGAGCTGAGTCGATTTAGCCATGTCTGTCATTCTGTCCGTCCGTACGTCACCAGTTTTTGGGCCTTTAATTTTGAGCTAGGATGATAAAATTCGGTACACGATTTTGTTGTTGCTCCCAGCAGAGTTTGTTGTTGCTCCCAGCAGAACAAGTGTAAAAAACTTTGAAATCCGCTTACTGCCACGCCCTCTTCTTAGAAAAACATAGTTTTACGCCAAACCGTTAGAGTTTTTGATAAAAAGTCTGAACGACATATCACGACAATCTTTTTATCTATATTTCGTCTTTACAAAGATTTTTCCACGCCCACTTTATGGGGCGTTTTTCGTAAAAAAACTTTTTGCGGTAAAATTTTAAACATTTCTAAAAAAAAATTGATGCAAAATAAATTATTTTGGTAATATAAACATTTCTTCCAAATATCATTTTTACCCACGCCCACTTTTTGGAGGCGTATATTAGTTTTGATACATAGTCTTTATTTTGTAACATACTGAAATAATTTCGCTAAATATACATCAAATTATATGGATCGACTCAGAATCGCTAGCTGAGTCGATTAAGCAATGTCTGTCTGTCCGTCCGATTTTGGGGCCTTAAATATTGAGCTAGAGTTTTGAAATTTGGTATACAGACTCTCTACCTGACGAAGCAGAACAAGTGAATACATTTTTGAAATACGCCTCTTGCCACGCTCCCTCTTTAGAAAAACGTAGTTTTTAGCCAAAACATAAAATATTTTGAAAAAGTGTCTGAAGAAGATATCTAGACAATCCCAATGTCTTTGTTTTGTCTATACAAAGTTTTTTGCCATATATTTTACGGTAAAATTTTAAAAATTTAAAAAAAATTGAAAGGAAAATTTTCAATTATTGGCGACCTTCTATTAGCAAGTGTGTTAAGACAAATTAACATCCGATGTGGACGATTGGACATTGGCAAATGGACATGACAATCTCAACTGACGATACGCAAGCAATTAGAATTCGTTTTTGAACAGATTCAATAAAATTGCTCCTAATCTCAAGCAAACATTTGCAAATACATTATGTAACCAGCTAATTGCTCTTCAAATAACTTATAACTGTAATGACACCATAAACTAACAGCTCAGAGCCTGGAATCTTGTGCTAGAACTTATTACCCCCAGCATGTAACTGACAACATCACCACGTTCATATCCGTGTCCAATAAAAAGCCTTCAAAGTAATATTGATGTTCTCAGTGCATCAAAGGAATTTAAATTAAACTTCAGGCTAGTCCGTAGTCACCTAACGTGATAAGAACTCTCGCACGTACGCCTCAAGATAGTATTCGTACTTGGGCACCTATACCAAATGGTTACCCAAAAAATATGCGTCGGGACTGGGATGCTAGAGATTACCTCACGTTTTGCATTATTCTTCAGGCAATTATAATAAACTTTGTGTAAAATCCTGACTGGAAAGTGTAAAGGAATTGCCTTATACCATGCCTTACGTCCTGGCAATAGTATAGGAAATATAATACCCTATGTAGTGTATATTTCTGTGGCCACAAAATACGTATGTAATCCAAAAATAGAGAACGTAGTTGTTTTTTGTTGGACTATAGAATTGCCTATACACCCACTCGATATCTCCTGAAATCGAGATGAAAAGTTCAATTAAAATAAAGTGCCTTCTCGTGTTTCACGATTTCGAATGCTCTTTTTTTGCATCGCTTTCGTGAATGTATGTCTATGGATCGAATGTACAATTGAAAATAGTTCCTACGTTAACACTGTGGGTGTTTGTGTATGCGTATGTGTATTGACGATTATGAGATAGGATGGGACAGCGTTGGCAGCATTTATTTGAAATCGAAAATTGGTGTCCCCGAAACCAAACAGCAGACATTAATTGCTTGGAATTAGTTGATGCATTTGGGACGATTGCAAATGGGAGCACTATCAAATTTAAATTTTCAAATTTATAAAAAAAACATAGGAGAAGGCTACAATCCGCTTTACTTTATTAGAATTCCTTTAATAAATTTGACCTAAATCGACGTTTTTCTGAACGTAGATATGGCCGAGCGCGGATTTAAAGAATATTTATTCCTATACTGAATCTATGACCAAAGAGCTAACATATTAATTAAAATTTTACCGAAACCAGTTTTAACTGAAAACGCCCCCAAAAAGTGGGAGTGTCAAACTGTATATCGACTAAATAAAGATTGTCTAAATATCTTGTTAAGATTATTTTTCAAACCAAACGAATATCAAAATCTTCCGTCCTCTTTTACGATAGCGTAAGGCCTTTGCCATTTACGTTTTTTAAGACAACTTCATGTAAATGTTGTCCGCGGTTCCGTTTCAAATGGTCTATTCAGAAGGTCTAATTTTGCATCACATTTTCAAGCATTTCGCCTTGTATTCGAATAATTACGCGTGTTACGTTATCCTATTAGTCATCAATTGTGTTCGGCTTGTCCACATAGACTAACGACTTTACATAACCCTACAAGAAATAATCAGAAGGCATTAAATCGCATTATCTTGGCGGCCAACTCACAGGCGCATTTCGAGAGATAAGCTGCTCACAAAATTCATCCTTCAACATTTCCATTGTTTCAAGAGCTGTGTGGTATATGGCACCGTCTTGATGACATCACATGTCAACCACATTGTGATGTCAATGTGGCAATGTGGCCAACTGGGGCAAAAAAAAAGTCGCGTATGATGGCTCGATATAGTTCGCCGTTGACTGTAACGTTTCTTCCACGGTCTTCTTTGAAGAAAAGTGGACCGATGTTGCCACCATGTGGCTGTTCATCACTCCAGATGCGACGGTTTAGCTTATTTACGTATCCGTTGAGCCAGAAATGTGCCCCATCGCTAAACACAATTTTTCGATAAAACAGCGGATTTTCATGGAGCTGTTCTAAGGCCCATTCACCAAAAATTAAGGTTGTGGTAGGTCATTCGGCTTCAATTCCTGCACAATTTGAGTTTTATAGGCTTTCAAACCCAAATCGACACTTAAAATTTTCAATGTGGTTGAGTAACACATGCCCAATTATTGAGAACGGCGATGAATTGACAATTCAAGATCTTCATTAACATTGGACGCTACGACTGCAATATTCTCTTCGGTTCGCACTGTACGCACGTACGCATGACAGTCGATGGTTTAATGTACAACCAAGTAAATTTGGTGCGAAATTTGGTGATAACAGCACGAATTGTTGATTCACCAGGTCGATTGTGACGACCATAATATGCTCGTAACAGTGCACGTTTTTCACAGAACACGAATTTTGATAATAAATTTGAACAATTTGCAATCGTTGCTCGTTTATAAGCCTTTCCATGATTAAATAGCAGAGTATACTGAAAACTTTTCACTTTGACAGATGACGTTTACAAATCAGTGCTGCCAAGATGAAAAACTTAACTCTTAAAAAATCACCCTATACATCCGTATACATTTGCAATTGTTAATAATTTCTATCCTATGTAGGAAATTTTGAACTCTTATTACCATAGCCATATATTATCTTAGTCAAAGCTATCACAAAACATTATGCTTCACACGAAATCTATTGATTAAAGTAATAAGCCGCAATAAATACATTGTTAAAGAAAAAAATTATTTTTCAAAAGTCCTTATGGTTTGACAAAATACTACGTTCCTCTGAAAAAGGGGCATGGTATTGGGCGCATTTCAAAAATGTTTATACTTTTTCTGCTTTTAATATGGGAAATGTACAGAAAATGACATTGCCTAAATCATTTGTTGAGGCAATTTGTGAAATACAATGATTGGTAATGATATTCCCTGAATATCTTATTCAAACACTTTTTCAAATTTCCTAAAGTTTGAATTACTAAAAGGACGTAATTCTGAAAAATGGGCTTGGTAATGGGCGGATTTCGAAACTTTGTACACTTGTTCTGTAGGTTACGAGGAGTTTATGTACCAGATCTCGTTATCCTTGCTCAAAATTGAAGGCCTAGAAATCTTTGACGTATAGACGGGCTGATGAACTGACCGATGGACTGTCAAACAGACAGACATGAGTATATCGACTCAGCTAGCGATTCTTAGTCCATATAGATACTTTAAGTTATACCTATCGAAATTATTTCTATATGTTGAAAACCATACATCAGAACTTCTATAACCCTATGGAAAATGGCATTATGTTACCTTCGATTTTTGTACTCTATCACATAGGGGTAAATTAGTTTTCATACATAATTCTTAATATAGAAAAATAATTTAGCTAGCAATACCTTCAAGTATATGAATCGACTCAGAATCGCTAGCTGTGTCATTTTAGCCGTGCCTTTCGTTCCATCCGTTTAAAAAAAAAATAAAAAACACTGGTATCATTAATATAAAAATGTAGTCTCTAGATCGTTCTAACTCAAGTCCATTTCTTGGGGCGTTCTGTTATAAGAACTATTTGTATACACTACCCCATGGCTTTTGCAATAGAAAACGTTGTTTTTCGTCGAACCATAAAAGACTTTGATAAACTGTCTGAACAATATTTTGTGACAACGCATATACATTTCATCCCCATAAAGTTTTTAGCTACAATCACTTTTTGAGGGATATTAGTTTTAGAGATGGAATGGGATGGCATAGGGTATTAAACAATTCGCACAGCGGATCCTTCTGCATGGGTTTTAATATCCACCACATGAATTCTTCAAATCACTTAAGAAATAGTAAGCAATGTGCAATGTGCATTTCATGTTGTGGTTTATTTCTACGTCTTTTTATACATGAAGAATATTGAAGGCGGCTAACGATTTCAGTTTCAAACCATTATGGGAGTAAATAGTGAATACCCAAATGAACATTTAAAAAGCGTAATAATACTTCGCTCCATTCATTTACATAAGTGTAAAATTAGTCAAGTTGCGTTTTTATACACATGACAATAGGTAAACAAAATTCAAACATATAGTGTTAGATAATACACACGTTTTCTGCATATTCTCACAGTTTATGTACTTTTCAACATCTTTTGTTCAATAAAAATCTCATATTGTTGAAATATTACTCTTACAAAGTTTATACATAAACAAGTATTGTTTTAATACAAAAACTCATACAACAACGATTTTTGATTAACGCATTAAGTATTTAAAATTAATACGTGCGTTAAAATACTGTAATTATGGTAGGCAACTTGTTGCCTCGCTTTTTGATCGTAAAATTACACGATTTTACTTAGAGTGAGATAAAGCCAAAGGAAGTAAGGGCATAAATTAAAGTGCATCTTGCGTATGCAATTATGCAAGTAAAGGTTGCAAAAGCATGCACGTCACTTTATCTGACATTATTTAAATATCAGGTGTTTTTTCCGAGGTATAGAACTTCTAAATGAAATAAAACACAAGAAAATGGTTTCAATATCCATCGATTTGGCTTTATTGGAAGGATATTTTTATGCCATTAATTTTTAAATATGATTTCGGGCATGTCTCCGAGTAAAGCCAAGTCTAGAGGTCCAATTTTCAACCACTTTTTCGAGCATTTGGGGCCGTATGTTAGCAATAACGCCACGAATGTTGGCATCCAAGTCCCCTAACGTTCTTGGTTTGTTGGCATAGACGAGAGACTACACATATTCCCAAGGAAAATAATCCAATGATGGCAAATCACAAGATCTTGTTGGCCAATAGACAGGTCCATTCCTCGAAATTATGCGCTCATCGAATGTTTCCTTCAATAAATCGATTGTGACGTGCGACGTGTGGCATGTTGGAACCATATCTCAACCACATTCATGCTTTCCAATTAGGGAACAAAATATTCGATAATTATGGCTCTATACCGGTCACCATTAACGGTAACTGACTCTCCAGCACCATTTCGGAAGAAATATGGCCCAATGACTCCACCAGAGCACACCAGACAGTCAGTTTTTGTGAATGTAATGGCGGCTCATGGGTCTCATGTGGATTTTCTTCACTCCAAATGCGGCAACTTTGCTTGTTGACGTAGCCATTCAACCAAAAATGAGTCTCATCACTGAACAAAATTTTGCGATGCAAATTAGCATCGAGATCAATCTCATTTTCGGCCCATACACCAAAATCACGACGCATTACATGGTCTCGCGGCTTTAATTCTTGCACGGGATGTATCTTGTAAGGTCGTAAGCCAAGATCTTTGCGCAAAATCTTCCATAAAGTTGATGGCAAAAGCTCCAATTGCTGTGCACGGTGGCGAATCGATTCATTCGGGTCCTCTTCAACACTTTGCTCTACAGCTGCAATTGTTTCTTCGGTGCGCACTATTCGAGGTCTCTGCGGATGCAGAGAATCAACTGCTCTGATGGACGATTTAGTCGACCATAAAAAGGACGGAGCTTACGGTAAGCTTCGCGAACTGAACCATTATTTAAGAGAATGTCTAATGTCGAACAGGGCACAGGGCATAATATCGTACCATAAATATATTTCCAATCAATTTGGGATCCAATACACGGTATGCAGTTAAGTCTGATTAGAATGGTGCAGGAGGATAATATTGAAGGGCTTTTGAGTATCATTCTATATTTATACAAAAACTTTAACAGCTGTGATTAACTGAACGAAATTTTCACAACAACCATTATACTTGTTTTTTATTTTTGTTTTTTTTTTTATTAGTGGTACGGATGTAATGTACTTATGAAATAGTTAAGGTATCTCATGATTTTATTTACAAATGACAGAGGATTGGTCAAGTTGAACAGATTGGTCAATTTCGATTGTCATAGGACCCAAACTTGGCGTCAAAGTTAATGGAATCGAACGTACTTTCACAGGAATAAAGAATTTCATTGATATCCAAAACCGTTTTTGTTTAATATAAAAAAAAACTTTTGTAGCGCTCTTATTGAAAAACTCTTTAAATGACATTCGAGTTTCCCGATTTGACCGCAAAATGTCAGTTTTATCTCTATTCGAAAAACCAACCTCTAAAAAAAACACCCGTTACCTACTTAGTCATAAGAAAACGATCTATACTGGATCTCAGGAGACATAAAAATTTGTGATCAAGAGATCGCAGTTAAATTTAATCGGGTTGAAAGTTTTGCTAAAAAAAAATTGCATGACCCAAATGATATCTAACGTATAAACCCCGTTAGACATGGTATATCTGTTAATTATTTGTTCTGGTAGATTATTCGCTTTCTTATAGGAAATAAAAAAACAAAATATCATTGAAGAGGTTAAACTCAAATACCAGTTTCTGAGGATATGAGAATGTCTAATGTCGAACAGGGCACAGGGCATAATATCGTACCATAAATATATTTCCAATCAATTTGGGATCCAATAAACGGTATGCAGTTAAGTCTGATTAGAATGGTGCAGGAGGATAATATTGAAGGGCTTTTGAGTATCAAACCGTTATACAGTGTGGCGCACCAATTGTGCTACAATAAGAAACCCAATTAATTTTTTTTTTAATCGATGTATTTCATTTTTTTTTATTGGTTAGAAAATTAAATTTTATTTTAAATAGTTAGTTGTTTTTAAAGATTATAGATCGCAAATGACCTCCACGCCTCAATTATTGTCGTTATGATACAAACATTTTGCTTTAAAGTTGTAAACCCGTTTTAGTCAGATTTATGGGACAAATACGGAAAGATGTATGATTTTGGATAGCTCAGATTAACAAAATGACGCTTATTTCTGACTGTGGGTAGTTTTGTTGTAAAAACGCATTTCTAACGTTAACTAGACCTGTTCAGCTTTATAATAAGTGGTCGAACATCAAAATCGGTCCAAGCATTAGCTGGGAATTCGATTCGCAAATCATGGTAGACGTCCGAACCAATATAAAAAATTCTAAAATTTACCCCGTTTTCGGCGCAGTTCTGGGTAAAAAAAACTTCTTCAACATCTTTAAATAACGGTCCCCATTGACAGTAATGGTTACACCGTTATCTTCAAAGAAGTACGGCCCGACAATACACCTTGATGAAACTGCGCACTACACAGTGACTCGTTCTGGGTGCAGTTCCGTCTCATGGAGCATTTCTGGATTAGACTCTTTCCATATACGGCAATTTCGCTTGTTTACATTGCCGTTAAGATCAAAATGGGCCTCATCAGACATGAACAAACAATTGATCAATGTGTTGTCTTCTTCGGCCATTGATATCATTTTTTGGCAAAATTCCAGCGAACAGGCAAATCCTGAGGGTTTAACTTGCTAGTAATTTGGACTTTGTACGGAAACAAGTTTAAATCATCATGAAGTATCCGTTGTAATGACCGTCTACTAACTCCAATTTGCCCCGATAAGTTTCGGGTCGAAACGCTCTGATTGGCCTGTATTGCAGATGCTACTGCTGCGATTGTATCCTGAACCCGAACATTGGCATCTCGATGGTACGGCCTTCGTGCGATGCTTCCAGATTCGGCAAACATGTTTACAAACCTCATAATGGTCCATCTACTCGGGGGATTAAAGCCAAACTCCCGCCTAAATTCCCTTTGGACGGAAATGACGGACTGCAAAGCATGGTACCGTTGCACTATCCAAATTCTTTTCTCCGTATCCCAAGCATCCATTTTTATAAATCTAAATAGTAACCTACAAAATAAAAAAAAAATAAGCCGATTACTCACACAGAAAAAAAGTTATTACGTTTTATTTTTGTAGCACGATTCGTGTGCCACCCTGTACTTGCTTTTTATTTTTGTTTTTTTTTTATTATTGGAACGGATGTAATGCTCTTATGAAATAGCTAAGGTATCTCGGTCTTTTATTTACAAATGACAGAGGATTGGTCAAGTTGAGCAGTATTAAGACAGCGTGGTCAATTACGATTGTCATAGGACCCAAACTTGGCGTCAAAGTTAAGTGAACGGTCTTTAACCCAGTGTTAATTCCCTATGGCCATGTTACTTTCATAATGGTGAAAAGAATAAGATCGCGAAACATTGCTTTATTTTTGTAGACCATCGCCAAAACCATGATACGGTCCATTTATGTCAGGAAGAATCATTAGTAAAATTCGAATAGAATCATAGAATAGTACTGATTCGGGCAGCAATAGTATTAAAAGCTTTTTGAAAATAGTGAATGTCTATATATCTTGTGTATACGATTAACCTTTGTCTTTTATATTAGCACTGCAACATATATTTTATGTGGGTACTTTCCCAAATAAAAGGAAGCTGTGATTTAGGAGCCCACTTCCTCGAAAATCATTAGAAATTGCTTCATGTGGAGGTCGAAATTCTCATCTATTTGTAGCTAGCTTAGAATGATTTCGCTGTCCAATCGAAAATGGGATCATACTCTCGAATTGCTAAAATCTTCTACAATTGACCCTCTCAATTCCATGTATAAAATTTGCAAATTTTTATTTCTTGCTGCCTTGTCATCGCTGTTGGAAGAAAATATAATTCCGTTATCTAGAAAGGATCAGAGTTTGTCATTGTCGCTGACATGTCTGACATAATTCATGTATCTATTTCTTAATACCAAATTTTACCTTAATACATTATTTCGACTCGAAATAATGCTTCTATTTAAATAAATTATTCAGTTTGGGCATCAAATGTTATGCGAAATCGTATGATCAATATGTAAAGGTAAGTTACGTTTAAACTTAGAAAACCCAAAATTTGGCTTCGAAAATGTTTAAAAAACGGATTTTGGGGCCGGAATAATGTAAATAACGTTCAACTCTAAAATCACATGGAGCACACTTTTTATGGGACCTAAAGCACATTTTATGAAAATCGCCGAATCGCATACTCCAATTTAAGCAGCTCTTATAAAACTTTACAGACCGGGATATCAATTTAAACGTATTTTTGTTGGTTATAATTTGATTATGATTTTGAAACACATCTGGTATGCGAAGGACATCATTTGAATCTTTTAATTTGGGGGGATTCATGTCTGTATATTCATATTTTTTTTTTTTTTTTTTGAATCTACTTCCGCACAGTCACTATGTATACGCCACAAGAAAGTGAAACAGCGATTATTTTCTGATAACTTTCTTCATAAACTGTTTAAGGGAGCAAAATAAAAAATTACACCCTCACCTGTGTCCCAAATACCGAAGACTGTTTTTCTCCATCGCAGCGTTGGCCTCTGAAATATATTGCTGAACTTCAATAATAATTCTCCTCACAAACTATTCGTAAAGACATAAATTTACGTGCACCTTATCATGTAGAAATCAGTAAGAAAATTTCTCAAAACCAACGAACACGAGCATGTTGGTACTGCGTCCGACCACCCATACCATTTTCTTCGAAGATAGTTCAGGTCGATTTCTGTTACAGCCTGTCAATTATTAAATTTAATTTATCGGAGCAGTGTTCACCCAACCGTTTAGTGCATAATTGCAAAAACGTTTTTCACTAGGTGTTCAACTTTATTCCAATTGACCTACACTCTCTCGGTTGCATAGACATTATGCGGAGCAGATGCCATTCAATTATGTAAACAAGGTGAGCATTCCACTCATATTGACAACATTATAAATGTCAAGCATTAATCCACAGTCTTCACTTAACATATAAAAATCCCTCATTAAGTTGCCCGCTGTGCCCCACCTAATTAACTTTGCCCTCATCATCATCATAAGGCAGGCATCTGATTATTCTAAAGTGTTATTCAAAAAATGCATACATATATGTGTGTAAATATGTAGGGTTAATGCGGCTAACCCCTTGACGCGCGGCGCAGGCCGAGTCGATACACTATATGCCTATGTGTATGCCCAGAATGTATGCTGCGTTGCAGTGCACTAGGGAATCCATACTCTGACGCCCATCCTCCCATCCTACACTCATGTTACCATGTTGAAGGATATGTGTTTCTTTGTACCTAGATGATAAGAAGCATGGCAGACCACGGGGGTGTTCTCCTAGAAAGGATGTCAAAAGAACATCCGCTTGCGAGACGGAGCTGATGGACGGGGGACGCTTCGTGGGACTATTTCGTACTTGAGATTAATTATTCAAGATATGTAGGTGTAGTCACCAGAGATTGTTTGCTGGTCTAAGCCGAAATTAAGTTCTTACCGAGGCCTTCAAAACGTAACCGGAATGTATCTCTTCTCGCTTCCCAAGATAATATCCTTACTTTGTGGTGTTGTAGCTGTATGCAACATGTATCTGGCTTAGCTACAATCAACTGTACGAACTAAGCTGAGTAATGTGCACGGGTATGGCAATTTGCATAAACAACAAAGATCCCGAATGTCTAAGAGGTACAGCAACATATTCCCCTAATACAGACTGAGTGAAGCAGTTAGACAACTATGACAACCCCTGACACTAGAGGACTATTTGTTCTCCTACTTCAAATTTGGATTAGTACACGTTTGAATGTATTCATTCAATTAAGTGTTAGCATTTAGAAAAAAAAAATCTTTTAAAAGGCATTGCGATATGGTTTTCATTGTTATTGAATACTTTATCAAATGTGTTGAAATCAAGGTGAAATTATCATTTCTGAAAAGATAGGTGAGCAGAGTAGATATAGACATACATGTATGTAACGTTCGATAAATCTTATAAATATTAAGAAATGTTGTGGAATGTAGTCTAAAACATCGATCATCATTCTTATTTTATTATGGAGATATGTAAATGGTATTCACCAATATGTATTTTTTTTTAAATTGTAGTATCGTAACTGAAATCAAATTCACCATCCACTTTTTCTCCGAAATTCTTTTCTTTTACCAAATTTAAAAAAAAAGAGGAATATTGGTGAACCAACCTTCAAAGCATTCCAAGTGTCTCTTATGAATTCAAAGAATCCACCGCTGATCCTCTACTGTAACTGTGTCAACGAAAACTTTTAATTATGATTAATTATGATTATTTGATGTCATAATTATTTGAAACTCAGAAATTTTGTACCTGGCAATTCTTTTTCCGCGCGTTGTTAAAAATCTGCTGATATTTCGCACATGCTGACAGTAGTGTGAGCTTTTTACTTACAAAAACAAGCACCCGTTTCTTTCCTTATTGGACATTGGACATCACAGTACTTCGCACATGAATGCAACGAACTACAGACACGTAACAGCACTGGCGACTGAGGCCTATATTGTTAATTATATGAAATTAATCAGAATCGAAATCTGATTTGATATATGAGAAGTTGCTCCGTAACTCTTGAAGGCTTCAGTTTCTGTATTTCAATTTAAGTTCAGTAATACTTTCGGTTCTGTCTGAACACGACCTTCGTTCAGCTAGCAGTCTATAGCTAATGTCAGTAATTGATAACACATCGTCTACCGGCATCTTGACCTGAGCTGGCATTTGTTCTGCAACACTTAAACGGATAAGACCAGAAACCTTCTTATTTTTAAAACTGAAGTAAAATTATATTTTAATTCCTTGAATTATTAAAATAAAATACAGGCAAGGGTTTGCCGCCATTTTGGTAAACATTAGTCTTGATAGTTCATATTCGGCAGGCTTGAAGTAGACACGTGGCAAAGTTTTTATGGCAAAATGTTCGATAAGCCAACGTGTTTTAATCGTTAAAACATTTTATATAACCAAATCAACCATCGATTACTGTGACGATGAGAAAGTTACTTGAAATTGTTGGGAGAAACAACGTGCCAACAAAAGGCTATGGTAATCGTGTAGTGAATGATTTCGAAGAAAGAGGGCCTGTAGGTGGTAGGCCCAAGCATGGACCATAACGTCCTGCAAGATCGGCCGAAAACATTACTGCTGCTCAAGGAAGTGTACAAAACAATCCATTAACCTCAATTCGACGGCGTGCTCAGGAGCTTGGTTTTCAAAGAACAACTTTGGCCACAATTTTGCACAAGGATTTGCATTTGTTTCCATTTAAGATTCAGTTGACACAAAAGTTTCTTCCACAAGACCATTTACGCCGCCGTACATGTGCCAATAGGATGTTGCAGCTAGCCCATGACAACCCCGATTTATATGAAATCATAATGAGTGACGAGGCACATTTTCATTTGCATGGATATGTGAATAAACAGAATAGTCGGTTCTGGGCAATGGAAAACCCTGAAGTTATTCATCAGTCACCTTTGCATTAATTAAAAGGTGTGCAATTCGGTCAGGAGGAATCATTGAACCTTACTTCTTTGAAAATGAAAACGGCGTAACGATAACTGTGCATGGGGAGCGTAATCGTTATTCGATTGAAAACTATATAACGCCACAACTGCATCCTTTGGGCTTGATTAACATGTGATATCGACTAGACGGTGCTACATCGCATATAGCCAGGAGTACAATGGAATTACAAGCAAGGCTTATGCAAACAAACCAGAAACGCTTGAGCAACTCAAACAAAATATTCGTGATGAAGTTAAGGAAATACCGCGTGAAATGTGTGAGAATGTAATGAAAAATGTGCTCAAAAGGGATCGCATTTGTGAGACTAACAGAGGCGGACATTTACCTAATATTGTAATCCATACATAATTGCCGACATTAAATAAAACATTTATCAATATAAGATCCGTTCTCTTTCATTAAATCCAAAATTATAAACAAAGAAAGTAGTATACCTTCCCGGCGGACACCCTGTAGTAATCTGGAATCTAACCAACAATATTTTAATATATTTATTTATATATATTTATTTATTTATTTATGTATATATTTAATAAAAATATCTTACTATGTACTCTATTCTTTGTGGTAGTATCAAATAAATTAATGTTTTTAGTTTGTGCCCCTTTGCCATCAAGGGCTGAAAGATTTCCACAACATGGGCGGCAAAACCATCTGCTTATCGCTTTTGACCCAAGCATCTTGAGTTACACTGATTGGTGGCACAAAGATTTTTGGCTCTAATTGCTTCCTGCATCTAAAAATTGAGTTCTTTAGCAACTGTTAGGCTTCTCAGATAGTTCGAATTTATAATTGAATTTCATAGCAAGTTACTCAACCGATTTAAATATTATGTTTCATCTTGCGGAACACGAGTTTGGCGTCATCTCTTAAAAGCGTTTGTTGTGTGTCTAACTAAAATTTTAATTTCCGTAGTTTTAGTGGATGTAACTAAATACTTAGCTCTTTATGTATTTTGCTTTGTTGGGGAATACTATTTTACGCTGCTTTGAGGACAGTATAGATAAAGAAAAATGTTATTATATTTTATTTTCCTAATAATTTGTAAACCCATTAGTTAATCGGGAAGGTTTTTCATTTGTAATGAGTGACTCGCACGGGCAATAATAAAATATTTGGTTGAAAGCGTAATAAATTACAAAGTACACCTCTGTTCAAAATCCATTTGATAATTATTTCGTTTGTTAAGATCATCAATTTCCAAATTTCAACTGTCCAAAATTTTTGTTATAGCCAATAAATGTAAATTGAAAAACTTTTCCTTCATCTGCTACATCATCCTCCCCCAAAATTGAATTTACTATAACACAAGCTTGACGTAAAACAAACCTAAACCATAAGAATACATAAACATGTCGCTAAAAATATTCACAGCGATTTCCTAGTTCATCCAGGAATGTGTTGCATTAAAAAATATTCAAATGCATAAATCGCTTCGTTAGAAATTTGAATTTTAATGCGACTTTATACACTTTCTACACCATAAACTGTGGGATTACAAAAAACACATGTGGGTGTATACGAAAATGTAATCAAAACAACCGAGACAGAAGTCATGATGCGTTGTCTGCCATTAGTGCATCGAATGTCCTGGGGAGGATTTATGTAAAAAATGTTTCTCCTCGACTCCGTAACACCCACAGTGACAGTTTCCACTTAAAGTCCAGCTCTGTGCTAAATGTACCCATTCGGTATTCTTTATTTTAAGGACGTACGAGTACAGGGTGAGCATTGCTGTGGTGTTTGAAAAAAAAAACTATCCATACAAAAATGTTTTGTTTGGCAAAGTTCCCGACCCGAATTTGTTAACAAATTGAACCAACATTGTGTGCAATACATAGTTGTATACGGCTCTATTTGTTGTACGGCTTTATTTAAGTGACAGAAATTTGTTGTACACGTTTTCAATGGGATTGCATCTAGGGGTTACTGCAATTAAAAGGGAGAAGTTTTTTTTTCTTGATTGTTGTATGCAAATTGTATAAACCGTACAAGGGTACCGTCTTGTCAGCAATTGATGACCATTAAGAGGCCAACTATATGTCTCTTGGACTTAATATAAAGTATAACGGAGAAATCACATTGCACGTAGTTCTTTAAAGTCTGCAGCTGCTACCAATAGTGTGAGCAGAATGATTTATGAGACAGAAGAGCAGGTTTAAGTGTCATGACAGAAAAACAAAAACACTTTGCTTTGGGAATGGCGCGCTTTTGGCAACCATTATTGAAATTTCTAAAATTCCAATAAGCTTAGAAAATGCATTTTGGAAAGGAGCCAAACAGCGTAGAGGTTCTATGGAATTTGATAACAAGTTTGATTATTATCCTTATTAATGAGGCACAAAATGACGTCGTGTTTACGCAATTACGTGAAGGCCCACAGGTAGGCGTAAGGGAAGAGGGATGTTTTTATTCATTGCTAAGGACAACATCATGTTGTTGGCTAATATTTGATATGTACGAAGTATATACATATTTAGCTCTATTTTTCAATATTGAGATTTTAACCAATTCTTAGGTTTTGAGGTATCCTGAGTGCAAAAATGTAGTTTTTTTTTGTTAATGTATGTCTGTCGTCCGCAGTCTGGAGTCTGTGATTTGTGTTCTGAAGTCTCTTATTGCTAGTAAAGCTCAAACTATTCATAAAATTTGACTGGAATGTTGTGTATGTCTGTTGTTAACGGTGCTATAGAGGGGAATCGGAACCCTAGCTCTAAAATAAACAGTACATTAAATAATATTATCTCGATAAGGGATAAAAAAATAAAAAATAAGATAATAATAAATAATTAAGCTTTTGTAAGTACATATATAGAATAATATGGCAGCAGTTTTTTGCTAAAAGCGCACATAACGGAATTTTTTTAAATGACTGTTTTCTCAAAAACGACCGCGTTGGATATGGATATTTTTAATGACTGGATACTAAGAAAACAGTATATGAACGGTATATTTTGCTGCATTTTAATTCTCTCAAAACGGCTTTAACGAATTTAATTAAATTTTGAATCTTTGGTAATGTAGTTAGAATGCTGCGCACCGCGTCTTTCCTTAAAACTGATCTAAGCATAGAACACGCAGTTTGGAATAAATTTTGTAAATTCTTAGTGCGGTCCTTAGAAACATACATATCCGCATACCAAGTTTTTTATTTTTGTTGTCGAAAAACGGAACTTCAAAAATGAAAGTAATAACAGATCCGAATGAAACTATGATTTACAAATTTCTCCAGAACGAACACCAATGACATTAATGAAAGTTGATATGTTATCAGGATATTTGGAATATGTCCGGATATTTCGAATATGATTGGATACTCAGATTTTGCGAAAATAGTTACTTAACGGTACATGTGGGTGTAATATTTTTAAATATTGATTTGCTTGAAAACTGCTTCAACGATTTTGATTAGTTTTTGAGGTTTAGATGCTTTAGACGGGTATTAGAACAGCGCATACCCAGTTATTTCCTAAAATTCATGACTTTAATGTGTTCTCAAACTTAAGTATACGAATTCTGCGATTTGTGAAGAAAAAGATTACTTGGACCAATTTTTTTTTCCTTTGGGCACGTGCTCGTAGTCCCTTTCGAGATTTTCAGCAGCCCAAAGTAGTGTGAGACTTTAACCCACTAAGACCACCACCCTTTTTGTATTTGTATTGCAACTAAGTATGCGACTTATCTAGCAATGAATGTTTGGAAGTTAACTTTCCTCTGAGAATTCCTGCTTTCTCCGCAATTTATAGCGCGGTTTTTTTTATTATCGGGCCAAATCCAAGTAATTAGTTCTTTGGAGACGACGCAAAAATTTGTTTCGTCAAGAATTTGGATTAACTTTGTGTTAACGTGTCGCAATAAATGTTTTCTATGTTTTCGTGCAAAATTGTTCGTTTCATCTTTAACCGCTGGAATACCCAGATCTCTGCATAGATCTTCATTTCTTATATACCACGGTGCATTAATGATGATCTTAACATTTTCTTTTCAAAAGTTTGTAGAATATTTAGATTCGTTTCACTGGTATAACAGTTGTATACCATATGCCCAATCCGGCTTTAGCACTTGCTTGTATAATATTAGCTTGTTATCAAGGCTGAGCTTCGAATATTTTTATTTTTCAGTTCTTCGCATTTCTTTTTCACATGCGACTTCAATTTTAATTTTGCATCGAATGTCATTCCGAGATATTTCGCTTCATTTGCAAAAGGAACTCGAACCATATTGAGAAATACAGGCAAAATGTTTGTCCGTTTATATAAAAAACCTACATGTACCGATTTTCTCTCGTTAAGTGCAATCCGCCACGATTTTGTCCATTCATTAATCTCGTTATGAGCGTTTTGTAATATCATATTTGTTTCCTCTATTGTTATGCCAACTGCTAGTATAGCTGTATCGTCAGCAAACGTGGCAACAACTGTATCGTTGGTTTGTGGGACATATCGTGTAAATAGGAGATACAAGAATGGTCCATGGACGCTCTCTTGGGGTATTTCTGACAATATTTCTTTGAACTCTAAATATTCGTTTCCAAGTTTCTCACCGAACAGTCTATGCTCATGACACGAGACCAGGTTTTATAAAATTTTTCAGGCAGACCTTGTCTTAATTTGTATTGAAAGCCTCTATGCGTGACCTTGTCAAAAGCTTGCTACAACTCAAGAGATGCGGCTGAGAAAAATGTTTTTCTTCCAAAGCTTTCTCAATTACATCAGTAATTCGATGAGCTTGACCCACAGTCGAATGTTTACTTCTTAACCCAAATGGATGGTCAGGTAAAAGGCCGAGTAATATCCTTTCAAAAACTTTTGAAATTATTGGAAGAAGTGAAATAGGTCTGAAGGATTTTATTATTTGGTGATTTTCCTCGTTTGAGAACCGTAATAACTTCCGCGACTTTTCACTGTCTTGGTATGTATCCAAATCTTATTGCTGCATTTACAATCTAGAGGAGTTTAGTTAATGCCAAGGCAACAGGTCAGGTCATAACCCGTAGTTTTTTATGCTTTAGTTTCTGTAAATCCCGTCTAAGCTCGGCAATACTTTCATATCTAAGTATATTACTATCCTTTGCAGTCTCGAATCAATAAATCTTTTCTGGACAATCAAATGGTTTAAATGTTTCATCAAGATGAGCGGCGAAAACGTCTGCTCTTTCCTAACCGCTTTTTGCCTAAACGGCTTGAGTTACTCTAATTGGTGGTACAGCGTTTTTTGGCCATTTGATGACTTTAATTGCTTTCCAAAGTGAAAAATTAGATTCTTTTCCAGCGGTTGGAATTGTTTTATCTTGTCGGGCACGAGTTTGGTGACATCTTTTACGAGCTTTTCTTTTTTGTTTATTTTCAATATCGTTTTTCAAGCCTCCCCAGTTGGTTTTCGCGTTTTTTAGTCTGGGTGGTTTTTTGTTTCTAGTGAAACATTGGTAACCTTTATATAAACATTTGATCTAGAGATAATTTTTGCCCAACCGCATAGCATATGCAACTACGTTTAATTTTAAGTAAACTGTCTGGACAACAGGTGGCGACAATGTCAATTTTTATATTTCTTTCCAATTCAGTTTTTAGGTATAGGTGGAAATGTCTAATTGAGGATTGCAGCCTTCTATATTTTGTTTTTATCTTTAGTAATTTGAGTTCTTATTATCTCAGTATCATATAATTTGTTAGTTACTAATTATTCTTAATCAAACAGAACCTCCCAGAAAACGGATATATCCATATAAATCCGAAATATCTATCTTAATATTATTAACGGGTGATTAATGCACGACTGGTATTAAGGTAACTTTCTCTTTCACTGTGAAGATGGCGTAAGATCGAATATCAAGCGTTCAAGCATTGAACGATTTTCATAGTTCGGGGAAATTATAGTACATATGTACATGTTATCTTAAATCAATTAGTCAATTTTTATGAAAATTTACCTTAGTACATTTTAAATGGTAGTAACCGGTAATAAAATAGCTAAAAGGGCCTAAAACTATGGCAAAGTTTGAAGAAAATCGCTGGAGTTGTTTGTGCAGAAAACTGACGCACGAAATTGAGGAAATCACTTCATTATGTTCTTCTATAAACGTAATGATTGAATCAAACAAAAAAAACCTTTTACTTTGTAACGAAAAGTTAAGAAAAAAACATATGAGAAGGCTACGATCCACTGTGTGCATCGTTTTATACCCTATCCCATCCCATCCTTTAAATTTATATCCCTTAAAATTGGGTTTTATAGCAAAGAAATATTAAAATTGAAATGTTGGCAACATATTGCTCAGACAGTTTATCAAAATCTTGTATGTTTCGACCAAAAATAACGTTTTTCTCCTGCATATGTTATGGCGTAGAGTATAAAAATTGTTTTGGATGAAAACTCCGCCAAAAAGTGGGCGTGGATAAAAATGATGAATCGAAGAACTTTTTATATTACCAAATCCCATTATTTTGCATCAATTTTTTTTTCGAAATTTTTAAAATGTTGCCGAAAAACGTTGTTTTTACTGAAAATGACCCAAAAAAAGGGCGTGGCAAAAAACGTTGTATTTGTTTGTTTGAAATATAGTCATTCAGATTGTATAGATATCTTCCTCAGACAGTTTTTCAAAACCTCTTAACGGTTTGGCCTAAAGTGAGGTTTTTCTAAAAAGGGGACGTGGCAGTGGGCGGATTTCAAAATTTGTTCACTTGTTCGAACAGCACGTACAAGGATCACATGTACCGAATTTTATTATCCTAGCTCAAAATTTAAGGCCCAAAAACCGCTTACCTACAGACGGACGGAAGGACGGACAGACATGGCTTAATAGACTCAGTAAGCGATTCTGTGTCGATCCATATACTTTGAGGTTTACCTAGCTAAATTATTTCACTATGTTACAAACTATGTATCAAAACTAATATACCCCTATAGGATAGGGTATAAACATATAACAAGGCTACAATCCGATATTTGAATCGTTTAATACACAATTCCATCCCATCCTTTTTCATACAATTTATCGAAAGTCCCTGCCGTTGAATGAAAATCTATTTTTTCTTCTGAAGGTGTCGGGTTTTGAAAAAATTCATAACAAAAAGTTAGTGTACTTAATTTGATTGTTCTAGCTGGGAATTTTCGGACTGACATACTATGTGATAGGCTATCAAAATAAATTTGTTTCAAAATCGGGCGGGGGTTAAAATGATCAATTGTTAAAATGTATGTAACATACTTTTCAAAATTATCATTTTTTTTCAAAATTTTCGAAACATTTACATTTGTCGCTTTCTTAATAAAATGATAAACTCTTTAGAACACATTTTCAAAATTCTATACGGTTTGACCAAAGGCATTTTTTTAAATGGACCTAACTGTGGTAGATTTTGAAAATGCTAACACTTGTCATATGGACATTAACAACAAGTATAGTTACCAAATTTCATTATCCTTACTCAACATTTAAGGAAGATTTAAGGACAAACAGACACACATGCAGAAAACATTTTGTGTGCAAAATTAACTTTGTATAGTATGAAGATAAAGAAATGTCGGTATAGAATAGCTCAGTAAAATTAAAGAAAAATCTCTTATAGTACAAGCAACACCAATATATGTATGAGAATAAGTTCCAGTAGGTATAGTACAAACAACACCAATATATGTATGAGAATAAGTTCCAGTAGGTTTTACTAGAGAATTGAGTGTCAATGCCCCAAACTAAATATTCGTAACTAAATTCGTTAAAGACTACAGCTTGGCCTCTAAATAACAGGCGCTACATGCCACACAGCGCACGTCACAATCGATTTATTTAAGGAAACATTCGATGAGTGCATAATTTCGCGGAATGGACCTGTGAATTAGCCACCAAGATCGTGTGAATTGACACCATTGGATTATTTTCTTTGGGGATATATGAAGTCGCTCGTCTACGCCAACAAACCAGAAACGTAAGCGGACTTGGAAGCCAACATTCGTGCCGTTACTGCCGACATACGGCCCCAAATGCTCGAAAGAGTGGCTGAAAATGGAACCTCTAGATTTGCCTTTATTCGAACCAGCCTTTAAAAAAAAATATATTATTTGACTAAATCTGAAATTATAATTTTTGTACCACCACAGTTTTTCCCATATATGCAGCGAAAGTAAAGCAAATTTTATAGAGCGGATGGTAGTTGAGCGACATGTTATATACTTTTGTAAATTAAGCCAATCGTTTGTAGATACTTGACAAGTTCCTATTATCTCTTCCATACTCAGTAGAACGGACAAACTCGAGCATACACATGTGTATACCTTTCAGACAAACGGAAATTGCTCAAAGAACTTTTCATTAAAAAAAAAAACAAAGGGTACTTTTATCTGTCTTTTGTGCAATTCTTGCTATATTGTAAAAGGATTTCTTATGCTGAATTATTTCTGTTACTCCAGGAATAGTTTTTTTTTAGATTTCAATGGTGGTGGAATTTGTTGCTTACTTTCTTGCTTAGAAAATGTTTACCATTTTTTTTTTAGAATGTAGCATTTTGACAATATTTTTACATCGTGTCGCATTACTTCATTAAAGCGACAACCCGTTGCTGTAACTGAAAACGAAAAGTAACAAATATGTTTTTTCTAAAGTTAAATGAACCATTTACAAAAAATGGCAATGAATCGAATTTCGATCCAATATGGATTTAACATAAGCTTTTATTATAAGCTTTTATTATATAAGCTTGTGACTTTACATATCCACCGTTAGACTTTTTCCTGTGGGGATATGTAAAGTCAAAAGCTTATGCCGACAAACCCGCTTCGATTCAGGCCTTGGAGGAAAACATCACACGTGTCATTCGCCAGTTACCAGTCGAAATGCTCGAACGAGTGATCGAAAATTGGACTCAACGGATGGACCATCTGCGACGTAGCAACGGCCAACATTTGATAGACATAATCTTCAAAAAATAAATGCCAAAGAATGTTCTTTCAAATCATAATAAACATTCTCCAATAAATTTGAATTTTCTGTGTTTTTTTATTTAAAAAAGTTGGGAACCTTGAAATGGATCACCCATTATAATATATTTAGCAAACTGTCGAAGCCGGTGAAGCTATGCGATTGAGAGACACATTTTAATGAAAACCCTCCATAGTAGATACACAAAGTTTATACATCACCTAAATTACACTACACTTCGTAACTGGGTTTTGAATGTAACTTCCAGACTAATAATTACAGTCGTCTGAATCAATTGGGAACGATAACTGTAATCACAGCTTCATGGATGTTTCCAAAACTGATTTTGATGTGATTATTATATTTGATTTGATGATTTCCTTTTACCTTCATAATTGCGGCGTTTGGGAATATCGCGAAAGGAAATATCCACAAAAAAATATCTGTATGTTTACATTAGATCTCTTCATGGAAACCACGGATGCGTCCAAGGAAATATTAAAAATGTATATGGGATTACACCGAATAGGGTGTAATACTTATATGTTTTTTTGCTCCATTGGCTATGGTTAAATTTCTAAAGACCTGAATAACTTAATGCCAGGAATCTTCCTTTTGATCTGCTTGATTTATTTGGCCCCTTATTGCATCAATATTCCACTGTTGTAGACTTCTGTATGATACCATCACCATACTGTTAATCACTCAGTCTTCTGCCAATTCTTCTGCACATTTTCGACTGCAGTCATTCGATTCGCACCTGCAAGTCGATAGCTGTTTAAGCCATGTCTGTCCGTCCGTCCGGCCGTCCGTCACCAGTTTTTGGGCCTTCAATTTTGAGCTAAAATGATGAAATTTAGTACACGTATTTGTTGTTGCTCCCAGCAGACCAAGTGTAACAAATTTTGAAATCCGCCCATTACCACGCTCCCTTTTCAGAAAAACGTAATTTTTGGGCCAAAGCATTGGAGATTTTAAAAAAATGTGTGAATAACAAATCTAGACAATCTTTATGTCTACATTTCATTCATACAAAGTTTTTTTCCACGCCCACTTCTTGGGGGCGTTTTCAGTAAAAAACTTTTTTCGGTAAATATTTAAACATTTCGAAAATAAATGTTGATGCATAATCATTGGTTCCGTTAATGTTAGCATTTCTTCCATATATCATTTTAACTCACACCCACTTTTTGGAGGCGTTTTCATACAAAAACCATTTCTATACACTAACTCATAGCATAACCAGGTTAAAAAAGAAATTTCTTTTCGAACCATAAATGATTTTGATAAACATTTTCTATACTTCATCGCCAAAAAGCCGACATTTTGAAGATATATGCTTAAGGGATGGGATAGGATAGGGTATAAAACGGTCCACACAGTGGATTGTAGCCTTCTCATATGTTTTAAGCAGTTGTTGGCTCTGCCGAAAGACATTTTGAACCTGTTTATAAATTTTCTCCTGTTGAAACTTTAACAAAACAAACAATTTTTTGGCGCTACAGGCTCGTTAGTACCCAGGTCGGAGCTTTCTCAGAACCATTCATGTGTGCGTGTGTACTTCTACCTTGATGACGGGACTTCCTGTTTTATGCCGACTCCGAACTGGCGAATCGGA
This sequence comes from Rhingia rostrata, assembly GCA_949824845.1. Taxonomy (NCBI): domain Eukaryota; kingdom Metazoa; phylum Arthropoda; class Insecta; order Diptera; family Syrphidae; genus Rhingia; species Rhingia rostrata. The sequence continues at coordinate 33,738,464 of OX463758.1, forward strand.
GAAAAGCTTTTCTTGACAATTGATACTACTCGGATGACTACTACTACTACTACTCAGATCAACACGAGAGGAGAAACAGTGAAAAATCATTCATGCGTTGCTACGGCTGGGAATCGAATCCAGACCTTCTGCGCGGCAGTTCATCGCACCAACCATCGCGCCACTGAAACACCAAATTTAAATGCGTCTCTTTTATTATTTTAATTTTATCAACATCAATAGTGTGTTGCGGAGGCTTTCCTAAGCCCACACTTTCGGTACTATTGTTCGCCGTTATTTTTTATTGCTCCTGGTCCATTAATTTGTATAAGCAGGACTCCTTTTTGGGTTCTTCTGAAGCTTTTCCTATGGCTTTGAGTTTGGGGTCTGTCTCAACATTGCATAAAAAGAGAGCTTTAGGAATGTATCCCTTCGCTTGGATGATTTGTTTGGCAACCGCTTTGCTGGGTCTATTTACTTATTTTTTCAGTGCTCCTTCGCTTGTCCATTAATTCAATTCATTTCGTTATTTTTTTTCCCCGAACTGCTATGACTATCACGTCATGTGTTACGTTTTTTAGTGAAGCATCTTATAATTCCTTTTAGGTTCAGAATTCTCATTGTCTATGGCCTACTTCCTCTTTGGTTCGAGTATTTAATGATTTTAGCAGCTTTCGAGGTATTCATTCTTATAAATATCTCGTTCATTTCAGCCTTTGTGAGGCTTGTGAAGTATTTATAGGTACTTATAAATACCTCGTAGGTACCAGTTCTTTAAAAGGTCATAGCGTTTTTTTTTTGGTTTATCAATGCTATAAATAAAAACAAATCTGCATATTTATTAATACCTTTTTTAAATCTTTAAAAGCTTGACCGAAAGACCAGCTATGTAGATAATCTGGTTCGTTGCGACCTATATTGTTCTACATTTTCATTGCAGTCCAAAAAAATCTCACAAATACAGCGATGAGCTACGAGTTGAGCTTATCCTCTTACAAAATTTATTGGATGCATTTCCACTTATTTCGCCTGACAGGGTTGCAATTTGCAAAAGTTATATGTATCTTCCATTAGATACAGCATACAATCCATCAAGTTTTTATTCTTGCTATGTAACCAACCTACTTAAAAATTGTTTAAATATAATCAATACACACATCGATACTTAACACTGCTGACGTGATACAAGAAAACTTTTCCTTTAATGCGATTTTGTTTAATTTATAAAACGCTTTCGAAATTCACGCCTTCGGGGTTGCATTCAATCATTCAATCAATCCAATCCGCCAGTATGAAACGGAAATTGCCTTTTTCGTCTGCCGGAGGATATTTTTGGTGGCAAAAATAAGATGTGTCTGCGGAAACACTTGCTATACCCTTGCAATATTTCACAACGCCTCGAGCGCATTGAACCGAATCACCCTGTATCACCGTTCATCGCTGCCGTCACCCCCACCGCCCACCGATTCAGCTACGCCCTCTGCGCGTAAAATGCTTTTCAACAATTTAAAAGTCAAATTTCAACACGAAAATGCGCTCATGCATGGCAAATAAGCTGAAAACTTTACAGATCCTGTCGCAGCAGCATATCATACGAGAACTTTTGCCGCAGGCGAAAGAAAAGTATCTATCCTTTGTTGAATCCTTTGCCACTGCCGGTTCGGGCAACCCAACGTTTTGAATGAGTGCGACAATATCTCACTTGGTATGGGTGCCGCATTAATTTTAACTGTTGTTCATTATGCTTATGCTTTTTATGCTCGTGATGATTGCTTTGTTCAAGAGGGCGTTTATCACTGTGTGTTGCATGTAATCGCATGAGTATAATGTATATAAAGTCATAGTGTATGCATGTCATCAACTCATGTTGTTGCAGAAGCGTGTTTTTAAAGACTCAGTGGTAAGGTTTTCAGTAAGTTTTTGTTATCGTTAATATTTGTTGATTTCCGACATAGGACAGCGTACCCTGCTAATTAGTTATTACGCATTTTAATGAGGAAAGTTTTTGACCAACTGAAAGAGATGCGCCCCAGTTTGTTTGAATATTAATTAAAACTATAAAGTCAGACAGAGCTTAATTAATACTAAAAAGTGGAATTACGTACCTACATATGCGGTAGACTAAATGATATAACAGTATACCGATTGTGATGTGGTTGGTTGTGTACAAAATGACATCTTTTAGGAGTTATAAGATTTGAGATTAAAGTAAAATGCAAACACACACATGTTTTTTTATTCCAAAAATGCTTTTATATATACCAAATTAAAGTTTCAGAAACTGCATCATAAGGCTAACATTTTCGGATTTATAAGGACTTCTCTTCCAAGTCACTGGTCAATTTCTTCAGATCATGTCATTAAAACGCAGCCGCATCGTAAACACTTCAAGGGAGTGTGCTACATCCTGCTCCTGAACCATCTATTTATTAAGATAAAAGGTGGCGTCTGTTCATATCTATCGATTAAACACTATCGGGATTAATGAGATTCGCTTGAAACAAGCTAGTCCCTTTGGCCTGGATGGGAATCCAGGGTGTGCATTTTTCTTAAATAGTACCTACTAGTTATTTTTTGAATAAGCATAAAATTTTGAAGCTGAGCTCAATGACTCTATAATAAAACTTATTTTGAAAAACGTTTATTGAAATAACTCGACCAAAAAAGCGTCTTCTGTACTCTTCCAGATGTACACTTAATTATATTGATTCGAGGATTGAATCCTAACGCAATGAAACAGACTATATACTCATAACATCCATTATATTTATGTACTTATATAAGTGGCCCTACAGTCCGGAATGAACCTGGGCCTCAACCAACAATTATCTGCAATTAGCCCGGTGCTTAGCTAACTGCCTCCAGTTGCACACTGCAAGTTGGTTGCGGTCGGTTTCTACTTGTGCGCGCCACTTAAGGTGAGATCTTCCTCTACTGCGTCCGTCTGGCTGGGAATCGAAGACTCTGCGAGCTGGAGTATTGGTGTCCATTCGTTCTACATGTCCTAGCCATCTAAAACATCCAATGTGGAGTTTTTGACCAGGGGCATGTCGCTGTGCAGCTCGTATAGTTCTTGGTTGAATCTTCATCTCCATCTTCATCTCCCGTCAACGCAAAGGGACCGAAGGTTTTTCGAAGAATTTTCCTCTCAAATCGACCAAGGATTTCCTCATCCGCTTTTGAGACGGTCCATGCTTCAGCGCCGTAGAGCAGGACTGGGAGGATCAGGGTCGTATATAAAAACTCCTTAGTAGTTCGAGTGAGGGCTTTACTACTGAATTGCCTTCTAAGTCCGAAGAAACAGCGGTTGGCAAGAGTAATTCTTCGTTTAATTTCTGACGAGATTTTGTTGGCGCAGTTAATAGCGGAACCGAGATAGATAAAGTCCCGTACTACCTCAAAGTTATATCTGTCAATGGTGACGTTCTGTCCAATTCGTCGATGTTGTGTGTCCTTTCGTGTTGACAGCATATACTTCGTCTTGCCCTCATTTACTGCTAAGTCCATTTTTGCCGCTTCCTTCTCTATACTAGCAAACGTGGCTATGACATCACGTTGGGTCCTACCAATGATGTCAAATACGGCGTATGCTAGTAGTTGTGCAGATTTTTGGAAAACGGTTTCAGGCATTCACATATTACGGCAGATAGAATCTTGTAGGCGATGTTGACGAGACTTATGCCTCTGTATTTGGCGCAGTTTAGAGGGTATCCTTTTTTTGGATCGGGCAAACGATGCTGAGGTTCCATAAGATTACTTAGCAAGGGAACTTTTTTTTTTTTAAATTACACTTCTAGTTTTTAACTTAAATTTTTAAAATTCTTAAAACAACAAAACGTATTTTAAGTGAAAGTTTATTTGTTCGAACTTTGTTTTCTTTGTCGATCTGAGTTGTGTCGGACCTTTTATTTTTACATTCTCCCCTAGTTTTGGTAGATACCTAGTTTGTAATGGAGATAAATAATTCTAGGTATACCTTAAAGTAAATGGAACGACTCATTAGCTATGTTGATTGAGCATTGCCTCTATAATGATGAAATTAAGTTCAAAGACATGACTTACAAATTGTCAAAATCCACCCACTTTTTAGAAAAAAGTGTTAACGTTGAAACGATTCGCACAGCGGAAATCTGTTCTGTTTTGTTTGTTTTTATACACTATCCCATAGGGGTATATTAGTTTTAATACATAATTTGTAGCAAACAGGACAAATTTAGCTCGATGTTCCCGTCCATTACCAATTATTGGGCCTAAAATTTTACAATGATAAAACTGAGTACATATGCCCTTTTTTGCTTCCAGCAAAAAGAGTCCTCTTTTTGAAATCCGCCCACCTCCACGCAGTCTCTTTATCAAAAGCATAGAGTATATTAGTTTTGGTACATTTTGTAACATAGATAAGCCATGTCTGTGCTTCCGTCTTTCCATTTATTTGGGCCTTAAATTTTGAGCTAGAATGATGAAATTTGATACACATGCTCTTTGTTGCTCCCAGAAGAACAATTATGAATGTTTTTGAAAACCACCCACTGCCATGCCATCTTTTCAGAAAAAAACATTGTGTTTGGACAAACCATAAGGAATTTTGAAAAAGAGAATGAGCAAAATATTTAGACAATCTTCATATCAACATTTCCTCCGTATAAAACGGTTTGAAAAAAAAAAATTAATGTCAAAAATCAAAATATTCGGAAAATCTGTCGTTGCAAAATCATTGGTAATGTTCAGATGAACATTTTTCCTAAAGATAATTTTAACTAACAGCCACTTTGTGGAGCGTTTTTCTATAAAACCGAAATATATACCCTACCTCATAGCATATGCAGGAGAAAAGCGTTGTTTTTGTCGAACCATTAAAAATGTTGATAAACAGTCTAAACAACATGTTGTGACAATGCCTTTTCTATATTTTATCCACATAAAGTTTTTAGTAACGGCCATTTGTTGGGAACATTTATTTTAAGGACGGTATTGGATGGGGTATTCAATGATTTTCAAAACGGATTGTAGCCTTCATATATGTTTGCTATTATATGTGAAGATAATATCTACTTTTAATGATCATTTGGGCATTTTGCGACAGTTTAGACTTACTGTGTCGCTTGTTATCCTAGACATGTGATTAACAAAAAAAAAAAAAACAAATCCTAAAAGAAAGGAATTTATAGGGGTTAAATCGGACTATACCTTTCTAGCCAGTGGAAATCGGTAAAATGAAACCCGGAAACGATATATAAAAATGCGATTGAAGTGCTCAAATGAAGGCAGTAAGCTAGTGACCGGGCTAATAAGAGGTTCATACAAATCCTAAAAGAAAGGAATTTATAGGGGTTAAATCAGACTACACCTTTCCAGCCAGTGCAAATCGGTAAAACGAAACCCGGAAACGATATATAAGAATGCGTTTGAAGTGCTCAAATGAAGGCAGTAAGCTAGTGACCGGGCTAATAACAGGTTCACTGTAGCTCTACTTAAATAAATAGATTAACCTGAAAATCCTATTTTCCCGTATAAGTAATAAAATCTTAAAATATAATAAATACCATGCCTTGCGAATAAAATACCATGTTAATAATAAAGGGTGATCCATTTCGAGGTTCCCTAGTTTTTTAAAGAAAAAACACAGAAAATTCAAATTTAATGGAGAATGTTTATTATCATTTGAAAGAACATTCTTTGGCATTTATTTTTTTAAGATTATGTCTATCAAATGTTGGCCGTTGCTACGTCGCAGATGGTCCATCCGTTGAGTCCAATTTTCGATCACTCGTTCGAGCATTTCGACTGGTAACTGGCGAATGACATGCGTGATGTTTTCCTCCAAGGCCTGAATCGAAGCGGGCTTGTCGGCATAAGCTTTTGACTTTACATATCCCCACAGGAAAAAGTCTAACGGTGTGATATCACACAATCTTGATGGCCAATCGACCGGCCCAAAACGTGAGCGAATAGTACGCTCAGTAGGCCGATTATGTTGACAATAAGTTGAGCGAAGTACACGAAACACATTCCTCACTGAACGTGAATTTTCATAATAAAGTTGAACAATATTTGTAAACGTTGTTCACGCGTAAGTCTTTCCATTATGAAATGCCATACAATACTAAACAAAAATAATATGACAGCTTGACACGACTCACACGTGATATGTCAAAAAAGGCTATTGAAAAAAGTATCTCTACTTGGATCACCTGTTAAAACAAGATTTTCCTCTCTATATAAAAATTCAAACCTTCAGACTCCCATAGTCAAACATCTTGAATGGTTAATTGGCCGCGACGAAACTAAATACCACTTCTAGTAAAACACAAATTAATTAGTTAATTAAGTATACCCCTTGAAGATGCAAGCCACATATTTTTTACAGCCTCATAAAGATTTATTTGGACCACCTTTATTATATTACACAGTCATTGTTACAAGCCATTTGAACGTGGCGTGGATCTGTTTAAGAGAGACGAAACGGATACATACTTGAATATTGTTGACATATCCTTAAGAGTTTTTATGGATATAAAAACTGTTGGTAGGTACTTATGGGAATATTCAAGCTATCCTTAGGATTTCAATTTATAGTAGAATAAATTTTCAGAATTTAGCATTCATCCTTTCAGAAAAAAAACCTTCCCATTTCGCAACAGAACTACAATATTTACGTATGTATTCGAATTGTATTTGCAGTACACAATGCTTATCTCAGTGTTTGAAGCGGGTAAGAGATAACAGCGAATATTGGTTGAGTTTCTGTTTTGTTAGTGTGAAGATATGCATGTGCTCATATATTATCACAGATGCAAGGAAAATAAGAAAATAACGAGTGCTCATTGCACGAGTAGGTCGTGCGAACTTGTCCCTTGCACTCTCGCTCGACTATCAATTATTATTATTAGAAGAACTCACAATACTGAACTAAAAGGAAATCAGCGAAAGGAAATAATAATAAAAAAACAGTTGCTCTGCTTCCTCGATTCCCAAATTACTAAATTTCATCATTCAAGCTTCAAAGTTAAGGCCCAAAAACTGGTGACACACAAACGGATGGAAGGAAGGGATGACGGACAGACAGACATGAATAGATCGACTTAGAATCGCTAGATTCTGAGTCGATCCAAATATTTTAAGTTGTATCTAGTTGGTAATTTTTCTATGTTACAAACTACGTAACAAAACAAGTATACCCCTATGGAACAACGTATGAACATATGAGGAGCCTACAATCAACATCCATAAAATAATGTCCCCAAAACATATGGGCGGTTAAAGATGGAATGTTTGAATGGAAGATGACATTGTCGCCACATCTTGTTCAAAAAGTTTATCTTAACTGCCTTCAGTTGCGCACTCCAAGTTGGTTGAGGTGGTCAGTTTCTAGTTGTCCGCGCCAAGGCGAAGTCTTCCTCTACTGCGTCCGACGGCTGGCTGAGAATAGAAGACTCTGTGAGCCGGAGTAATGGTGTCCATTTTCCTAAATGTCCTTGTCCTAGCCATCTCAAACGTCCAATGCGGAGTTTTTTGATAGGGGGAATGGCACTGTAAAGCTCATATAGCTCATTGTTGAATCTCCGTCTTCATATCCCTACAACGCAAACAAGACCGAAGATTTTTCTCTCAACTCGACCAAGGATTTCACAGTCATATATCAGGGTGGCCGCGGTGTAGTGGTAATGTGTTCGTCTGTTGAGTGGAAGGTTGCGCGTTCAATCCCAGCCAAAATCCATTTCACTTTTATTTAATAGAAATTAAAAGGTCGGTGTAATACCTAAAAGTATGCACACCATCTTGAATTTCTTCAAATTTAACGAACACAAGAAAAAGTGACTCCCCGAAGCTAGTTCGGACACCACCCATGGAGTTTAAGTCTCCACTACATCCAAAATCTTTCCTATCCTCTCTCTCTTTCTTCCCCTTCTCAAACGCTCGTACTATGGTGACATATAAAAGGGTATTCATAACCCCTTGAGTACGTGTAAATTATAAAAAAAAAAAAATTTATATAGGTAGTGCGAGTCAAGGTTTTAACACTGAATTGCCTTCCAAGCCCAAATAAACAGCTTTTGATAAGAGTAATTCTTCGTTCAACTTCTAACGAGTTGTCCTTATCAGAGTTAATAGCTAATTGACAAAATTAAAAGATAAATTCCCGTACTATCTAAAAAAAACTTATCTGTCAATGGTAAAGTTCTGTCCAATTCTTCGATGTTGTGTGTCCCTTCGTGTTGACAACACATATCGTCGGCGTATGCAAGCAACTGCTTGCATACGCCGTACAACTGTACCTCTGGTGTTGATCCTCTCAAGAATCAGATTAAAGAAAACACGTGCCAGTGCATCGCCTTGCCTAAATCTTTTTTTGGTATCGAATGTGTCAGTGAGGTCGTTTCCAACACTGTTGGAGCAGCGAGAATCCATATTCATCCTGCTCTGACGTATGAGTTTGTGTGGTTTACCAGAACTAGATATTACTCTGTATATGCCACTTTGAATTCGATGAATAGGTCTTCTGTATCGATTTGGACTTCTTGGCTCAATATTGTTCCTTATCGCCACGCCGATTAACAGTCTGCAAAAGTTGCTCCCTCCTCGGAATCGACTGTGTCTCAACTACGGTAGTATTTTATTCTTCTCGACAGAACTCTGTACGAGCATTGTTTCCCTTTACTTTGACATTTCACAACTTGGTAAAACTTGCTGACATCATTCCTGGAAGGCACATCTCACTGTTCTTCGATATTAGATGCCGGCGGTAGGGTGTAAATTAAGAGGTTAAGATGTACACGCTCTGAGAAGGCCTGGGCAACATCTTTTGACATTTTTTTTTTGTAGCAGCTTAGTGCTTCCGCTAGTTGTTCGCCTGCACCACTCCTCTTTACGTTCTTACAAGCTTAATGTCAAGCTTAATGTCAAAACTAATATAATCCTATGTGATGGGGTATAATAACTGCCAAACTTATGTATTCGCTTTTAATAAGTTATATTCAATTATTTTAATTGCATATTTACATCCCAGATCAAATATCTTTAATAAATTTCTGAACTATAACAAACTCGTTCCAACAGCTTTGCTTTGTTCTGAAAGCCATTGGTTTTCCAATATTGCATAGTTTTTGAGGTGTGCCAACCTTTGTGTGAACAAATTAAGTTCTTACTCTGGCGGTGAAGAGAATTTTATAGATGCACGTAAAATATTTTTTTGCACACCTTACTCATGCCAACGTGGGTCCTCCGACCGTCACCCACAACAATACCACAAACCGTTCATGATAATACAAGCCATGCACAAACATGCCCTTATGACGGGGAATCTGGGCTGCAGCAACTAAAAGGATTGTCGCAAAGTCCACAACCCCAGTAACAAAGAACAGAGAGAGTTTTAATCACGCCTCAACAAACAAAGAAATTTGCTAATAGATCCATTGGTGTCGCTGTGTATGTGTATATCCCAGTATACGCTCTCTATCTACTGGCACCAACGACCGTGGTCCCGCAGTGGACATCCTGTGGTGCTCTGCATAAAGCTATGGTCGCCTCTTGCCGAGGTGTAGGCGATATTCTTTGGCAGTTTTTTTTTTTCTTTTTTTTCAATTGAAAAAATATCGCAAAAAAATCCAATTTAAGCGAAGAACTCTTATGCTCGAACAGGACCACGACAAGCCGAAACCACAGCAATTCCGTTGATTGTGTGAGCAAGTAACAAATTGCTAAAACAGAATAGAACCGTATATTATACGATGGGTAGGTGTGTTGATAACTTTTTGCATTATCCGGAAGGACTTCAATTTCGTTTTTAGATGTTTTAATTGTCCCATAACTTTTCCATTTCTTTCTTCTTCTTCTTTTCTTTTTGTAGCTGTTCCTGCTCTAATCTGGAAAAAGATTAAACCACAATTTAGTTAAAAGCTTAATGGCAATATTCTTGTTCTAGTTTTCCCATGGGGTGTTCTTGTTTTTGGAGTATGTATCTACATCTGGGAACATGAGGGTTCGAATACAGGATGCTGTGCACAATATCTGGTGAAAAAAGATTCAAATGGCTGTAGTTACTCGTGTGAAAGAAAGAAATATTGAGACAGAAAAGTATGCGTAAAAGCAAAATGTGTGTAGACGTGAAGTTAAGGGCTTTAGTATAGAGAGTGAGGACTTTGGCAGAGGGAAAGAGCCATTTTTCTGTCTAATGAATGGTGCGTGATAGAGTGCGATTGTTGGGAAATAAATGGTATTCGCACAAGCGCGAAATTAGTTACATTTTTGTGTAGTGTTTTTTTTTTTTTTTTTGCTCTATCTACGTAATTGTTGTCATGCAATCTTTTGTATCACTTAGCGGAGAAATTCGAACAAAAGTACATTTGATTTAAACCTGTTACTTAGATTAAAAATGAGTTGATACGTTTTACGACATTTTTTTTAAGGATGGAATGGGATAGAGTTGGGTGAGTTCATAATTGCAAGCAATGTTGCCCAAACACGCTTGTCAACATGAAGAAGGGGTTGAGACAAACAGAAAAGACAAAAAAGACGGAGAACCTACCTTCGGGACAAAGATTTGACTTTACAGCTAAAATTATACATTTTATAGATTTAGGTATAGTGTTTTATTTTTTTAGCGAAATCGTCTGACGGGCTCAGTGGCGCGATGGTTAGTGCGATGAACTGCTGTGCCAAAGGTCTGGGTTCGATTCCCAGCCGTAGCAACACTGGCCCTCCTCTCGTGATGATTTGACAAATCATCCGAGTAGTATCAATTGTCATGAAAAGCTTATCTCAACTTAGCCGTTCGGATAAAACAGGAGGTCCAGCCATCGTGCTAAGAAGTACACACGCACACATGGATGGTTGTGAGAAAAAAGCTAGGCCCTGGGTACTAACGAGCCTGTTGCGTCATAAATTTATTTATTTATTTTATCTGATTGTTGCTGCGGGCTCGCGCACGCACAATATCTTATTCCCGAATAATTAATAGCAAACACCTTTGCACAAAGTATGCATTTACCGGCCGTATTGTTTTCTTTTCGCACATATAGTACCTACAAAAGTGTCACACTAAACGCAAACAAATATTTCCAATTTTCCGGAACCTTTCTATCTAGTTGTCATTGATTTAAGTTAAAAAGTTTTTTTTTTCCAAAACGTAAATTGTCGTTTTAGATGCATAAGTTAAAATAAAAAGTGCTTTGACAAAAATGAATTATTTTGAGTTGTGACTGTGATTCTTGTTGCTAACAGTTGTGCAAAAAAATATCAAAAGTATTTTAATTTGAATTGTGTCGTTTTAGTGTTTCAATTTGCAAAAAAAAATCTTGTATTTTAACTCAAAACATTGTTGCTGTCATTTCCCTGCAATAATATTTTTCCCATTTTGGGTTGTGAAGTTTAAGTTGATTTAGGCACCTTATTATAAGCCCTTTGTATTATTTTTAGTGACTACACTTTGGAAAAATGAAAAGTTGGAATTTAGAGTTAATACTGTTGAATTGTGTGGTTTTAGTGGTTAAATTTGCAAAAAAAAGTCTTGCATTTTGACTTAAAACATTGTTGCTGTCATTTCCCTGCAATAATATTTTTCCCATTTTTTAATCCTGTTTTGTTGTTTCAACAAAGATTTAAGTTTTAAAATATCAATTAACTACCAAATGCTTCCAATTTTATGCGAAACCTTAAGCTTGTTATTTCAGATATTTAACAAACACTTCAATTCGAAACGAAGCCCTTCCTCGCACATTTTTTTATGTTTTTGTCGAGGTATGACACTTAAGATGAAAAAATTATACTAGTTAAGAAAAACTATATTTTTTATACGCTGACCCCCAATCCAGATTTGGAGCGGCTCGTTCGATGAATAAATACTTTGACGACCCTTTTTCTCAGCTTCGCAACACCCTTAATCACTCCCGAAATAAGGAATTTTAACGACTAAGCGCTACATAATATAGCGAGCTTCACAGGCGAAACGCCAATACAATTTTTGGAAATTATACTTTCGAAATTCATACCGATGACCAGGTAAACTAGAAAACTCGAGAGTATGATGAAATACAGAACATCCTATTGACATATGTACGGCGGCGTAAATGGTCTTGTGGAAGAAGCTCTTGTGTCACTTTTTTTTTACTTTTAAATTGATTTTTTATTTACTTAAAATATTAACTTACTACTAGGCAAAAATGCTTAAATCTAACTTATCAATAACTGGTTTACTAAATCTAACTTATCGGCCCTTAGTGGGCGCTGTAAGCTTATATTTAGCTATTTTATTTTGCCTTTAGGCTTAAATTTAATTTTAATTAACAAAGAAAAAATAAAAAACTTTGTATAGTGCCTTTTTTTTAAATAAATAAGCTTATTCTAGATTATAACTAACTTAAGACTACTTAAACTACTTAAGCCTAACTTAAGACTACTTGACTACTTCAACCTAACTTTATTATAATCGGGGTGGCGCCCCATTGCATATGCCCCGAGGGGTCGCCATCCTGATTGCGTCTTTCGGTCCCACGGCAGTATGCGTTCAACATTATTGTACGCCAATATGGTGCACAAGCCCGCCCCAGACCTTGTTCCTAATTTTAAAATCTTAACTATGGGGTTGGACTAAAAGTTCGCAAAGTCCTGAGGAAGTGCAGAATCACCTTCCTCATATAGCCACCAGAATTCAGTGCGCTGTTTTGCAGCATCGATCCTATCGCGATTCGATACCGCCGTGCTAAAGCGGAGGAAGCTCTTGTGTCAACTGAATCTTAAATGGAAACAAATGCGGTTCCTTGTGCAAAATTGTGGCCAAAGCTGTTCTCTGAAGACCAAGCTCCTTAGCACGGCGTCGAATTGAGATTGATGGATTGTTTTGAACACTTCTTTGAGTAGCAGTATTGTTTTCAGCCGATCTTGCAGTACGTTGTGGTCCATGCTTGGGCATATCTACACTCTAAACGGTGCGTTTTGTTGGCATGTTGTTTCTCCCAAAAATTTCACGTAACTTTCTCATCGTCACAGTAATCGATGATTGGTTTTGATAAAATGTTTTAACGATTAAAACACGTTGGTTTATCGAATACTTTTCCGTAATAAATTTGCCACGTGTCTACTTCAGGACTGCCGAATACTGTCAAGACTAATGTTTACCAAAATGGTGGCAAAACGAAGGAGTATACCTTCACGGCGGACACCCTGTATATGAGCAAATAGTCACTTTTAACACACTTTTAACGAGTCTTGTAGAAAATCAGCTTTTGTACCAAACGTTCCGTGTTGGCAACCCAGTGCCCAAACCATGCAACAAATATTCATTGAGCACATTTATGAACGCAATTTATGAGCTGCATGAATGCGGTCATCATACTTTGACAAAAGTGAGTTCATAATAATAATAATATAAAATAAATAAATTAATAAACTTGGAAAGCTTCCAAAAAGTGGAAGATATTTTTGTTGTCTACTAAGAATTGGAGTGTTATGGCAAGACATATCCCAAAAAAACAGGACCGTTTACAAAACTATTTATGAATTCCCCGATCATGTTTTTCGACATCATTTTCGTACGTCCAGGTCAACATTTAAGTTACCTACCTTTTCCGTTAATTCCATATTCAATTTTTAAGTTTAAAAATTAATTCTATTAGGTTTTGGAGAATAATCTGTATCCATTGTGGAAACAAAGTAATTTCGGTCAGCCTAAAACGGGTTAGAGGGTAGCACTATACCTAACCACTTGGAAGCTTGCCAACTGTTCCTTTAGGGAAATCGGTAATTTGTTTAATATTGCTACAGGAGCAGCTTTCAAATAGGTATGTGGAAATAACCAAATTACTTTTTAAGTTTAGAAAGAGACATATAAAATGGCCTTAATGGCCATGCAAACAATGGACAAATTCGCAAGCGCATAAGAAATAATGCGTTTCCAAACGTTCTTGGATGTGTAGACCGAAATGGAACACGAATTCCTATAGTAGCACCCAAAATATACCCCAAGAGGTACTACAATCGTAAGGGTACATTAGCGATAATATGCAGGTGGATGCCCTAAATTTTGTACTATAGGTATAGCATACAAATGTTATTCATATTAAATTCTTCGCTATTTTGAAATTTGCGGACAATTTAACACTTGTTATACGGAAATAAGAGAGAAATAGTCTTTATCTTCGTTAAAAGTTTTCCCTAGAGCACCGACTTCTTCCTTAGCCCAGATATAAAATCGGCTTTTATTGCAAAGATACAAGCATTTTCGTATCATTGTCCGACCAGGTTTTTTGTCCTTGTGCATGCATTCCTATATAATAAGAAAAAATATTAAATGCGTAATAAATAGTTATTTCAACATATCTGAGTGGAATATTAAATAATTTGCAAAAATGTAACTCACAACTTTTCTCCTGCCATTTCTCTGCAGCTCGGCAAGAAAACAAAAACACATGCACGATTGAGAGCATGCTGGGTGTTAATTTTCTTTTATGAACACAGGTACTGCCAAGCTCCTGCTATGAGGATGCAGTTCTTTTACAATAATGAACCCGAAATTAGCAGGCATTTACATTCGCGAACTAGGGGGTTTTCAACGATTCGCACAGCAGATTGTAGCCTTCACATATGTTTTATGCCAATTTCAGTTTTAATAGTTCTTTTAACAACAGTGTTAATAAAAAATGTGACCCTCAGGCTGCTAATGTATTCGATATTGATTTGGACCAAGTATGCCTAAAGCGAAATTATCGAAAAATATGTCACAAATCCAAATCAATTCAACAAAATGCATTGTAATCATCGCCAACTTTTGTTTAATATACATATATCCAACATCGAATCCACATAATATCTACTTATTTTCTAACATTTAAATTTTTTTTTAATAAGCGTAAGTAGAACCGCCTTCCACCCTCTAGTAAAACCCAAAAGTATATCAACATTTTCCTAATCTTTCTGATGTAAGCGTACCATATTCCAAATCACATTACATTATACTATATCCTGCATCAGAATAAATTCACTTAATAGAATTTGATGGTCGGATTTTTCCGCAACTACATGGCACATGCAACTTTACCACTCCCCATATCAAAGTCATCCAGTCAACCAGTTCAGTTCCGACAATCCCCCAAATATATGAAAATTCCTGCTGTAGCCACAGGATCTCACATTCAGAATGAAAAACTCTTCTTCACTTCTGCAACATGAACTATATCCATCGTACTAGCTACAGCTCCTTGGAGAAAAATAAAACGAAAGCATACGTTATCCACGATTGGATGCTTTTATCTCGTTACCACTGACAAGAAGAGAACCAAAAGTGTGTGTGCATTCCCAAGCTGTTTCCGTGCGAACAAGCCCGCAAGCAAGAAGTCTTACTACTTTATCCCACCTCCACCTACAAAAAAAAAACAAGCACCCCATAAAAACAACGAAATGAAAAATAAAAATGTCAAAGTGTTTGGCACAGGGGGCTTATGGAAATCCGAAACTGCGGATTCCCATAACACATGGGGAAATGTTGGATTTGTCTTGTTGCCATTCGGTGTCTGCCCACAAATGCAATAAAACGAGGCAGGCATGCATTTGCGAGCCACTGGCATATTTTCAAATTGAAATAGAAAATTTGTTGCGAACAATTGCCATATTTTCGGATGTGGTTAACATAGGAAGTGAATGCGTGTTTAGATACTTTTGTATGTGTTGTCAGATTTTTAAGCCCAAGCGATATCCAAACTGGTAGTTTATACTGTTGGGTTCCATTAAGAGTAGGTAAAACCGCATGAGAGACGATATGTGAGGTTTCGATTAAAAAAAAATTTATATATATGTATAAATTAAACTTTATTACATATGGGATCTGTGTCTGAACAGAACGTTTGCTAATACAAATACTCATACATTTTTGAACGGATAATTTGTATAAAGTTTATCATTCATGCACTACTGAGATACAAAAGAAACGAACATTAAAGATGATATCAGACTATTCACTATTCCCACAGTTAAAGATGAAACAAAAAAATTAACACCGAAAAGTAAAGTCCACCCGGGTGGCAGACTAATAGCGATTGCAATCACAAGAGACCGCCAAGACCTTCGAGCAACGCGTATCCCTTAACACCATACCACCGGCATTGAATGTCGAAGAACTATCGCAATTCAGAAAGAAGCAAAAAGAGCAAGAAAAACGCACGATCGAGGATATAGAGAGGTGTCACTTCGGGATCGATGTTCGCAAGTCCTACGAAAGTGTAAAACGTTAAAGCCCATGATATAAGGGTCGAACAGAATCCTGTCGAGACGAACAATGAAATATCGTAGTTGAGACATAGTCGATGCTGAGGATATGGAAGAACCACATCTGCAGACTGCTAAACGGCGATGACAAACAACATTCCGCTTTCAGGCAGAGCGAACCATTCATATTGGCAACAACAGCAAAACTGCCAATCAACCGACCTGAATGAAGTGAGGATAGCAATATCTAAGCGGCGAAATGACGGCCTTCCTGCTGAGCTTTATAATGCCGACGTTTGTGACTTGTTAAGTAACATCCACCAACTCATAAGCCAAATCTGGTCGGAAGATAGTATGAAGAATGGAACTTCAGCATCGTTTTCCCGATCCACAAAAAGGAAAACCCTCTGAACTGCGCCAATTATAGAAGCATAAGTTTGCTCAACATCGCCTTCAAGATTCTAACTGCCGCAATATGTGAGAACACCTGAAATAGTTTACCAGCAACCTGATCGACCCTTATCGGTGTGGTTTTAGGCCAGGAAAGCCCACAACCGATCAAATTTTCAGACTTCGGCAGATCCTGGAAAATACCTAGGAAGTCCAAATCGATACCCACCACCTATTCATCGCAAACGACAGCATTTTAAGAGACGAACTATACAGACCCAGTTTTGGTATACCGCCAAAACTCGTCTGTTATTGTGGGATGACGTTGGAGAATTCTCGCTGCTCCATCAGGGTCGGAAACGAACTAACCGACACATTCGATACCAAACAAGGAGATGCGCTGTCATGTGATTTTTCCAATTTGGTTCTTGAGAGGATTGTGCAAAACTCACGAGTCAACACCAGAGACACGATTTACCATAAATCAGTGCAACTACTAGCATACGACGGCGATATTGACATCATGGGTAGGACTCAACGTGATGTCATACCCACGTTTTCAAGTAAAGAGAAGGAAGCGTCAAAAATGGGCTTAGCAGCAAATGAGGGCAAGACTATGTATATGCTTTCAACATGAAAGGACACACAACATCGACGAATTGGACAGAACTTCACCATTGACAGACATAAATTTAAGGTAGTACGGGACTTTGTCTACCTCGGCTCCGTAATTAACTCTTGTCAGGAATTAAACGAAAAATTACTCTTGCCAAACGCTATTTCTTCGGGCTTAGAAGGCAATTCACTAGTACTAGTCCTCACTCGTACTAGTAAGGAGATTCTATATAAGACCGTGATCATCCCAGTCCTGCTCTACGGCGCTGAAGCATGAACCGTATTCAGTGCCGATGAAGATATCCTTGTTTGATTCGAAATTCTTCCAAATATATTCGGTCCCGTTTGCGTTAACGGGCTATGGAGATGAAGATTCGACCGAAAACTATACGAGCTGTGCAGCGACATGCCCCTGGTCAAAAAACTCCGCATTGGACGTTTAAGTTGGCAAGGAGAGTCTTTGATTTCCAGCCAGACGTCGGACGCAGTAGAGGAAGTCCTCACCATAAGTAGCGCGCACAAGTAGACCTCAACCAACTTGGAGTGCGCAACTGGAGGCAGTTAGGGCAGTTGAGGCCCAGGTTCATTCCGGACTGTAGCGCCACTTATGTAAGTAAGTATAACAATAGGTATAACAGTAATTCATAGATATAATGACTTATTAAAAATTTGACTTGAAATTTAACAAAATTTGTTGAGCTAATAAGGGAGGAGCTTAGGAACGTAACATCATAACAAGTTTTTTTCTCAAAAAGTTGAATAAAGTGACTTCAAAAAATTTCATTTTTCTCCAAGAGTAATGAATTGATTTAAATATTTACATTTAAGAATAATTCGAGCTTTTTAAAACTACTATCTAACGGTTCCTTTTAGTATAATGTTTACCTCACTAAGTGACAGAGATATTTTTGCAGAAATATTTAAGAATAATTCGAGCTTTTTAAAACTACTATCTAACGGTTCCTTTTAGTATAATGTTTACCTCACTAAGTGACAGAGATATTTTTGCAGAAATATTTTATTTGAACCTATGTCATCAGTTGGATCGTTTTGAACACGCCCAAAAAATCAGGAGTACTTTTTTAGTATTTTATACATTTTTAGGGTTTAAGCACAGCAAGCACCAAGAGGGCTGTAGGATAGATGTAAAATGCAGTGATGGCTTACTTTATGGGGGGTTTTGTGGAGAATCGCTATTTTTCTTTTGTTTGTTGAATTCTCAAAATCATTTTGAAAAAGTCGTGTTTCCGCCAAACTTTAACGGCGAACTTTTAATATTTTCATTTCTTTGAATTATATCTTAAGGATTTTGTTTGTGATTAAATTGACAGCTATTTACTTAAAGGCGAATACAGTACCACCACCCTATTCTTAGCGAAATATCTTTTATGGAATTTACCAAAAATATGCGTAGTTTAGCAGTTAAATAGCTGTGGAGATTATAGAAAACTTGAAAACTTCACCACCTTCATCATTCAGTCCTTTCCCACACATGCATAATTCACGTTCATTCCGTTAAGCCTCTTTGACACAGTAACCCTTGGCCAACATGCCTACGCCCAAACAGCCCTTGTATCCCTACTTAAGAAGTAGTTGATTCAGTTGTTAAGATCCAAGTTGTTTGCTTTGCTTTCTTGTTCATGAGTATCTTTAGCGACAGTTCCATCTTTTCACTTTAGCTAACAAGGACGATGTACACGTGTGGGAAATCGAAAATCCTACCGCTGCCGGCCAAAAAAGCTGACAATAATAATGTTATTTGTTATGGATTCCATCTAATGTTATCCCACATTTATTATCGCATTATCTATCGATTCATATCGCACACAACGTCACTATTTCCTTTACCTAACACAAACACACACATAAACGGCCTTCAATGCAAACGATGATAAATTGTAGAATTAAAGCTTTTACGGTGGTAGACATAAAACGAGGACCGCTGGGAGATTAATCAATCACTTTACACCCTCACCAGCCACAAGGAGCAACGTATTCGGGTAGGTGTTGTGCATGTAATTGTTGTACGCAAAATTTGTCTGAGAACCCTTTGTCCATGGATACAAAGGTATTCCTATACATACATACATATAATTTGCTGGTTAGTGTGGTGAGCAATATATTTTTGGATATTTCGCAAGAATTTTTTGTCGTTTTGTTTGTAAGGTGTGTGGTTTTTATTTTTAGTAGATAGGTGGCTTCTACCAATATTTAGCAAACTTCACTTTGGCTATCTCAATCAATTAGGTCCTGTCATTTGTCGTGTGAAATGAAACACGAAATATCGATTAGACTTTGGTTCTGGATGAAAATCTGAAAGCACGAAATGGATGTTATTGAGTAAACAAAACATTGGCATCTGTCTTTAAAGTAGTGTCCCAAGCATTATGAAAATGTGTTTTGACCTTTAAGAGAGTTCGATAAAGCCAGACTTCCTCTTTAAATGTGGGTAGTCGCGAATTGAATATCCCATTCCATCCTTAAAACAAAGAGAATGACATTTTTACAATATATTGCTTGGGATCAAAACCGTTTTAAACGATTTGCAATAGGGAAATGTACACAAATCGTTTTTGTTTTTAAATGTTCAAATGATCTATAGATGTGTTGTGGCAACTGCAACTTCTACTTAGGTCATATTCTGCGAGATACATTTTCAATTTATGACTTTGAAGTTAATTTAAACATTTCAAACCAACTGTGACTGTTTAAATTTTTCAAATTTCACGAAGCACTTAATTAAAAAGTTTCAGATCATAAATCATACAACTGGATTCGGTGGATGAGAGTATACACTGTTATACTGCAGAGGAAAGCACTTTATTAATGAAACAAAGATAATAGAACGACTTTTCGTTTGATTAATCGGCCTATGTAGCTCAAACATACTGAACACATCTATATCAGATGCAAAATCTAGCTCAAGTAGAAAACGGCCTGATTATTAGGTCAGAGAATTAAGTGGATATTCATTGCATTTCAAGTTAAGCATCTACCTACCTAGCTGCCATGACGAAGGATTCACATTCTTATACTTGAGTTAATACTCTTGCAAATGAAATTCGTAATTTCATCTAGATAAGAAGCAAAAAAGTGGATTTCTGTTGAGTTTATACGTATGAAAAAAAAAACGCGACGAATAATGAGGTGAAGAATATAAATTCATTAAAACATCCTCTTCAGTCAGAAGAGGAAATGGAGGCATAATATTCCATTCAGCCGTCCCCCTATTGCTCGCATTGCGCTTTCACCAGATTGCCACAAACACTGCGGTGCGATGCATAATACGTGCCACTGTAAACATTTTTGCAACGTCTGCATCTTAGCAATAATTATAAGGCAAATATAAACTTTAAGAATTGTCGCTTGCAAATGAGAAAAGGATGACAACTCGGCCTTAAGCCCGAGGTATTAATTCGAGACCAGAGCATGTTCTACAAAGGCGCCTGACAGATTGTGCGAATGAGTTAAATTGAATCGCGAGCACCAGATTTTGTTTTGAACTACAAGAAACATAAAGAAATGGGTTTTCTTGGTCTTTAGCTGTATCCTAGATCCTCCATTAAACAGAAAAATGGGCCAAAAACAAAGAGATTTCTTTGGCTTCACTATAAATTGAGAATTTTTTTTAAAACGCAAGAAAAAAAAAACTGCAGACTCTGACAATAAGCACTAAGAAAAATCACCCCAGGTTAACTCGACATGGGACATAAATCTGTGGAATATTCTGCATTCAAAGAAGAAGAGTGGTAGTAAGTATAACACTTAAAAGGGAAAGGGAAGTAAAAAAAAAAACGAAACTAAATTTCTCTTCTGCGCACGAATTCCGAAAATATCCGTGCGACGTTCGCATTAAAGGTGTCCCTAGGGTAGGTTTGCTTTTAAGCGGTTAAGTAGAATTTATTTTTAGAGAGAAATAGCCAAAATGCTTCCAAACTTGGAGTGTTTTGTTAGTACAAAATTTTTTTGTATGTATATGAAGTTTTAACTTTATATCTGGTAAGGGTGTGCACTTTTTGTATCAGCACATGCCTGTCTGCAGTGTGTTTACAACATTACAACACTTAATCATTGATTGGTAAAGTATTGATTTATTGTTAGTGCTTCAATATATGAGTGTCAATATACAGAGTTAAAATATTATAGAAGGTGTTGTCGAAGGTTTCCGTAATGTAATGGATGGTTAAATTTTAATAGCCGATGTTAATTTTGAATAAAAAAAACAAAATATTTAGGAAATTACTGGCATTTCTTTTTAATATGATAATATTAATATGGTTCAATTTTGTATGGAACAAAATATCGGCCAAACGGCCGCCGTGACCCCGGCAGCACACGCTGAGGCATAATTGAGGTTCTATGTCGTTAATGTCCCGAATTATCTCATCTTTTAGCTCATGAATTGTTGCTGTCTTATCGACGTAATCTTTTCTTTCAAATAACCCCAAAGAAGGAAGTCCAACGGTGTCAAATCACATGATCTTGGCAGCTAATTGAAATCGCCACCACGTGAGATAACACGGCCATTGAATTTGTCGCGCAAAAGAGCCATTGTTAGGTGAGCTGTGTGGCAAGTGGCACCGTCCTGTTGAAACCATATATCGTCACACTTCCATATCTTCCAATTCGGGGCATAAAAAGTTCGTCATCATCTCACGAGAGCGAACACCATTCACGGTAACCTGACCGGCCACATTTTGGAAAAAAAAAGGCCCGATGATGCCGCCAGCCCATAAACCGCACCAAACAGTCACTCTTTGTGGGTGGTGGATTATCATGCGCCCGAATGCAGCAATTTTGCTTATAGACGAATCCACTGAGGTGAAAATGTGCCTCATCACTGAAGACGATTTTCTTCGAAAATTGATCATCCACTGTTGCCATTTCTTGTCACCATTCTGACCATTGACGACGCTTAAAATGGTCAAGAGGCTTAAGTTCTTGAGTCAAATGCACCTTGTTCATTAACGACGAGGACGAGCGTGAGAGGTTCAATTGTTGGGCACGACGACGAGTTGAGGTGGACGGCTCTTCAGCCACATTATCGCAAACAGGAGCAATATTTTCTGCAATACAAGCTGAACGAGCATGCACTGGTGTTTTCAAATCTCCTACACACGGGGTTTGCTCAAAATTTTGCACGATTTTTCCCATTTTTTCTATTGACCGAAAAAATCACGAAGTGCATGATATGCATTTTAATTTGAACGCCCATTTTCATAATAAGCCTGAATAACTTTAACGCGTTACTAGATAGTGTATCTTCCCATGGTTCAAATTGAGTTAGTCTGAGATTGTGAAATATCAAAAGAAATGCAGAAAAAAACTTGACGTTTTAGGTGTGGTTTGCATTCACGCATATAGGTTCTGATTAATTACTTTCTAACTAACAATGCTACAACACATACTAGTCTGTAATATTTTAGCAGATATTTGTAACTGAAGCGTTGTTGTTGTGCTCGCTGCTGATTTTTTTTGATAAAGCGTGGAAATAGTGTACCTAGTCCGTGTGTGTGGTCGTGTGTCACGTACGTGTGATGTTGGCGATGAAGATGGCAAGAAGCGGGGCAGAGCAGAGCCAGGTGACCAAAAATGTTCAACCTGTCTACTGCTGTTGATAGGCGACGATGTGGGTAGAGCCAGGCGACCAAAAAATGTTCAGCCTGTCTACTACCAGCGGCGGCGAGTGGAAAAACGGCGAAGAGTGAAGAGCCAGGCGACCAAACGAATTTGTTCAGCCTGTCTACTTCCGGCGGCGCAAAACAATTTGTCAAAAAAATTAGAAGTTGATGCTCCAATGGATGTATGCTACCAGCTTACTTTATTTGACAGACTGCTGACAGACTGCTAGACTGCGACTGCTACTGCTAGACTGCGACTGCGATTATTTTACATTTTGTTCTCTCTTTTATACTAAATCTAAGCAGCACATTGTTATTTATTTTTTAATATAAGAAAATGTGTTTTGTTTGTAATTTATTGACACTTTTGAACTTAACACTACGAAAAAAAATGTGCTGATTACAATTTTATAAAACGCAAAATTAATACAATTTAATAATAAAAAAACAATAATTTAAATAAAAATAAACTCATGGTGTTACATAACTTATTTTGGAACAAGGAAAAAATTGATCATAAACAGCAATAATTTCATAAGCCGTATACAGCAATTCAATTTATGTGTGGATGTACCTCGACTGTGTCAATTATATTTACATAGATTTTAGAAAAATGTTTTTTTAGTCAATGAAAAAGTGGATGAACAAGACATTTAGACAATCTTTTATTATCTATATTTTGTCTACCTACATGATATTTTTTTTGCCACGATCGCTTTGTAGTGATGTTTAAAAAAAAAAAAACAGTAATAGGATAATAACAACGATTATAAGGTCATACAGATGACGCACTGCTTACAAGAAAAGTTGTTCTATGGCAGGTCGAACTGGCACAACCCGATCTCGTGCACATAAGCCGCCCGTACCGTCATGCTGGTGAGCAAGAGTTTCTGATTTTGTGTTCTCAATGCGTCATCTGTATGACTTTATATAAGCATTTCGTTTGTAGATCCTTTTAGCCCACGCGGGACGTTTTCTTAACAAAACGATTTGTATACCTTACACCATAACATTTTCAATAGATAACAATTTTTTTAGTAGGGCCCGGAAGCTTTTGTTAAACGTTGTGAAAATATTGTTGAAAATGTTGTGACATTGCAGTTTTTTTCACCGCCATAAAGTTTTTTGCCACGTCCACTTTTTTGGGATGATTTATTTAAGGATGGTATTGAGTTGAGAATTGTGACCAAAACAGACACAATAACAGACGTATAGACGTACTGACGAACGGAATTCCAAAAATGTTAGAATCAATCTCGAGGTCGAAAATGTTCCCGAAAACAAGATCTTTGTCCTTGTAAGAGTAAATTGATAAATGTGACTCGAGCAATTCCATCTGACAGAGAATTTCGAGGTTAAAGTCAATCTAGATAAGACAATTTTTGTTCTTTGCATTACCTCTTATGTCGGGTAATGGGTTTTGTCTGGCTTTAAATAAAATAATCACGCTTTCTCTTTTACCGTTCGAAGGGGATCATTTGGTAAAATTTTAAGTTGCAGAGGTTCAGTTTGCTGTAATTTGAACCTATAAGCAGATAAATAAAAAAAATTCTATAAAATTGTGTGCAGTGATTGTCTGCCTGGTAATATCCTGGAGTGACCTGTATGTCAGCAGCTGCAGCAGCAATTGATTCCAGAATTCGGTAGTAAAGCCGGCTCAGGTTTCCATTAAGCGCACTAAGCAAACTCACTATTTTTTTGATTGTTTAAAATAGCTTATTATGAGATCCTACCTTAAAAAAATAGTTGTCTATTTTTTTACTATAAAAGTTTTCAATTTTGCCAAAAAAAAATGTTTAAATGTCACTACGAATGGTTTAAATGAACGCATGCACTTCATAAATGGCTTGTGGTAAGTAACTTCAGATAAAATTGATCGGTGGTGGTGGTTTGGTAGAGCGGGTGGAGGTCTTGAATGTTCAAAAATGTCAAAGGTATTGCCATATGCCTCGAAATCAAAACACTTAATAACCCAAAATTGTTTTGAAGAAAGTAAACAGAATGTAAATAAATTTACCACACATCCAATCTAGCACTCATCCCAAATCCAACAGTGAGCCAAAGCAGATTTAAAAGATTTTGAACCCATTTCAAATCCGGCAGTGAGTTGGTAAAAATTTAAAATTTGGACAGAAACAATTTTTTTTTAACAAAAAACGCCCCAAAAAGTGGCCGTGGCAAAAAAACTTTATATGGACGATATATAGACATTAAAATTGTCCACATTCGCGCGGCGGCGAATTCCAAAAATGTTTTCACTTGTTCTGCTTCGTCCAATAAAGAAGAAATTTCAAATTTTTAGCTCAAAATTTAAGGTCAAAAAATCGGTAACACACAGACGGACGGACGGATTGACAAACAAACAAGTTTTGATCGACACAGCTACCGATCCTGAAGCAATCCATATACAGGGTGTGCACCGGGAAGGTATACTACTTTGTTTGTTTATAATTTTTGATTAAATGAAAGAGAATGGATCTTATATTGATAAATGATTTATTTAATGTCGGCAATTATGTATGGAATAGAATATCAGGTAAATTTACATTATCAAACATTTCACGCGGTATTTCATTAATTTCATCACGAATATTTTGTTTGAGTTGCTCAAGCGTTTCTTGTTTGTTTGCATAAGCTTTGCTTTAAGATATTCCCACAAAAAGAAGTCCGGAGCAGTCAAATAACGCGACCGTGGAGGCCTATCAACATCACCATTTCTTGAAATAACTTTTTGTGGAAAGAGGTCTCGCAGTAATTCCATTATAATCCTGGCTGTATGCGATATGGCACCGTCTTGTTGGTACCACATGTTAATGAAGCCCAAACCATTCAGTTGTGGCATCAAAAAGTTTCAAATCATACTACGATATCGCTATCCATTCACAGTTGCCGTTACGCCGTTTTCATTTTCAAAGAAGTAAGGTCCAATGATTCCTCCTGATCAAATTGCACACCAGACTGTTACTTTTAATGGATGCAAAGGTGACTGATGAATAATTTGAGGGTTTTCCATTGACCAGAACCGACTATTCTGTTTTTTCACATATCCATCCAAATGAAAATGTGCCTCGTCACTCATTATGATTTTTTTATGAAAATCGGGGTTGTCATGAGATAGCTGTAAAATCCTATTGGCATATGTACGGCGGCGTAAATGGTCATGTGGAAGAAGCTCTTGTGTCAACTGAATCTTAAATTTAAACAAATGCAAATCCTTGTGCAAAATTGTGGCCAAAGTTGTTTTTTGAAGACCAAGCTCCTAAGCACGGCGTCGAATTGAGGTTGATGGATTGTTTTGAACTCTTCCTTGAGCAGGAGTAATGTTTTCTACCGATCTTGCAGTACATTGTGGTTTCACCTACAGACCCTCTTTCTTCTAAATCATTCACTACACGATTAATAGTGCATTTTGTTGGCACGATGTATCTCCAAATATTTCACGTAACTTTCTCATCGTCACAGTAATCGATGATTGATTTTGATAAAATGTTTTAACGATTAAAATACGTTGATTTATCGAATATTTTTCCATAGCAAATTTGCCACGTGTCTACTTCACGACTGCCAAATATGAACTATCAAGAGTAATGTTAACCAATATGCCAAAGTAGTATTCCTTCCCGGCGGACACTCTGTACTTTCAGCCATATGTATCGAAATTATTTATCTTTGTTACAAACTTAATGTCAAAACTAATCCTAATCCTATGGGATACTTTTTAAACATTTTTTAAACCGAACGATGCTTGCCCGGTCAGTTGGTCAAACAGATAGAAAATTAGTTACTAAAATAAAACCGAAAATTAACATAACTTTCGTGGTTGAAATAATTGTCTCGTACTTATCGGAAATTTCTATTACCATATGTGGTCATTCGTTTTTTTTCGAGATTCATTAAAAGCAAATTTGATCCCTGCCCAACAGAACATACATAAAGATATAAATCTACAAATTTTTCCAGCCAATTAAATCGCAAACCGAGGTGATGGTGTGGTTCCAAATCATCTAGGCAATTACATCAATGCTTCCGAAGTCGACCTCCATAAAAAAGGGTAGTAAACTCATCCATATATGTAGTAGTAATCTATCAACACTTAACGAGAGCGCCGTGCCGCATCTCTATGCTATCATCTTCAGTCCCAAATAGGGGTAGAGCATTGGTATTCATGAATACAGCTCCGAAAGAAGATTCACATCTGGAATTCTATATGTATGTTGAAATCGTCGCTTATATTACAAAAGATCAAGGATTCCTCTTTTCGCTCCAAAAAATTCATTAATCACTGTCAAGTGATATTTGCAGATACCATCTGCTGGCTGACATTGCTACTATTTACGAGTAGCGGATATGTGTAGTAGCAAATACCTATATGCACATATTTTTGCTAGGTTCCTATGGATTCACTCGCTTACTCATAAGTCCGTAATGGAGTATGCATAATTTCAAAGCGAGGTTTTCCTTTAATAGTCATTTACGCTTTCGTACGCAATTATCTGGGGACGTGGAAAAATTCCCTTTCGCAATTCATAGTGAAAAAAAGAATCTGCTTCAAAGGATTGCCTATGTATGAGTGGATATGTGCTTAAATTACATTATTAAACGCATATGTATGCAAGAAACCCTTTGCATGTTATAGAACTATACTAAAGAAAGATTGTCCATAAAGGACCCAATTAGCTTACATGAATTCATTGCGGTCTATTCTGCAAGTTTTAAATAAATTGTGGGGGTGCAGAACTAACTAGGAAATACCCGACAGGATAGATGAACATTGGCGTATGTTGTCGTTTTCGTCGTAGGGGAAATATATGTGAGTGAACCATATAAAAATGATCACCAAAAAAAAACATATGACAGGTCTACAATCAGCTGTGCGAATCTTTAACTACCCTATCCCATTCCACAAACTAAACATAGTTTTATCGGCAATGTCTGCTTAATAGGGACGAAATGTACAAAATGGCATTGTCACAGCATATTGTTCCGCCAGTTTACAGTTCCACAAAAAAATGACGTAGATCATTTTAAACCACACCCTATTTTTGGGGGCAGTTTCATACAAGATATATTTATATATCTTGTATGAAACTCAAGATATATTTATATATCTTGTATGAAACTCCACCCCAAAATGTGGGTGTGGATTAAAATGAACTATGGACGAAATGTTCATGTTAATATTACTGGTTTGGCCAAAATTTACGTTTTGAAAATGGGTCGTGGCAGTGGTCGGATTTTAAAAATGCTTTCACTTGTTTTGCTGAAAGCAACAAACAGCACGTGTTCCAAATTTCATCATACTAGCTCAAAATTTAAGGCCTAACAACTAGTGACGTACTGACGGACGGGCAGACATAGCGACATCGATTCAGCTAGCGATTCTGAGTCTATACTCTAAGGTACATCTAGATAAATTATTTCTCTATGTTGAATATACCCTTTATGGGATAGGGTATAAAAATAATCCAGAAAAGGACTCACAGAGGTATTATTCATTTAGCTTTCGTTATGTGTCATGTGATTTAAAATCACGTAACTTCTACAACATGTTATGACATACTTTAAATGTTAATAATGATGCTGCTGCTAAGCCTGTGAACTGGGACATGTGAACTGGTCTCTGCTATTGATACTGGTCGGTGTGTGATTAGAAGTGAATAACTAAGTTTATACAAGCATACTGGACAAAAACATACAGTTTTTTGCCAAAAATGTACATAAAGATACATTTGAAAATGACTGAGTTCTTAAAAGGAACATTAGTACGCGTAGTTAAAACGGAACATTTTTCGGCAAGAATTTTTTTTTTTTTTGTAAGTAGATGGATCGATTAAGAATCGTTAGACGAGCCTAAAAAAAGAAATTTGTTGCTTCTAGCAGAACGCACTAAACATTTTTCAAAATCGTAAGGAGTTTATAGAAAATGTTCGAACAAAATTTAATTTTTTTACATGCGTTAGTGCAATTTTCAAAAAAACTTAATTTTGATATTGTTGAATTGGTTAATCCTTAGCGGAAGTACTTAAAAACTACAAATAATTTGGAAAAATTCCGAACAGTAACTACCACCAAAAATATCACTATTCTATAAATTATATAATTAATAACAAATTTTATAAGAAATTCGTTAAACAAAAATGCATTTTTCACTTTAAGACTCATTTCCCCCTTTGGCATTTGTAATAGGTCATGACATTTAATGGCAACGATTGTACATAGCACATTTTGCCGAGGATAACCGCAATCTCTACACAAATCATAGCCGAATTATGAATACCACGTTACAGCTGCCTTATTAGTTACACTGATGCAGAGGCAATCAGCCCTAGCGAAAAATTCTCCGATCTTGTACGATTTGGATGATTTTAGCTACGAGGTATTCTTCCGAAAAGCTGTTCGGAATAATTCTCGGACACTTTGTAAAGCATCCCGGTGAATTGCGTTGAAGTGCGTCCAGGTGCATTTTTCGTGCAATTTTTGACAGCTAAGTGCAACTTTTGTTCCGATTTCCTCCGACACAAATTCTTCGCGGAATTTACTTACGAATAGTAGTGTAGTGATTTTTTTTCCGATGACATAAATTTCGAATAAAATTTGATCCTCCGACGAAGTATGCGTTGCGGGAAATTGTCAGTTCCGACGGATACCTCGCTAGGGCAGAATATAAACGTAGTAGAGGCAAGTTTTACAATGGCGCAAAAATTTGAGGATCAGAATTAAAAAAAAAGTGCATATTTTAAGTTTAACTGTTTTAAAAAAAATTTAAAATTATGTGTCCGTCTGAAACCTCGGTTTTGTATTCTGGTATCGCATGATATTGAGTCTATTATTGATATACTGAAACCACCCATGTGTAGAGCAACTTAAGTAAGTAAAGGGTGATCCATTTCGAGGTTCCCTACTTTTTTAAAGAAAAAAACACAGAAAATTCAAATTTAATGGAGAATGTTTATTATCATTTGAAAGAACATTCTTTGGCATTTATTTTGTGAAGATTATGTCTATCAAATGTTGGCCGTTGCTACGTCGCAGATGGTCCATCCGTTGAGTCCAATTTTCGATCACTCGTTCGAGCATTTCGACTGGTAACTGGCGAATGACACGCGTGATGTTTTCCTCCAAGGGCTGAATCGAAGCGGGTTTGTCGGCATAAGCTTTTGACTTTACATATCCCCACAGGAAAAAGTCTAACGGTGTGATATCACACGATCTTGGTGGCCAATCGACCGGCCCAAAACGTGAAAACGAATAGTACGCTCAGTAGGCCGATTATGTTGACCATAAGTTGAGCGAAGTGCACGAAACACATTCCTCACAGAACGTGAATTTTCATAATCTAGTTGAACAATTTGTAAACGTTGTTCACGCTTAAGTCTTTCCATTATGAAATGCCAAACAATACTAAACAAAAATAACATGACAGCATGACATGACTCACACGTGATCTGTCAAAAAAGGCTATTGAAAAAAGTATCTCTACTTGGATCACCCTTTACCAATAACAATTTCTGGCGCAACTGGCTCGTGCTCGTTTTTATACCCTGTCTCATTAGCTTTGATACACAATTTGTAACATAGAGAAACAATTCAGATATCAATACCTTTAAATATATGAATCGACTCAGAATCGTTAGCTGATTCGATTTAGACATGTCTGTCTGTCCGTCCGTCCATACGTCACTAGATTTTGGGCCTTAAATTTTGTTGCTGCCATCATCTCAAGAGTAAACGCTTCTGAAATCCACTCACTGCCTTGCACCCTCTTTAAAGAAAACACAGTTTTTGGCCAAACCGTAACGAATTTTTAAAAGGTATCTGAGCAAAATATTAAGACAACCTTTATATTAACATTTCGTCTGTATAATTTTTGTTTATTCAAATTTCAAGACATTTCGGTAAATGTAATACGAACATTGCGTCCGTAGATTATTTTAACCTGTGCTTAGTTTTTGAGTGCGTTTTCCTATAAAAACGATTGTTATAGCATATGCCATACCTTATATTATAGGTCTTAGTGGTCAGTCCTAATGTGGAAATGAAATTCGGTATATTAGGTATTTGTTCATAGATTTAGAACAGGAATAAATATTTCTATAAACAGCCCACGATCTCGCCCATGTCTATATTTAGATATTTTTAACAGTCAGGCATGCTTACAGCACTTAAGTCATACTTGATGGTGCGATTTCTGTGAGAAATCGTTCTTACTTTCATCTCGGTTAATCTTGGCGCCATCCTCAGTAAACGAAATCAGTGATCTGATATGATCTTCTCTACCCTATCGATGTAGCCGTAGCAACACCTTAATGATTTTTCACATCCCCTTCCTTCGTGATGATCTGACAAATCATTTGAGTAGTAGCAATTGTCAAAAAAAAAAAAACAGCTTATCTCAACTTAGCCGTTCGGAGTTGGCATAAAACAGGAGGTCCCGGGCTCGTGCAAGAGGTACACGCACACAATAATGATTGTGAGTAAGCTCGGCCCTGGCTACAAACGAGCAAACGTTGCGAAAAACTCACGCGAAGACAAATTTTGGACGCCACTTAATTTTTGTTGGGTAAATACGAAACAAAGTGAAAATAAACAGGATGAAATAAAATGAATTAAAATGTTGTACCCACGATTTAAAATGGAGGTGCTACGCCCATATGTTTATTTCGACAATGAAGGTAATGCACGATGTATATCAAAAAATAACTTACCACAAAGATTGCCTCCAAACGGATTTTATCACGAAATTAAAAAATAATAATTGTGATACGGTCGCATTTCCGGTATTCTGGGGATTTTTCGGTTGCGGAAAAACCCTCGACTTGCATAATGTCGCACTTTACGGTTTAACACTTCTTCCTCCGCGCTTCTGTTCTTCTATTCATAGTTCCTCCTTTCCTTCTTGATCCCCTTCTATTCCATATGTATTTTCCCTTGCTTTACTTGCTTCAATAAAATCCCGGTTTCTCAGAAGCAGTGAGCTTTACGAAAGAAGGAGAGATGACATATTACATGTGGGTTGTTTCGCGTGCATATATTGGAGTCAGGGATTTCTATTCAGGTTCCATCTTTAAATTATTTTGACGAATACATTTTTTGATTTTGGTGTCTCTGGTGTTTGGAACACTTGTCGCTGTGCCATTCAAACGCAGCTTGCTGGGTTTTTAGCTTTTTCATAATATGACAGCTTTCGGATAGTATGAGAGCTGCCTTTGGGCGCATGATGTCCCTTGTCTTTGGTGTCCATGTTGTGTTGAGAGTGTTTTCACATGGCCATTCACCCAAACTACTCGGTTGCTCTTCCCTTGCTCCAACGTTCCGGGAAAGACAGCGTCTTATCTTTGCCATTGAACATATCTTTACTTTTGCTGCTTTGTTGTCTTTTGGGCCGCCCGTCCCACGCAATTGCTGCTCCTCTGTCGCTCCTTTGTTGAGAGCAAAAGTATAAGGTCTAATCCATGCCATCAAAATTTCATGCTGACGACCCTTATTCCGTTGGCGCAAACGATTCTATGGGGTATAGGCTCCAGGGATCGTCTTCCCTTACCCATCGAACCATTCAGACCGTCCTGTAGGCTTTGACGGCGGTGTATTCTCGTGGACTGCCTGTCGCTCGTTTTTGTTGATCCGTATTGAGTCTCCCAACTCACATTGGAACTATGCCGCCTCATGGAAACCTCTCCGGAGATTATCCGCACGCACTTGCTGTATCTGTTTTTGGTTGCATTCTCTTAGCCTGAAGGTCGTGGACTAGTGGTTGATGGAAACATAGCTGCCCACCACTTCCTCCGAATTCCGGGTTTGCGACCATAAAGAAAAGAAGGGGATGCAAGGATTAAAGCGAATGGGAGAGTAAGCTTTGTTTCGGTAGATTTTACCATAACAAGATGTTATCTAAATATGCTTTTCAGTGAAACGTTACATCCGTTGCTTGAAACCTTAACAAAACCTATTTGGTGTTTGGTGCAAACGCTTATGACCTCCCGATCCACATAGAGGTTGACTATTTAAATTTCTTCAAATCTATTGTGTTTTCGAATAGCAGACATTTCACAATTACGCCAATACAGTAGCTATTATTTGTTCGTCGTCCTTCCAATGATGAAGGCTATAGAATAATTACCCTTGAGTATATTATATGTATACAGCGGTGTTCCAACATTACAGCTGCACAGCGCCTATGAAATGATTGCAATTTGTCTGCATCGAAATATCGGCAATTACCTTTTGTTGGAACTTTACATTACAGCAGTAGCTATTTCTATATACATTTCGATTGTTTTCTCGTTTATTTGTTTGTACATAGAAAAAAGTTAAAAGGACCGAATGCACACAGAAGAAATACATGCTCTTTTGGAGGAAACAGGAAATTGAAAGAAAATCAATTTTGTATCGATTTTAAATTTGTAATACAATTTCGTTGTTTGATGCGATTTCGTGCTTAAATATATTAGTAAAAACGTTTGTAGTTACATTTAGTTGAAGTCAGATTAATGTGTTCGATTACTAGGACTTGTAATTGAGTTCGGCAGAGTGCTCGAGAAATAAAGTCTAAGGTAGATTACCAGCAAAATGGTGCACATGGCTGCATCTTGGTATGTATAATTAATGTTTTTAAAAAAAAAATATATAGGCGACATTTTTTTTCCTTTCATTATATAGAACAATCACCCCCTTATTCATTCGAATTAGCTAACTACATCTGAAAGGTTGTAGAGTTGTAATGTGCATAAATATTTATGCATCCTTTATTCAGGGTCGCACAAATTCTTATTCACAAAATATTTTCCCACCCATAATAGTTATACAGGCTTTGCGTCGAATTAATTTCCAAAAATAGGAAAATATATTACGATTAGCTGTTGTACAGATCGACAGAGTTGCCAATGGATAATTTGTATGGTTACGAAACTCATAGCGAGCACTTTGTTTAACAAAATTGTTTAAAATTTAATCTTTGTTAACCCTCGTGCTCAGCCTTCTGTTATAAACAGAATTAAAAAACATATGAGAAAGCTACAAACAACTGTGTTGGTCGTTTTATACCCTATCCCATCCCTTCCTCAAAATGAATATCCCTTAAATGTGGGCTTTATGGCAAAGAAATATAAAGATTGACATTGTAGCAACATATTGTTCAGACAATTTATAAAAATTTTGTATGGTTCGACAAAAAACAACCTGCATATAAAACTTTGTATATAAATGGTTTTTGTAGAAAAACGCCTTCAAAAATTGAGAATGATGTATGGACGAAATATTTGTTTTATCAAACAAAAAGATTTTACATCAAAAGTTTTTTTCGAATATTTTCAAGTTTTACCGATAAACGATTTTTATTGAAAACGACCTTTAATAGTGGGCGTGGCAAAAAACTTTATAAGAACAAAATATAGATATTGGGATTGACTACACTTTGGCCAAAAACAACGTTTTTATAAAAAGTGGGAGTGGCAGTTGGCGGATTCTGAAAATTTGTGCACTTGCACCGTGCAAGGATCACATCTACCAAATTTCATTATCCCAACTAAAAATTTAAGGCCTAAAAACCGGTTACCTACAGATGGACGAACAGACATGGCCTAATCGACTCAGCTAGCGATTCTAATTCGATCCATATACTTTGTATCCTGTTATATCGTAGTTTTCTATTGTTGCCCAGTTTGAACAACCTTGCTACCACGGTGTTTTTAAAAATGCCATAACATGTATTGGCTTCAACTGGACTTAATGGCTCTTTGTCAATAATACATGAATTCTCAGAGCCGCTGAATTCCAGATTGTGTTCAGATGGAAATCGTCCTCGTTGTACATGATGAATTTCTACCGAAAATCGACCACTCCATCACCAAGGTTAATGAAAGCATAAACGTCGAAAGCCGACTAGCGGTCATTGACGCGAAATAAGGCCAAATATAATAAATCCAATATTAAACTAGTGGTGGGTGGCACGACTGGGTCGTACGCAACTTTCTCTTTCACAGCGAGTTAATTTGACGTTTGTAACAATTTGGCCAAAATACACAGTAATATTTATTTCCATTAATGATGCTAGAAGGGTATTAGTAATGCCGAAATGAGATTATTCGAACGTTTATTCCGTAATTGAAAGTTATCGGTGTTCATGTGAATTATAATGATTTTCCGTTATTGGCCAAAACTGAAAATTGCGTTTGGGGATAATTGGGCCAAAACTAATTATGTGGAACTCATGAAAACAGTAATAGTAATATGCAAATTAAATTTCATTCAATTTGTCAAAATTGTTTGCGAGGAATTGACAATTTTTTTTATATGGCCTAAATGCCATAATCCGTTATATGGATTTTCTCGAAAAAACTGGGTATGCGGTTTTGTTGAAACTAATATGCTTATAGCATTTGAGAAGTTTATTCAAAATCGGTAGAGCCTTTTCTGAGTAAATTGAGGTTATGCACGTTTTTTTATATGGCAGGTATCAGTAATAACATGGCAAAAAGCAAACAAAAAAATAGCCTAGAATTATGAGCAAAAAAAACACTATATACGTAGTCTTAAGAAAATCGGTCAAGTTGCTTAGGCTGGAGAGGGTTGTACGGACAGGCGGACCGACGAACCGACGAACTGACGCACCAACAAACCGACGGACGGTATTCGAAAAATCACTTTTTTTGAGTTCCGCTATCATCGTAATGTTAGAGTCAATCAAAACCTCGAGGTCAAAAATTTTCACGAAAACAATATCTTTCTCTTCATATGAGAAAGTTAAAAATTACGTTATTTCGTTCTTAAAAGCGAAATAAAAAAATGATTAGTTTAAATCGGCATTATTTCGATATAAATACAAGTATGCTGTATGCATATAAATATGAATGCAAACAAACTTAGCATGCATCCAATCTCGCACACAAGTCAAAACCCAAATCCAACAGTGGTACCAAGCAGTAGGGGCTTACTGTTGCTCTGCTTGCTGTCACTGCTGTTCATAATTTGCACATACATCCGTATGCAAGTTTTGGTGCATTTTTTTAAAATTCGAAACGACTGTACTGATCAATGATAACCTTATGAATAATAAGGCGTTATTTCCATTATATATTGACACAATTTCGGTTTACATAGCGAAAAAATGGGCAAATTGAAATTGAAAGACAATTTGAAAACCGAAATAAAGCCACATTTGGAATTTTGTCTTCTTTCGTTTGGCCTTATTTCACGTTACCCTCGCGTCCTGCAGGCATAAACGGTTAGACATCCTTCACTTTTCATGGCATTCGTGACAGTCTCGTAGTCCCGTCCTTCCTCAGAGATATCTGTCAATAGTGACATTTTGTCCAATATGTCGATTTTGTGTGTCCTTTGGTGTTGACAGCATGTAACGGGTGATCCAAATAGAGATACTTTTTTCAATAGCCTTTTTTGACAGATCACGTGTGAGTCGTGTCATGCTGTCATGTTATTTTTGTTTAGTATTGTTTGGCATTTCATAATGGAAAGACTTACGCGTGAACAACGTTTACAAATTGTTCAACTTTATTATGAAAATTCACACTTACTTACACTCATTGACTGCTAAACGCATTTTGTCCGCTTGCCAAACGTGCCTCTGGTGTTGGCTCAGTAGTTTTGCACAATCCGCTCAAGAATCAAATTAAAGAAATTACATGATATCATCCTACATAAACGGACGAGTTTGGGCGGTATACCAAAACTAGACATGGCCCTGTATAATAACTCTCTATAAATGCTGTCATATGCGGTTTTGAAATCGATAAATAGATGTTGGGCATCGATTTGGACTTCTTGTTTTTTTGCAGGATCTGTTGAAGTGTTAAAATTTGATCGGTTGTGGGATTACCTGGCCTAACACCATACTGACAAGGGCCGATTAGGTTGTTGGTAATAGATTTCAGGTGTTCACACATTACTCCTTTTTTGTGGATCGGGAAAACGTTGCTGAGGTTTCAATCTTCAGCTAGTGGATGCTACTTATCAAGTCATCTCTTTGTAAAGCTTAGCGAAAAGGACGTCATTGTCGGCAGCCTTATTAAGCTCGAGTTAAGATATTACTATCCTCACTTCAGTCAGGTGGGCAGTTTTCACCGTCGTTGCCACTATTGAACGGTTCGTTCTGCCTGACAGCGGAATGTTGTTCGTCATCGGCGTTTAACAGTCTGCAGAAGTGATTCTTGCAAATTTTCATCATCGCCTGTGTCTCAACTAAGATATTTCCTTTTTCGTCTCAACAAGATACCTTTCGAGCCTTGTATCCTTGGCTTTGACGTTTTAAACTTTGGTAAAACTTGCGAACGTCGATTCTAGAGTGGCACCTCTCTATAAAGGCCGGTGTTCTTCCCTTCTTATTTGGCAATATAGCTCTCGCCTTTACCTTGGAATTGTTTGTCTCAAGGTAGCGTGCCTCTTGGCTATCGCAATCTGCTCGATTTGGTTGACCGTTCGTTGATCTGGAGACCGCCATGTCCCCTTTTGGATATCGAGGTGAGGAAACCGTGTGCTGGTTATAGTGGCGTTTCGTTTCATGGCGATGTCAATAAGCCTAAGTCCGTTACCAGATGTGTTGTCATATAGGCTATGTTTTCCGAAAATACTGCTTAAAATGTCTTCTCTTCCTACCTATGCATTAAAATCTCCCAGTACGATTTTAATATCGTATTCGGTAGTCGATCATAGATTTTGGCAAGGAGCTCGTAGAAGCAATCCTTAGCTGTATCATTTTTTTCCTCCGTCGGGGCGTGAGCGCATATAAGGCTTATGCTGCCGAATTTGGCCTTGATGCGGCTTGTTACAATGCGTTCGCTAATGTACTTATAACAAATTCGCATCCGAATAGTCGCTGTTTCAGCTCACTTTAACAGGATCCGTAGTAGATGTCACAGTTTTTCATCCTCATTTTGCCCAGTATATCCCATCGTATTTCCTGGACGGCAGTTATGTCTGCTTTGTATCAGTTTAGGGCTTCCTTTAGTTATTCGGCTGCACCTATTCTGTTTAATGTTCTAACATTTCATTGACATTGACATCACAGTACTTCGCTCATGAATGCAACGAACTACAGACACGTAACAGCACACGTAACGACTGAGCCCATCGGCTGGGACAGTTCAAGACGTTAATACAACAGAGAGAGACAGATAGACACATAGAAGGAAAGACATATAACATAAACCTACGTGGCACAGAGGAGGAGACATAGTTTTATATTGTCTCATATTATGGCACAGCTGGCCTCAGATAAGCTGGCAATTTTCGTAGAAAACAAATGCTGCCGAAGCTGGGGCTTGAACCCTCAGCGTTTGGCCTAGCAGTCAACTACGCATTCCTCTGAGCCATGGCCACCTGCTCTTACATTCCAGGTGCAAATACGAATGAACGTATTTTCACTTATGTATTTTTCGAAGATCTCTGAGGGAACCTCACTTTTTTTTGGAACACTCTTGTTTGGTGAACGCTTTTGCGGCTGATGTGGATTTATGTATTGCTTAGGTTTTCTGGTCATTTGGTCATGGATCGAATATGATCAGATACTTTCAAAGAGCATAGAACTGTACCTGTAAGAGCTTTTTACTATTGATCTGCTTGATTTTATAGACAACAAATAGCCGTAACGTATAAGGCATTCTATTAATTATGCCACTGAAAAGTTCATCATCAACACACTTAACATGGTGATACATACAATATTAATGCTTATACAGCTATCACATGCAATCTTTAAGAGCACTTAGCTATTGCGTTGCCATTAAAAGCGTTGTTGTTGTTGTTGTTGATTGTCCTTAAAGAAACAATATCATCGCACACAGTACATTAAACACTAAAAGTTCTTCTACATGTGCATTTATGGAGTGTACTGGGTTGTTTCAGAATTTCTTCCTCCACCCAGTCACAGTACGATTTGGTTCTGTGCTCACAAAGCATGTGATGGATTCACTAATGCAATATCCCGGCCTGCGCGCTCCGCATACGTATGTAAGTGGGCAAAAAGCATCCTTTCGAGTAATTTATGAACAAAATGGGTTAAGCACTCAATACCGAAACTGAAGATGAATCCACAATACATTCTACTCACACCCTATGTCGAGCGCGAGCCGAGCCGAGCCGAGCGCCATTATTATGCATTATTACTACAGAAGTGAATACAGGGTAGCGAGAAGGGTAGTCTTTGGAATATGCATGGCGCTGCGCAACACGGGGCATTGTGGGAACTATGCAATTGCCAGCAACTAGCATCTTCCTGGCCTCATTGCATTCTTTTCATAGAAGGTGGTTTTAAAAAAGGTCAGAGTTACATTAAACAGGGCGATTTTCTTTCGACTTTTCTCTTTATGTGTAGGTATACTACTGCCAGGGGCAGACATACCTGTAGGTTAGTTTTATTTGTCCTGACCTATAGGTTAAATCCACACACACACATATTCTAACACAGAAACGAGAAGGGAAGAATTCAGTAAGGAATTTCGTAAACGGTTTGGAGATTCCGAAACCTACTCCGAAACACAGGCAGTATGAACCGCACAAATTTTCCAGCGCACTGCCTTCAAACAAACGAGCCAAAGCTGACGTTCCTACTCATTACATCGTGATTTTCACATTCAGTGATTAATTATAGCGCTTAATGTTGTGCATAATGGTTGCAAAAATGGGCTGCTTCGATTGTATTGATTCTACAGATTCTGCGGTAAGTGAGCATTTTTCGCATTGTGTGCTCAATCAACAATGAAATGAAAACCAATAAAATCGCTCGTATGCATGACGAAAAAAAAACAAAGGATACAAAAAAAACTTCACTCTGTATATGTAAACGATTATACAGAGACAACATGCTTATCTGATATTGTTAGTACATGAGTTCAGAACAAATATTTAAATGGATTGAAACCTAAGCACGCATTTCCATAGGCCGATACAAGTCTATGGAACTATCGAGTTGGAGAAGATTTTCTCTAGATGATTTTTGATACACAGAGTTTTTTCTGTTTGTTTGTGTTTTATCCCTTCTTGTCTCTAATACGGTGAATTGGCTGATGTTTGAACAAGCTATGGCAGTATATGGAATAGCTGCAAGGACAAAAGAGGGTGTGATTGAGTAAATTTTTGCTTAGGTTGCGCAATTTGCCTCATAGAAAGTAGTGGGTGCTCCATAAATTAGTGTTATATGCTACGAGCAGGAACAATGACAGGCGGTCATTTGATTTCATTAAATTAGCTGATGTGGGTGTCGCCAGTTTATGAAGAAGAGATAAAACAAGTGGTGTTATAGTCGAGTAAAGTGAGCCACACCGTTACGGTGTAAATAAGGGCTGACCATGAAGATGAAATTTGACAATGTGTGCACACCCCCTGATTAAGCTGTCAGTTTGTGAAACAGTGTAGAAATTCATATAATCTGCACGCACGGCTTACCACACATTCCTGTCGGATGTTCTTAATATTAAATTCTCGCTTACTTTAGGGGAACTCAAATGAATATTAAAACAAGGTCTTGCATGTTGGACGGTACATTGATAACAGTGGTGGCAATTTTTACTACGTACACCATAGGTATATCAATCCTAATTGATATGGTTGTATATTGACTAGTCTCAAGTCGACTTCTGAATTGAATGCCATATACCTACCAACTTCGTTAAAATTGCTTACTTACATAATTAAGTGGCGCTAAAGTCAGGAATGGCCCTGGGCCTCAACCAGCTAACTGCCTCTAGTTGCGCACTCCAAGTTGGTTGAGGTCGGTTTCTACTTCTGCGCGCCACTTAAGGCGAGGTCTTCCTCTATGGCGTCCGACGTTTGGCTGGGAATCGAAGACTCTGCGAGCCGGAGTATTGATGCCCATTCGTTCTACATGTCCTAGCCATCTTAAACGTCCAATGCGGAGTATTTTGACCAGGGGTATGCCGCTTTACAGCTCGAATACTTCTTGGTTGAATCTTTGTCTCCAAAGCTCGTCATTGCAAACGGGACCGCAAATTTTTAGAAGAATTTTCCTCTCAAATCGACCAAGTTTGGGCCGCTTGTGAGACGGCCCAAACTTCAGCGCCGTAGAACAGGACTAGGATGATCAGGGTCTTACATAGGATCTCCTTAGTAGTTCGAGTGAGGACTTAACTACCTAATCGCCTTCTTAGTCCGAAGAAACAGCGTTGGCAAGACCAACTCTTCGTTTAATTTCTGGCGAAAAGATGTTGTCAGAGTTAATAGCGGGGCCGAGATGGACAAAGTCCCGTACTACCTCAAAAGTATATCTGTCAATGGTGACGTCCTTTCCAATTCTTCGATATTGTGTTTCCTTTCGTGTTGACAGCACATACTTCGTCTTGCCCTCATTTACTGCTGAACCCATTTTTGCCGCTTACTTCTCTATACAAACGTTGACATCACGTTATGTCCTACTACATAGAGTAGTCATCACAGCTAACAATTTTGTAGCCGTTTCAGTCTCGGGCGGTAAGTGCGTAGGGGGTATGAGACAGCGCACTCTATGTAGTTCTGTACACCTTGATCCTACCAATGATGTGAATATCGTCGACTTATGCTAGTAAATCTACTGATTTTTTGGAAAACTGTGCCTCTGGTGTTGGCTCGTGAGTTTTGCACAATCCTCTCAAGAATCAAATTGAAGAAGTCACATGACAGCTCATCGCGTTGCCTAAATCCTTTTTTTGGTATCGAATGTGTCGGTGATGTCGTTTCCGACCCTGATGGAGCAGCAAGAATTCTCCATCTTCATTTTTTTTTTTTTTTTATAATCTACACGTACTCAAGGGGTTATGAATACCCTTTTATATGTTGCCATAGTACGAGCGTTAGAGAAGGGGAAGAAAGAGAGAGAGGATAGGAAAGATTTTGGATGTAGTGGAGACTTAAATCCATGGGTGGTGTCCGAACTAGCTTCGGGGAGTCACTTTTTCTTGTGTTCGTTAAATTTGAAGAGATTCAAGATGGTGTGCATACTTTTTTAGGTATTACACCGACCATTTATTTCTTTTAAATAAAAGTGAAATGGATTTTGGTTGGGACTGAACGCGCAACCTTCCACTCAACAGACGAACACATTACCACTACACCGCGGCCACCCGAACGGACGAGCTTGGGCGGTATACCAAAACTAGACATGAGTCTGTATAGGTCGTTTCTATAAATGCTGTCGTATGCGGCCTTGAAATCGATGAATACGTGGTAGCTATCGATTTAGGCTTCTTGGGTTTTTTCAAGGATCTGCCAAAATGTGAAAATTAAATCGGTTGTGGACTTTCCTGGCCTAAAACCACACTGATGAGGGCCGATTAGGTTGTTGGTAAACGGTTTAAGGCGTTCACATATTACGGTAGATAGGATCTTGTAGGCAATGTTGAGGAGACTTATGCCTCTAAAGTTGGTGCAGTATAGCGGGTCTCCTTTTTGGTGGAACGATGCTGAAGTTCCATTCTTTAGACATACTTTCTTCCGACCAGATTTGGTTTACGAGTTGGTGGATGCTACTTACCAAATTATCTCCGACGGCTTTATAAGACTCGGCGGGAAGGCCGTCATTTCCTACAGCCTAATTAAGCTTGAATTAAGTTTTTGCTATCCTCACTTTACTCAATTCGGGTGGGTGGCATTTTTAGCTGTTGTTGCCAATATTGAATGGTTCGTTCTGCCTGACAGCGGAATGCTGTTCGTCATCACAGTTTAACAGTCTGCAGAAGTGGTTGTTCTATATTCTCAGCATAGAATGTGTCTCAACTGCGATATTTCCTTATTCATCTCGACAGCTTTTTATCCTTGGCTTTGACGTTTTACACTTTTTACTTTTTCGTTAAAAGTGAAGTCAAATTTATTTCACGTTTAAACTGATTTTGCAATAAGAACGTAACAATTAGGTAATTGAACAAAAGGAACACTGGACAAAAAAAAAACAACAACAAAATGTATGTGTAAACACCAAAAATGCTTGTTGTCAGCCTCTCAGTTCATTTAATTGAACAAATTGGCACTCCTCAAACCAAAACCACAGTGACGCAAGTGGCAGGCAGTTGGCTAGGCACGGGCCTACAAGTTCAATCTCCGCTAAGGCAAACAAATTGTTTCAATAAACATACAAAGAACTCAACGTTCAATTAGCGTCATTTTTAGAACGAATCTGTTGAGGACACTTGGTTATGTCCGATATAGCTATAATTCTAACCAAATAGTGCTATTTGTACACAAGTTATTGTTGTAATTTCGACCATTCAATTGATAAATGGAAAAAAATTTCCAACAGAACTAGCCAGGGGCTGTCTCCTTTAACGTTGGAATCATTGTTACTCCTGACTCACCCACTATCGTAACAATTTTTTATTTTGATAAACCATCGTATGCATAGATTGCAAACATATGTGTACCAACGCCTTTCTCAAATAGCCCCAGATCTGGACCCCAGATTTGGGTTCCAGATGTGGACGGAAACCATGTCCATATATTTTGTCAATTTCAGCTTAATTCAAAATGATTGAAACAGGCTTGTCAGTCAGAAAATTTGATCGAACTTACTTACACTCGTAAACGCTATTCATTGCGGAACTTACGCAGCATTACATTATTTCCCTAATCGACTTCTAGTGTCTT
Organism: Rhingia rostrata; assembly: GCA_949824845.1. NCBI lineage: Eukaryota > Metazoa > Arthropoda > Insecta > Diptera > Syrphidae > Rhingia > Rhingia rostrata. Next base: position 33,781,843 of record OX463758.1, read on the forward strand.
CTGGTAGTGCTCTGTGATAACAAACTGATAAAAACCCAACTCCAATAAACTTCGTTGAATGAATGAATGCATCTGAATGAAATATTAAGACTATCCGACCAATTCAGTGCAACAGCCCCCGTGTAACTAAGCTCGCCCTTTCTCTCGTGACCGCAGTGTAGTTGTAATGTGTTTGCTTGTTGAGTGGAAGTTTGTGCGTTCATTTACAACTATAACCAATAAAAATAATTTTGAAAGAAAATTGATAGAAAATTTTATACGGTTTTGAATATTAGGTACGGGCTGGGATTGGGATGATCAGGGCTTTCGTAAAACCACCTTACTCCTTAAAGGGCTTTATTACTACGTTGCCGTCTTTGCCCAAACAAATGCCCAAATACAATGCGGCGTTATTGTCAGAACCGAGTTCAACAATGGAATACAACACCACAAAACTATTGTGAAATACTGTTCTATTTGTCGTTCTCATTGGCATTATCCTCGTTTACTTCTAAATCTTCTTGTTCTTTATTGTGACGGTATACATAACGTTGAATCCGAATAATGATGTCAATATCATTGGAACCCTGGTGTTGACTTGGAAATTTTGCTTTATCCAACCTGCATAGATAGCAACTGATAAAGCGCCATCTTGTTAAGCAACCATATAGATCAATTAAAAGTACCGCTAAGCTCTAAACCGCCAATAAATTAAGTCAATGTGGTATCAATTCCGAATTTCTTTAAGCAAATTCTTTATTAAACATTAGCAATTGTTTTCTTTCAACAACCCGAGAGTGAATAAAATGCCGTAGTTTGCAGAACATGACTTTGCTGCAATTTTGTAAGCGCTTTCTATTTTTCCTTTACCAGTTATTTTATTTCCGGAGTATACTGTATTTGTCCAGCGTTTCTTTTGTCTTGGCCGTATTATTCCAGGAGGTACGATCTTAACGCATTGATTACCTTCACCTCAAGTTCATAGGTTGTCGTAAGTGGAACACTCAGATCCACATTCTCATTTCCAGTTAGTTGATTAATCTCACTGGCTCCAGGTTAAGGGATTGTTTTAAGCTTGATTTTAATATAACTCGGGAAAAATCAGATGGCTGATAAAAGTTCTCTTCAACTTTTATGTGGGTGGTAAATAATTCCTTCACAACAAAAAAAAAAAAACGATTAGGGCTGGTATTTCAATTTAGCTGGATATGCCTTGAAGTGTATGAATCAACTCAGAATCGCTAGCTGAGTCCATTGAGCCATGTCTATCTGTGCGCCCATCTGTGTGTCATCTATTTTTACACCTTTAACTTTAAGCTAGAAGTATGGAATTTGATATATAGAGTCTCCTACGACTAAGCAAAATCAATGTACATATAAACATTTAAAATCCGCCCACTGCCACGCCCATTTATAAGTAAAACTTTTTTTTGTCAAACCGTAAGGAATTAAAAAAAAAACACTTTTTTTGTGAGCGTTTTCCGTAATTAACCGGTTTGTTAAAATTTTGATATATTAGGAACGAGTGGTGGGCTAACGACTGGGTCGTACGCAACTTTCTCTTTCACAGCGATTCAATTTTATGTTTTAAACAATTTGGCCAAAATACACAATAATATTTATTTTGATTAATGTTGCTAAAAATAATATAAATAATGCCGAAATGAGATTATACGAACGTTTATTCCGCAATTCAAAGTAATCGGTGTTCATGTGAATAATAATGATTTTACGTTATTGGCCAAAACTGAAAATTGCGATTATGGATAATTGGGCCAAAACCAATTATGTGGAACTTATGAAAACAGTAATAGTAGTATAGGTATACAACTAAATTTCATTTAATTTGGCCAAATAGCTTGCGAAGAATAAACAATTTTCTTTATATGGCCTATATGCCAAAATCCGTTATATGGATTTTTTCTAAAATAAAACTGGGTATGCAGTTTTATTGGAAATTATATGCTCACAGTATATATGAAGTTAATTCAAAATCGTTAGAGCCGTTTTCGAGAAAATGGAGGTTATGTGTGATTCTTATATGACAGGTACCGGTAATAACATGGCTAAAAGCTAAGAAAAAAATGGCCTAGAAGTATGACCAAAAAAACGCTGGATACGAAGTTCCAGGAAAATCGGTCGTCATTTAAGCTTTCGTCGGTCAAGTCATTTAAGCTTTAACGGTTCGTCTGTCCGTACAAGCCGGACAGACGAACCGACGGACGGAATTCCAAAAAACATTTCTTGGGGTCGATTTCATAAAAAAAGTTTTTAGAAAAAATTCTTTGAAAAAAAAAGTTGATCGGGACATGTATTTTTGGGCTGGGATGGTATAGGGCATACAACGATTCGCAGAGCCGATTGTAGCTATGTTTATACATGTAAACATAGATTTTATATACAATAATGTACTGATCGTAAAGATGCGGACGTAACTGATATATTTACCAATAAAAACTTGTTTATTCACATTTTAGTTTAAGTACACGTTTTAAATTAAATATTTTTGAGCTTAATCAACTTGTCGAGAAAATTGTATAAATTTTATTATTCAAAATTTTCTACATCCAAAGATGTTTCGGCCAAGTTCTTATGATCTGCGTTGCAGTATATACGTAAGAGTGTAACATTCAATACGGGTAGGTCACTGCTCTTAATAGAGCCCAGAAGATGATGCTTTGGCACCGTTTGTAATGTTGGTAAAAATATATCAGGGTACTTTAAAAAAAATTAACACTCTTTTAATGAAAGCGAAACCAAGACATATAATTCTATATAACTCTTGGTTTTCAAACGAATAAAATTTAAATAGATAAAGATAAATTCAGTTTTCATAAAAATGTTTGCACCAGTTCAAATTTGTTACCACTGTCCTGAATTCTTTTATAGAAGTAATAAGATATTGGCCTACAAACTTGTACTCATTTGTTTTATCTATCTGTATAGCATATTTTATTCATATATATATACCTATACATTACATACTTACATATAAGTACCAACAGTCTTGTAGAATTTATCATAAAGCTCTGTGCTCGCATCAACACTAGCATTATAATTCATATATCTGTTAGTGCGTGATTGCACTCTACTGGAATCTCTAGTTAATGTGGCGAATGTTCGCACTAATTAATCCATTTTCAGTCAGCCAGGGACAATAGAAAATCATATCAGCAGGATGAATGTGCCATCCTAATTGTCTAACGAACGTTTTCCTCATAAATAGTAATAAATCTGATGACTGTGGCTGAGATTTAGCTATGACAGTGTTATATTAATGGCATATATATATGGGATACAGTTAATCTACGGAGAACGTGTATATCAATTATTTTATCTTAAATACCAACTCGCTTATGTGTACAGTTAAATCAAAATGATAAAGGATATTAACTTATTTGATGTGATTTATTCTTGCGGCAGTCAACCGTTAAAGTTGATAAACCTTTTTAGGAATCTTCTTTATGCGAAACGATAAATATTTGCAATAAATACAATTGATATAATTTTTGTTTAGGGTCTTGTTCATATTACACTATTATAAATGAGATTTACACTAAATTAACGCAAATCAATGATAGGTTTTCAATAGAACTTGGTTTTTACTTTTAAGCAGAAAAGATAGAGAATTCATTGGAACAGCTTATAACTTCCGCCATTAATATATGTACAGGGTGGATGCGAATATTGCTACGTTAAAAAACCCAAATTACTTATTTTCAGTGTATGGAATTCATTTTTCTTTTATTTCATTCAATTTTATTAAATATAGATTAATTAGTTCTTAAAATAATTAAATTGAAATGCCACTCCCCTGCTCGTTGATGCATGTGCGGCATCTTACCAAAAAGTTCTTCATTACTGCCTGGAGAGTTCAGACAGGAATAGCCGCAATTGTTTCTCGAATGGATTGCCTTAGCTCATTTAAATTTGTTGGTTTTGCTTTGTAGACTTCCTGTTTGCAATAACCACACAAGAAAAAGTCAGGTGCAGTAAGATCAGACGAACTGGGGGCCAAAGGAATGTAAAGATTCTGGATATCAGCTTTTTGGGAAATTTATGTGAGGAGTTGCACCATCTTGATGAAACCACACATAGTTGAAAGAAATTCTCATTCGGCGTAATTTTGGATAGAAAAACTCCCTCAACATGCTCAAGTAACGGTCTTTAGTAACCGTAACGGTGTGACGGTTTTCTTCGAAGAAGTAGGGCCTGACAATGCAGCTTGATGAAACTGCACACCACATTGTCACACGAAGTGGATTCAATTCCGTCGCATTTCTTCGAAGAAGTAGGGCCTGACAATGCAGCTTGATGAAACTGCACACCACATTGTCACACGAAGTGGATTCAATTCCGTCGCATTTATGTTGCCCTTTAAATCGAAATGGGCATCGTCAGACATAAAAATACATTTCAACATGTTTCCGTCCTCCTCCACCATTTGAAACATTTTCTGGCAAAATTCCAAGCGAACCGGCAAGTCTGGTCCGTTCAGTTTGTTGGCCATTTGAATTTTATACGGGAATAAGTCCAAATCATTGTGCATAATTGACTGCAATGACTGTCTGCTTATACCCATTTGAGCAGATAAGCTCCTTGTCGAAACTCTTGGATTGCTTTGTATGTAGCTGCTGCCTACAGCAGCGATTGTTTCCTCCGTCGGAACTGAAGGGTTTCGATGGTAAGGTTTTCTTTCGACTGTCCCATGCTCGTCCGAATTGTTAACATGTCTTATTATGGTCCATCTGCTCGGAGGATTGCCGCCGAACGTGTTCCTATACTCTCTTTGAACCGAAACTACGGACTCCACTGCGTGATAGCGGCCTTCAAAATATGCGCGATGTCAATGTAACACTCTTGTTGTTTTTAAATAAATTTTTGGGTTTTTTTTTAAGTTTATCCCAGTTAGGATCAGCCATTGAATGGTAGAGAATACAACGAATTAATCTGACAACAAGAAATGGAGAGATACATACTTGAAGAACGCGTAATTAATTTGACGAATATCAGGTAACCTTAAAAAACTACGAACCTTTCATTTCTCTAAAGACATTTTTGAGCAACACTTCAAAATGCTGTAAAACGAGAACGGAGATCAATACAATTCAATCGAATGTCATCAATTAGATTCAATCAAACTTTCGGTGAAAGCAGAACATTTGTTTCCTTCATAACGAAATTGAAGGCAATGCACTAAATGACATGACATTACTTACGCTCCACATGGTTTTAATAAAGTTTTAATAAAGCCCTGATTATCCAAATTCGGCGACCATGTCAAAGGTGTATGAAACAATCCCTGTGTAACATTAACAGAAACAAATTTCAGTCTCTTTAGCCTTGACGTGGTTTGAAGGAGTATATATCACTCTTAGTTCTAAGTTGAATATTCTGCTTAGGACCTCTTTTTTTTAATTCATTTTTTATTTACTTACTACTATACAAAAATGCTTAAATCTAACTTATCAATAACATGTTTACTTAATCTAACTTATCGGCCCTTAGTGTGAGCTCTCAGCTTATATCTAACAGTTTTATTTTGCTAGAATTTATATTGTTTTTATTTTTAAATGTAAATATTTTGCTTTAATTTTCAAAGAAAAATTACAAAAAAAAGCTTTGATTAGGGACATTTTTGTTTATTTTATATAAAAACGTTAATCAAGATTAAACTTAACTTATACTACTTAACTACTTAAACAATCTAAGACTACTTAACTACTGAAACCTAACTAAATTATAATCGGGGTGGCGAGCACTCGTTGCTTATGATCCGAGGGGTCGCCATCCAGATTGAGTCTTTGAGAGCCCGGCCATCTTGTGTCAAACCATATTGTCCGCCAATATGATGCACAAAACCCGCCCCGACTTTGAACTTAAATTTAATTTTCTTAAATACTAAGGAGTTGGACTAAAAGACCGCAAAGTCCTGAGGAAGTGCAGAATCTCTTTCCTCATGTAGCCACCAATATTCGGTGTGCTGCTTTTCAGTATCGGTCAAATCGCGATTTGATACCGCCGTGCTAAAGGTGAGGAGCAAAAAGGTGGAAAACTCAAAAGAAACGATGAGCGCGTGCCCGAAGTAGTGTGGGGCTTTAACCCTAACTAAAACCACCACCCTTTTTGTAATTGTATTGCAACTAAGTATGCGACTTATCTGGCAATTTTTTTATCACGAGTAATGAATGTTTGGCAGGTAACTTTCCTGTGAGAGTTACTCCTTTTTCCGCAATTCATGTCGCGGTTTGTTATTATCGGGCTAAATCTAAGGGCTTATTTCTTTGAAGACGTCGCAATAAATTTATTTCGTCAAGAATTTGGAGAACCTTTGTATTAACGTGTCCCACAAACAAACGTTTTTTTAAGTTTGCGTGCAAAATTGTTCGATTCATCTTTAACCGCGTTAATACCCAGATCTCTGCGTAGATCTTCATTCCTTATATACCACGGCGCATTGGCAAATGATCTTAACATTTTGTTTTCAAAAGTTTGTAATATATTTGGATTCGTTTCACTGGTGCAACCCCATAGCTGTATACCAAATGTCTAGATCGGCTTTAGCTTGCTTGTTGTCAAGGTTGAGCTTCGAATATTTTCCGAGCAACCAGTACAGTTCTCTGTATTTATTTTTATGTTATGCGCATTTCATTTTTACATGCGACTTCCATTTTAATTTTGCAATGCTTGTCATTCCGAGATATTTCGCTTCTTTTGCAAAAGGGGTTCGAACCGTATTGAGAAATACTGGCAAATTGTTTGTCCCTTTTTTCGAAAAATCTAGTTCTAGTTTCTAGTTTATTTTCCTCTATTGTTTTGCCAACTGCCGACTATTTATTTTTCAGTGATACGGAGACGTCCAGGAGTACATTTTTTTCACGAGCAGCATCAGGCTATTGACGACTATGCCATTTGAATGGTTTTCCATGGTTGGAGTTCAAAGCGTAGATGAAAGTGATTCAGAAAGGCTCTTTCCTCAATATCGCGATTTGTTCACCGTATACACGGTCTCGAAAATAGCGCGTATCGAATTTGCCTTCTCCTAAGAATCTTCGATCGTGAAAAAACCGTCGTTGGAGTCAACACTCTCTGGACTTATACCAACAGACGTGAGTGTGCGTCTGTTTTCTGTCGTTTGGGAAATTCGGACACATGGAACGTCGTTATGATCTCTTCGCCTGAATTTTTTATTTATTTGCGAGACCATTTTCGGGCTACTACTTACAGATTTTCTGTAATTTTCCGATATTAACTGCTAAAGGATTTTGATCAGTGACTTCAGAATCCGAATCTCCGGGTATTGTCTGTCAGTAAATTGTCTACGCATACCTTAGGGATAGATAGATCCATTGACCTTGTGACGAACTCATTCTTTTTGGTCAATTTGGTCAATTTCGTCGTTTTTAAGTTTTCTGTTTGTCGGTGGATTGATTTCGCTCAAATGTAATTCTCGATTTACAACTCTGGTGAAGCGCGGCCAGTTCGCCCTACGGTAGTCGAAGGAACGCACTTGGTCAAACTCCTCCAGTTGAGTTTGCTCGTTTGGGATCCTGAATACGTCATCAATTCCCAGGTGGTCATCGAATGTTCGCACATAGTTCCGCGCGTGTTCGTTATTTGTAAGTTCTAGTCTATCCATAAGCGCTAAGTCCAAAAAAGAGTTTCCTCTCGGAATGGGCGGGATATCCGTCGCGTACAAACTAAGTTTGTACTCAACCATATTTTGCTCCCGCCAATTCTGAAGCAGTCGACCTCTAGTGTTCGCGATTGTGCTTCCCCAAGCCGCGTGCTTAGCGTTAAGATCACCGACCAAAAGGTAATAATTTTCAACGGATTGAAGCTGCGGGCAACGAAAAAGTGTCTCGAGCTCTGCTTTAAATTCAGTTTGTTGAGTTGCTTCAGTGCATAAAGCGACACCCCATACATTCTCCTCGATAAACCTTTGCGTAATAAGACAGTGACCTTGTGAGGATTGGGTCCGTCGCTTCTTACTACATGGTAGTTGCTGTATCCCAATTTGTGCTCCTGGCTTAGCTTAGTTTCGCGTGTTTGCGGCTATTCATCGCCAAAAAAAACATAACATTGAGCGTTTAAAATGGCTAAATGAGATGTAGATCGAATGAATTAAGAACACAAATTCAATAAGGTTCAGCAAATTTACTTCAATCAAGTATATGATTATATGGTTGGCATTCATAGAAATAATAATTTCATGAATGAGCTTTATAGGCAAAATACCTTAAAATGTGATATACGAGATGATTTTTTCAACTTAATTGTTACTTACCCACTTATGTGCCGGTACAGTCCGGCATGAACATGGCCTTAGCTAACTGCCTCCAGTTGCGTAGTTTAAGTTAGTTGAGTTCAGTTTCTGCGCCATAAAAGGCGAGGTCTACTTCTTCTGCGTCTGACGTTCGGCTGGGAAGAAATAATATTCATGGTTGAATCTTTGTTTCCAAAGCCCAAAGGGGAGAGAAGATTTTTTGTTTCTTTTAAAACGACTAAGACAAAGTCCCGTACTAACTCAAGGTTATATAAATAATGATTTTATGTTAAATTCGTGGATGTTGTGTGTCCTTTCGCATTAGCAGTATGTATTTGGTAAGGCTTAACCCATTTTTGCGATTTCCCTCTCTATACTAGCAAACGTGGCTATGACATCACGTTGAGTCCGACTAACGATATCAATATCGTAGACGGCGCATGCTAGGCACCGATTTAGGGAAGACTGTGCATCTGGTGTTAGCTCGGGAGTTATGTACAATCCTCTCTAGAAGGACATTGAAGAAGTCACATTGACAGTGCGTCGCCGTGCCTAAATCCTTTTTTTGTATTTAATGTTTAGGTGAGGTTGTTTCCGACTGTAATAGAATAGCAGTACACCAACATGTTTTTTTATTTTTACTTTTGAATTCATTTTTAGTTTCTTAAAATATTAACTTAATACTAGACAAAAATGCTTAAGTCTAACTTATCAATAACAGGTATGCTTAGTCTAACTTATCGGCTGTAAGCTTATATCTAACAGTTTTATTTAGCTTTTCGACTTAAGCTTATCTTATTTTAATTCTTAATTATGTGTTTTTATTTTCAATGAAACAATTAAAAAAAAAAAACTTTGAGGAGTGAATACCAAAATGGTTTCTTATAGTTCGTTTCTATAAAAGCTTGCAATCAAGTTTTTTCTAGGATCTGCTAAAGTGTGAAGATTTTTTCACTTGTAGACTTTCCTGGACTAAAACGGGACTGCCAGGGGCCGGTCAAGTTTTTGTACTTGCACGATTTACATATCTTTATTCGCCGGTTGCTCAAAAGTTTTGTTAAGGAGCGCGTAGGCTGTCTTTCTTTATACCGTATTTTTCCTCCGTATTTTCCGATTTTGGCTTGTATTGGCTAATTTCCTGAAAACATTTGACTTATTGCCTTAGTGCCGCACTTATATCAAATCGACATCTGAATAGTCGGATGGCAGTTACGTCTGATATCAACTCTCCTGTTTAATGTTCTCATCAGGTACGAACCTTGTTTTTCCATATTTCGTTTTTCGTTTAGCATGGTCGTTAACAATAAAATATGTCCATATGTCCGTATAAAATATGTCAATTTTTTTCCGTAAGTGGGTAGTTAACCCAAAGCGCAGCTACGAATCTGAGAGCTCCACTTTATTAGATACCCCTCTGTCGTGCGTATTTGTCGGAGCATCTCAAACATTTTTTTTACTTTGTCCATTCTCACTAGGATGGAAGACACCACCGTTGACTCCATGATGGAAGTTCTTCCGCTGCTGTCTGGAGATTTTGATAGGGAACTTTATCCCTAGCTAGGTGTGGTTCACCAGTGGACCCTAGTATCTCCAAAGGATTTCTGTGTCCCATATCCC